>CAJVGC010000060.1:33870827-34097372 GCA_910822075.1 Senecio squalidus | reverse complement strand
TGATGATTCGGGATATGGTATGGTTATGGTTAAGCCTCCCTCAAAATTAATGAGTGTGGCGGATGGGGGTGGTGGTGGTTATTTTGATCTAGGCGAAATCACCTTGGTGTAACAGTATACTCCATGGAGAAGATGAGTTGCTACTGTGGCTGGATGAAGAATGAATGAGAAGAAACGAAAATGAAATGAAATGAAACACCGTTGCTAAAACGTGTCCCACGGATGGCGCCAATGTTTGAGCAAGGATTGACAGGCTCAGTAACTTGGGTTAGATTGATCACTCTCTTGGCCTCCTGCTCAAGCAGTGCAAACCTAACAGACTCTTGGCGAGTCTAGGTGGACAAGAGATTGATCGGAAGGGCTTGACGGAATATGGTTAAGTATTCCGGTCAGTGAGTATGTGAGGAAGATGATGAAGTTGTCTCCAAAACCTGAAGTGTTAAGTATTTATACCCAACACTTCCAGGTATTAACAACGTATGGCAATGATGACCATTTATGGCTCATCAATAGGATTCCAATGGCTATTAACGTCTATGTCATTAATATAACTTTATTAATGCTCTGACGGTTACACTCAAGGATTAGGCTAGAGTGTCTGACTGGTAGGATGTCAGGAGTATGGTACTGTGAGACGAACTCCAAAGCATCAGTGTTGGTCTACACAAATCCTTATACATGCCAGGCCATGAGTGTCGGACTGATCGGCAGATCTCCAGACACAGGGGCGCTAGGTGCCGGGACACAGCCGGGACACGGGGCTTGGCTCCCGGACACTGCCGGGGCACGGGGCCTGGTTCCCGGACGCTGCCGGGACACGGGACCAGGTTTCCGGACACTGCCGGGATACGGGGCTTGGCTCCCGGACACTGCCGGGACACGAGGCCAGGTTCCCGGACATTGCCGGGACACGGGGGCCAGGTTCCCGGAACTGCCGGGACACGGGCTTGGCTCCCGGACACTTGCCGGGACACGGGCTTGGCTCCCGGGACACGGGCTTGGCTCCCGGACACTTGCCGGGACACGGGCTTGGCTCCCGGGACATTGCCGGGACACGGGCTTGGCTCCCGGACACTTGCCGGGACACGGGCTTGGCTCCCGGGACATTGCCGGGACACGGGCTTGGCTCCCGGACACTTGCCGGGACACGGGCTTGGCTCCCGGGACATTGCCGGGACACGGGCTTGGCTCCCGGGACATTGCCGGGACACGGGCTTGGCTCCCGGGATATTGCCGGGACACGGGCTTGGCTCCCGGGACATTGCCGGGACACGGGCTTGGCTCCCGGGACATTTCCGGGACACGGGCTTGGCTCCCGGACACTTGTCGGGACACGGGCTTGGCTCCCGGGACATTGCCGGGACACGGGCTTGGCTCCCGGGACATTGCCGGGACACGGGCTTGGCTCCCGGGATATTGCCGGGACACGGATTGCCGGGACACGGGCTTGGCTCCCGGACTGATTCCCGGACACGGCCTGGTTCCCGGACACGGGGCCAGGTGTCGGGCCATTTTTCCTGGTCGCGGGGCTTCTGGTGTCGGTTCTGGCCCTTTTGTCACAATTAGTGGGTCGAACCCAAATGTTAGGATTGATAGGCTATAAATATAAGCCATCACCTACTAACACTATCAATATATATATATATATATATGTGTGTGTGTGTGTGTGTGTGTGTGTGTGTGAGTAAAAGTAAGAAAAAAAAATAATAAATTGAATAAATGCTATTAAATAAAGTCTCAAATTAAGATTTTATGTATATTATATATAAACGTGCTCTAAAATCCTTGAGGTTGACTTGATAAAAGGCTGAGACAGGAGGAGGAGCGAGTCTAAGTAAAACTCAAAAATCTTTGAGGCTGACTTGATGGCTGAGACAGGAGGAGGAATTCACGAGTCTTAAATGCTTAAACTAATAAATCTAATAAATAAATGAATACATCATAGATGTTTAAATAAATACTATACATGTGCATTTTCTTTACTTCGCTTAGTTAATAAAATTAGGAATAAGGTGACATTTTCCTATAAATACTGAAAGTTCGATGACACTTTGAGGGGAGTTCGGATTTAGCAAAGTGTAAATATAAGTGGGACTCCGTATAAACAGATGTAAATAAATAATCGGAAGATTGCTTCTATGATGTCGATGTTGTACTTAAGAGGACAAACATACTAATAATCGGTTGATTCGTATGACTCCACTTCTAGCAATATGATCCTAAAAGCAAACGAATCCCTAGCAAAAAAGATTTTCCCTTTGTAGGTTGCTAAGTAGTGTATATACCTTACAGATACAAATCACAAAATGATTTTATTTTTGTGTTTATTTTCTTCGTTGTCACGTATCATATAAGATGTGTTTTCTAAAAACTAAAAGATTTTATTAGTTTAAAGAACAAAAACACGTGTTTGGATAGATTCTCTGTAAATCAGGTTAACATAGTATAAAAGATTGGATCTCGAAGAGTTTAGCACTTCCGGGAAGTCAAGACTCGAAACTGATCTTCATGGAGCCACGTTTCCTAATGGTGAAGACTAGTTGCTCGATAGATTCAAGAGACATCGATTACAGACTTCAGAACTGTGAAAGATACTTTATTGAAGTCAAAGAAACAACTCTCGATCTCACGACATCAAATTCTCGTTGAAGATTTGACAAAAATACAAGCTACATCCAAGGGGGAGTTTGTTGGAGCATCACCTTCAATGTTTGTAGTTTGTATTTAGTTTAGGAACGTGTCGTGAAGACTAGAATGTATCAAGATCGAGTTATAAATTATCGCTACATTTATGAAACAGTTACACTAAGTAACAACAGTTACGCCAGCGGACTATGAAGTTACGCAGCGTAACTGTTCAGTTACCTAGTGTAACTGGTCCCTTCAATTTCGCTAGCGTAACTCTTAGTCGGTTAAGAGTTACGCAACGTAACTGTTTAGGTTTTTCATCAAACCTATAAACAGCAAACATTGGGATCATGAATGTCAACCGTCACGAATCCCGAGAGACAAACAGTTACGTTGCTACAAATTAAACCAACGAAACTGTGTTGTGAGTGGTCTCAAGTCTTGTAATCGAGTGTATTAGTATTATTCGCAATTGTAAAACATTATGTAAGGTTTATAATATCAATCATTTGGTTATAATTGTTATTCTTCACCATATATATTCATATATTAGTTATTCCGCAACTTTTAGGTGTTAGGATTCAAATATAAATCTTAAGGTAGGTGACCAACAAATAGTGTTTTTAATTGCAAAAACAAACTCACTCCATATTACACATGTTAAGAGCTCTTCAGGACGATAATTGCATTATATCTTGAATCAATTCCGTGTTTTTATATCTCAACCTCGCATTGCTACATTAATGCAATATGATGATAATAGGAATAGAACATTGTCATTACAACCGGAATTCAAAATCTCTCTTCACAACTATTTTAAAACTTAACTTCAACTCCTTTATTAAAGACATTTTTTCCAGTGATTGCTAAATTCAACAATGCAATATGATGATAATAGGAATAGAACATTGTCATTACTTGAATCATTTGTTTTTTGGGATGTCTCATCATATGATCAATGCATTAAAACAGAAGCACATGATAAAATCAGTAATTCTACAACGTACTTGGAAAGTTTGATTTTTTTTAAATGTGTAGCACAAAAGCTTATGAGAAAACCAGTTTGTTTGTTAATGGATTGGTTTTTTCAGTTTATTAAAGGGGCTTTGTTCGCAGGGACCGAACCAAACTTCAAAAATTAGCAACAGCTTAACCAAAAAATCGATATAAAAATTCTTTAATTTTTTCATTTTGGGAGGAGAAAAAGATGAGTTAAATTCATCTTAACTAAATATTGTAAAAGCAAATTATTTGAGGCCTTCTTCACACAAGACATTATTGTATCTGATGCTGATGCTGTTAAATTGAAGGTAACTAGGGGACTCTCGTGCGTTGCACGAGGTCCGGTCAAGCAAGTGAGTGACGCAAGCTGAAGGACTTCGTACCAGACTCTACTATAAGCAAATGAACGGAGCATGTTCGTGGCGAACGGAACGTGCCTCTTCAGTTTGTGCCCTGTTTTCCGGGAATGGAACTTCTGTTGTTTGATGTTATGTAATGAGTAAAGCAAAGTATTGATTAGTGTCAATTAAATAGAGATCATAAAAAATGTCACTGAGTGATCTTGTTGTTTGAAACCATTTGAATTGCTCGGGGAAAATGGAAATTTCCAAAGTAAAGCTCCGTCCATACATATAGATGAAGTCACTGGAGGTTGATTGGAAGGAAGATTCGCAACCACCGAAGCCGGAGAATGGAATACCGGAGGTCGAACAGCTGCATGAAAAACCTTTTCATCCAGGTGTTTGGCCTGATGTATTCCGTCCTACGGTTTCGGTGGCTACTAATGTTCATTCCAATGAAACTCGAGTACATTCGTCAATATGTGAGTTAGGAGTTTTACTCTGGAGACTTCCATTTTCTCCGAGTAATTGAAATGGTTTTAAATTTTGTCTCTTACTTTAGATACCAACATAGGATAGTCATATAAAGTTTTTTAAATTGCAGAAAACCGAAACCGGAATTGAGATTGTGAATATACCTGTCAGCAAATGTGAATAGTATAACAGATTCTTAGCTTCTAAACCTTCAATCAACTCCTGAAGCTGTTTTCTGTTTAAAACTTGTCCTTTGAAAGTCGGGTACCCTGTATAATCTTGCTGTTAGTAAGCTATAAACGGATTCAAAGTTTGCGTTTTTTACCAAAAAGTGAATACAAGTCCTATATAATCTTACTGTTAGTAAGCTGTAATCTTCTCTAGTTTACACAAGGGGTTAAGTACTCGAATCAATTAGTGAATCTGCAAGAATATGACATTCTAGAAAAACAAAAAAATTCAAGACAACCCATAATGGTTTCGAATATTAGGGTAACCGTAGTTTAATCTGGTGATGGTAAAAATAGTTCAACTTCTGTTAGCTATCGTTTGAGATGAGTCGATTAAACGAACTGTCTTTACCCGAATGCGAAGGTGATTTTGCAGTGGTCTCCGTTATTTCGACAGTAGGGAACCAATGGAAACTGTTAAAATGCGGACATCATTCTGAACCATCTTGGGATTCGGCTAAAAGTTGTTGGTTTAATTGACCCATCAGAAACGAAATGTAGCAGAAGTTCGACTTCTATTAGCTATCGTTTGAGATGAGTCGATTAAACGAACTGTCTTTACCCGAATGCGAAGGTGATTTTGGAGTGGTCTCCGTCATTTTGACAGTAGGGAACCAATGGAAACTGTTAAAATGCGGACATCATTTTGAACCATCTTGGGATTCGGCTAAAAGTTGTTGGTTTAATTGACCCATCAGAAACGAAATGTAGCAGAATTTGAATTGTTTTCAACATTTTAGGGTGAAACTTGTTGGTTTAATTGACCCATCACATTATTTTAGCAAATGTAAAGTTAAATAAAACGTTTATATGCATCACGTTAGTAAAAGCTGAGCATCTGGCTGAAGTTAAAGAAAAAAGTGAAGGTTGGTTGGAAGGAGTGGCAGCAGCTTTCGAAGCCGTAGGGTTCACCCTACGGTGTCCGTGGTTCCTGTTCCTCGTTCCAACCAGCCTTTACTTTTTTCTCTAACTCCATCCATATGCTCAGCTTTTACTAACGTGAAGAAACTCGTAAAAAAGAACACAATTGTCTGAAAACAAAACATGAAAACGAAGAAGACAAAACAAACCAAAATTGAAGAACTGAAAAAGATGAATTGTGAGGTAGAACTGAAAATTAGGGTTTCTGAAAAGAGGTTTTTGGATTTTAATGTTAGGGTTTTGAGTTTGGAAATTTTGGGTAAGGAGTTGATGAGCCGACAACAAAAAAAATCGTCTCCGCGTGTCCGTGCTGCTATGTAGTGCGAACGACACATTATGCTCCGCAGCAGTACGGAAACTCGGAGACGATTTTTTTTGTTGCAGGCTCATCAACTCCTTACCTAAACTTTCCAAACTCAGAACCCTAACATTCAAATCAAAAAACCTCTTTTCAGAAACCCTAATTTTCAGTTGTAGCTCACAATACATCTTTTTCAGTTCTTCAATTTTTGTTTGTTTTGTCTTCTTCGTTTTCATGTTTTGTTTTTAGATAACTGTGTTATTTTTTAGGAGCTTCTATTTTCCTATATTAAATAAAGAGTAGAGTTTAAATAAGCGTACCTAGGCGGAATAGCAAATGTGTATCTTTGACTCCGGTGAGGTGTTCAGTTTTGATTTTGACAACACATAATAAAAAGTATGTGTAACAATTACCTGCGTTGAGAATTAATTTTTGCCAGTATATCTGAACTTGAAAATCCTGGAATCAAATTTCCGTGTAAATGCATATTGTTAAATATTTTAAATATCAAACCTATGGTATATAAAATTAGGATCTATAAAAAAAATGCCAGAGATAAATATTTCTTAAATTAGATACAGATTAGGTATATTTATAGTAAGCTAAAGTGCTTTGACCTTCAAAGTGAAACAAAAAGTTTTAGTTTCAAATTTGATATGCATTATTTGACTTTGGGGTAAAACTATATTAAAAATCGATGATGTTGATATTGTAAGAAAAGGTATATTAGATTTAAGTTTGACACACGTCAAAAATCTACCTCAACTGTAGGACGACAAACCATAAAAGCCATTATCCAAAGGATTATAATCATCATATTATTCGTTTTTGAATTTCATAATTTATTACCTAAGCAGAATCAAGAAAAAATCTGCGTTATTTACATACCAAAAATAGTCAGAAAGGACACTTCCAATAAGTCCATTAGCAATAACTACCTCGTCCATTTTAGTTGAGTGAAGAATCTGAAACTTTCGTTCAATTCCTAACGCCGTTAATGGCCAAACTGAAATAGAAAAAAAAAACCCAAGGTAAATTAAATGAACAAAAATCTTATTAGTTACTGTACAAATTTCCATAACTACTCATCGAATGTACAAATTATGAGATAAGTTTGCAAACATCAGGACTGGATTAATAAACGACAACCAATCATGTTACCATCAAACTCGTCATTTCCTTTATTGTTTTGGTAAGATTATACCAAAACGATGATGCTGATGCTCCCATTATCATACCTTCAATACATATTCAATAAAAATCTCAAATTTTCATCTCCAAAATATCAAAAGTTGTTATTAGGACTGGTTAAAGCACATATATTAATCTGTTAATTAATACAATCCATAAACAAATCACAGAAAAGTCGAAACTCAATGCTTTCATGTAACAAACGGAAACAATACATAAACAACAAAAGCTATTACTACCCCATTGTTTAGCACATAAATCGATCCTCCAGCGTAAGTTAAAAGTAACGAAATTAAGAGATTAATTAAAAAAAACAGCAAAATGACAAATCAGGGTTCCATACCTCCCAAGCCACATCAGGACCCTTACTTTGCTGCAATCCTTCCGCTTCAAACTTCGCCGGAGCAACACTCTCCGCCAGAAACGTAACAGTCACCGTCTTCGTCACCTCCGTCACTTAACCGCCTGTTTTACTCTCCGTTTCAGATTTTACATCTATAGATTAATTAAAAAAAACAGCAAATGACAAATCAGGGTTCCACACCTCCCAAGCCACAACAATCCTTCCGATTCAAGCTTCGCCGGAGCAACACTCTCCGCCGGAAACGTAACAGTCACCGTCTTCGTCACCTCCGTCACTTAACCGCCTGTTCTACTCTCCGCTTCAGATTTTACATCTATCTTCGCCGACGTCGGTGGTGGTGGAATTGAAAGTTGAATCGAAAAGAAAGGATTAAGATTCGGGGTATGTTAGAAGAAACGTTACGTTTCTGTGTGTGTGTGTGTTTGTGACACCCGGAAGATGAAGAAGACCACACGTGGATCTGCCCAAAAATACCCAAACCCGAAAATCAAACCCAACCCGGTTAATACCCATTCCAATACGGAGCCCCAACCCGACCCAAACCCGACCCTGGCGCGAAAACCAACACAAAGACGCAATTTGAGTAGGAGATGAATGTTCATGTATCTGCTTAACAAACAAATATCTAAGAATGTTTTACTAATGGGTCTAGAATTCAATGAAGCTAAAACACTTTGGAAAGGGGGTATCCATCAACCAATAGACTATATATGACAATAAGCATTTCATATAAACGGGTCGGATTCAATTGTCTTGTGTGAGAGGGTGCTATTCAATCGACGTGTCCATCTATTGTTCATATGGTATTTGAAGTTAGTATAAGTATATAATTTATAATCCCTCACACTAATAACTCACTACTTCAAACGTATTATTTGCTATTCTTTTGTTTCATTTTCTTATGCTAAAAATATAATATTAAGGATGTCAATTAGATCATGGGAAAAAGACTTATATAAAAACATACATTTGCTTAAAATTTGAGGTTTTAAAATTTTGAAGAGCCTTGTTTTATTGGACCTTATAGTCAATCCGGCCTCGAAGACGCTCACTAAAATTACATGTTTAAGCAAACATATTTGAACATGTTGTTTTTCACTTGTACGATTGTAAAAAGAAACAAACATAACAAATTGTGAATTAAAAGTCACGAGAAGTCATGAACAAAGATATTAAGATAGTATAAGCAAACCTATGTCATAAGTAATTTATTTGTGTCGGTATAGGAATAAAGGTTTAATTTATCTGGGACTATTGAAAAAACAATAAACCTTGGGAAATTAAAATACATGTCTTACAGCTTACAAAGGTAACTTTGATACATCAAACTAACATACTTACATAATGTCATTTATAAGAAGATAAAATAAACCTTTAAACTAGATAATTCTGTCCCGTCCATCGAATTGAGGTTTTCTTTTGTTTTAAAAATTACTTATTCTATGATATTTTTTATATCATTTTAACCTAATATTTTTATCCAATCCTGTGGTGAATATGAAAACCAGTTATTTATAATTAAGAATAGGAGATTTACTTTTAAATAATAATTATACAATGTATCGACATGACGATGGTGAACGTGGCATGTTACTTGAGGTTGTAATTATTTGACCTGAGAATATCCAGGTGTCCGAATCTGGGGTTTTCCACGTCAGCTGTAAAGCAGCCTTTAGGAAGGAAGATTCCCGTAAACAATAGTTGTACAAACACACCTTCGATTCAACTATATAGAGTGAGATGATTGTGGTGTTTTTGAAGATCTGAAATTAAAATGATGAGGAGGTTTACTGAATATCGTTCTGTATCCAAAATTCTCCTTGTTTTAACCGTCAGGTATAATTCCATTTTGGTAATTGTAAAATTGTTAAACATACCATAATTAAAACACACATACTTTCCAAATTAATAACAATTTCATTTTCCATATTAACCAGTAATTAATGATTATTGAGGGGTATTTGTTTAGGCTTATGGCTTTCGGTTTATGTTTCATAATCCTGGATTTTCCGGCTTATATAACCATTTATGGGCTTATTACTGTTTATTATGTCATAATACACAAAAATAAGCCCATTCGGTCGGGCTTATGAAACATAAGCCGAAATGAGCCGCTTATATGAGCTCAAACAAACATCCCTTTAGACCATTGATATTGTAAATTATTAACCGCAATTATGTTGAATTTGGTTTTCACTCTTCACTGCCAATCTATATATAAACAGTTTTGAAGTTTTTTTTCTACTTATTTGACATTTTGAGTATAGTGTGAATTCGATGTGGTCATTGTAGTATGTATGATTCAGCACTGTGCTACTGAAACATGAGAAAATGTTGGTGATATCTTCTGTCACTTGGAGTTTTGTTTAACGTATGCGACTCCACCCATACATGTTATTTATAATTAACACATACATTGCATTGTTTCCAGTTCCCATCAACTTGAACTAAAATCCCCATAACTATACTAAATATCATCAATGTTCCATTTTCCTTCCGCTAAGGGTATCTTATACCTTCTTTCAAACCAACAAAATCGATTCATTTTGCTATACTGTTATAAGTTTGAATCTGCAAATATATCGATTCATTGTTAGCAACTACTATTCTTTATAACTATCTTGTGGGTTTCTTGCATCTGTGTGGAATATATCAGGTTTGACATTTGAGTGATTTATATAATATAATTTTTTTTTATAGTGGTGGGGGTCTGGTGGCTTATTCTGAGGCAAACATACAAACCGCTGCGAAGATTGATGACTTACCTGCAGCGGGTAGTCAGAAAAAGAAGGTGGTGGTACTTGGAACTGGTTGGGCTGGAATAAGTTTCTTGAAAAATCTCAAGAATCCCTCGTATGACGTCCAGGTCATATCACCCAGGAATTACTTTGCATTCACACCTTTATTACCCAGTGTAACAGTTGGTACAGTCGAAGCACGCAGCGTTGTTGAACCAATTCGCAACATCGTCAACAAGGTAATTTAAATACTTTACATATCAATATTTCTGTTAATTTGGAAGTTGTAAATGTTTGATCTTTAACAGAAGAATGTAAACGTTAATTACTGGGAGGCTGAATGCTATAGGATTGATGCAAAAGATAAGAAAGTTTACTGTCGTTCAAGTCAAAATGATAAACAAGAATTTGTTGTAGATTATGATTACCTGGTAGTTGCTATGGGAGCCCGTGTTAATACGTTTAACACTCCTGGTGTAGAGGAAAACTGCCTCTACTTAAAGGTATATTATTCAGTTATCAAATTTTGGTGTTTTTAATTTGTCACATAAAATCTTCATTATATCGTGTAGCTTGCGCAATATCTAGATTGAATCGCTGATGGACACGGGGATATATTTAATAATTTTACTAGTTTTAATTTAGGAAGTTGAAGATGCTCAAAAGATCCGCAGGACAGTAATAGACTGCTTTGAAAAGGCAAGCATACCTACTCTGAGTGATGATGAGAGGAGAAGAATTCTTCAGTTTGTTGTTGTTGGTGGTGGTCCAACCGGAGTAGAGTTTGCAGCTGAGCTTCACGATTTTGTATCGGAGGATTTGGTGAAGTTGTACCCATCTGTCAAAGATATGGTTAAAATAACACTTCTTGAGGCAACTGATCATATATTGAACATGTAAACCTTTATTAGTGTTTAAAACAACCATGATTTCTTGTCTTTTTCTTCCATGTATATTTATGTAGTTAGTTACCCTGTGTTGTGCAGGTTTGACAAACGAATCACCGCTTTTGCAGAAGAGAAGTTTCACAGAGATGGTATAGATTTAAGAACAGGGGAAATGGTTGTGAAAGTTTCAGATAAAGAAATTTCTACAAAAGTGATTAAAACTGGGGAGATCTCTACGATACCTTATGGAATGGCGGTCTGGTCAACTGGTATTGCAACTCGTCCGGTCGTGATGGATTTCATGAAGCAGATTGGGCAGGTACATTTCAATTCTAGCATGAATCTTATCTGATAACTACAGAGTCACCTTTGGTTGACCTGCAAAGGCTTTTGTCTCCAATATATAATGCGGTAATTATAATTGCACAAACATACAAATTAAATGCTTAAAAAACAATTTGAGATGTTGTACGCATTATATATAGACTTTGAATGACTTTCAACCTGCTTGACCCACTCCCTATGTGACTAAATATTTTTTATTTAACCTGTTCAAGTAATTGGGTCGAAATTGACACCTCCACTTACCAGTGGTAACACATGATCTGGATCAGTCCAGCATTAAGTAATTGGATCGAAATTGACACCTCTACTTGCCAGTGATAAGTGCACAATTTCTTTCGGAGTTCGATCATTTTCTGTTTCCAACTGCATGATTATATTGAATGACAATATCTCTGCTTCTTCCTGAATAGGCGAGCAGACGTGTATTAGCTACTGATGAATGGCTTCGAGTTGAAGGGACCAACAGTATCTATGCACTAGGAGACTGTGCCACAATTAACCAGCGTAAAGTCATGGTGATTTTCCAAAAACACCCTTTGAATTATACTTGAAACTAGTTTCGCTGTATTACCCTTGTAATAAGTAATATAGAATTTATTAGTCGTACATGAAACTCATGGATGACTTCATCTTCAGGAGGATATCTCGGCCATATTCCAAAAGGCAGACAAAGATAACTCTGGAACACTTACAGTCAAAGAATTTCAAGAAGCCCTCGATGACATATGTGACAGGTATCCTCAGGTGCAGCTTTATCTGAATACTAATAAGATGAAAAGTCTTGTCGATCTACTCAAGGAATCCAAGGGAGATATTGCGAAAGAATCTATTGAACTGAATGTTGAAGAATTTAAATCAGCTCTATCTCAAGTAGATTCTCAGATGAAGAATCTTCCAGCAACAGCTCAGGTACAACATCAGACCACACTGGATTCAGCTTATAATCTGTCAATCGTTTTTTCTTTCATGTGGTTTTGTGACGGTTTTGCAGGTTGCAGCTCAGCAAGGTTCATATCTTGCTGATTGTTTCAACCGCTTGGAAGAGTGCACGAAAAATCCAGAAGGTCCTCTGCGTTTTAGAGAGTCGGGCCGACATAGATTCCGTCCCTTCAGGTAACTTCCCATCAAAAAATATTATCCAAAACCCCTGTCATATTATAGATGAAACTTTTAGTAATACCCTTACAAGGATAAAGTATCACTTTTATAAGAACACTTTTTTTCTTTCTCGTAGTAGAGAGAATGTTGTCATTAAAAAAAGATGGTGAAATAGCATACGCTTTTATTATATAAAAAATCGAACAAATCAGTTTATTGGTAACTTTTCATCTTTTGATCCTGCCATCTTTGACTCTTGAGAGTTGAGAGTCAAAACTGAAGTCTAAAATAAAAACGCTTAATGGCTTATGACTTATATGTAGGTACAAGCATCTTGGTCAATTTGCTCCATTAGGAGGAGAGCAAACAGCAGCGCAACTCCCAGGTGATTGGGTGTCTATTGGCCACAGCTCTCAGTGGCTTTGGTATTCTGTGTATGCAAGGTAACTCAACCACCTCACCGCATAATAAAAGCTGGTTAACCAACACAATAGTTTGACTTTGTTTACTTTTGTTTTACAGCAAGCAAGTTAGTTGGCGTACAAGGTCATTGGTGGTGTCAGACTGGATGAGGCGTTTCATCTTCGGGAGGGATTCAAGTCAAATATGACTTGGCATTGTCAAAAACTCCCAAGTTTTCTAGTTTTCATAATGGTCCGGCCCTCGGCTCCTCTGTCTGTTTTCAAGCCAAGTATTGTGTCATTATACATTTTTGCTATGCAAGCATATATTACTCTGTCATCAAAATGCTTACTAAAAATAACGGGAACAAGTATCCTTCTCTTCCCCGGCTTTTTTACTTTGTAACTAGTTTTAGGTGAGACCTGTGCTAGACGTTGTATTGTGCTAGTAGTGTGCTATATCCTGGAAAATATATCCATAATTCGACAGTTTATCATTCATTGTTCTATTAATTTGAATTCAAAGGAATATTTGATTTTGTGACTATTTTCTAATTTCTAGCATTCCTAAATTCCCCAAAATAAAGGAAACATAATTTGTCCTGTAGGGCTATGTTTAATACTATAATAATATATGTTAACTTTGGGAAAATAGTCCGTATATATATGGGTATATATATGGTAACGGCGAGTGGTTTAATACATAAGTATTTATCATATACTTCAGGCAGCGACACTAAAACCTTGATATGTAAAAGCTTAGTTTTAAATGGATTATACCTAGCTTAGATATCGAAATACAATTAAACAAGTAATACATAATTATATCAAGCCAAACGAGATTAATTATACAAAAGGTAAAGCCCGGTGTTTCTAAATAAAAGCTTCTAAATAACTCACTAACTAACTCAAAGAACATTTATTGTCTTAAATGGTAATTAAAAACCAAAAAAATTAAATAGTGATCAATAACAATAACATAATATCAAGATATACATAAATATCATTATATTATATTTTTTTGTCGACTATGATCGACAAAACCCCGTAAAAACCACCTCTGAAAAAACAAACAACAAATATAATACAAACCTAAAAAGAAGGGAAATGAATCGCTAACAATGATATCCTAATTGATATTCCAAGGTGTAGTAATCCAACATGACCAATCGATTAAAAATATTGTATTGCGAAAAGTATTCCAATCACTCGAAATTCGTTGGAGGAAAGGAAAAATATCATCTTCAAGGATTGAAACCGCCTCATCAAAATCTACATGAACTAGTTTGTTTCTCCAAAACCATATAGCCCCGATATCGTCCAAACATCATATATTTTGGGCCTATTTTGTATATAATACTTGACTTTATAACATATATATTAAGTGGAAATGATTATTTAGAGAATCACCCCATGAAAAGTGACAAAAGTGTAAAAAATGCAGAAAAAGAAAAGAAACGACAAGGTTGCCTAAAGACCATGACTACTACTGTCTGAAGAATCTATTGCACCTAGAAGACCTAGATAAGACACTTATATTGCATGGAGAAATAACTCTCAAATACATGTAGAGCCATGCATGGTACAAAGCCTATCAGCAAAAACGTGCAAAGATCTAAAGATGCAGCAGTTAACCAGACAATATAAAGGAATCCCACTCTCCCCAAACAAACCAAAACTTAAATAAGCCAAACCGTTATCCGAACGTACCCAGTTACACCCCCGAAACTTCACATTATCCCAAATAACCCCAAACATCCTATTTTATCCCTTTAAAACACTTAAACCAACATATCTCGGCTAACCCTAGTTTAAACCGACAATGAATAGAATTTCGGTTAAGCCACCAACAGTCACTGGAGCACTACTAATCCAATATCCGACCTTCCTTCCGGCATTTATCGGAGCATCCTAAATGGTCCTAGGGAAACTGTCCAAGCCATCCCGTACAAGCCCGAGCCGATACCGAGCTATCTGGACATCAAACGCGCACTGAAACGACGAAAACAACATACCAAACTCCCCCACTAGGAGGCCCAGCCACCGGCTTACCGGTGAGTCAGCCAAAGGAGAAGGAGGGGGTGGTCCATTTTTCCTATACACACTCCTCCATTTTCTCCATTAAAACACACACCTCCATATTCCTACACCATACACACATCTCTTTCTCTCTCTAGTTTCTCTTTCTATACCTTATTTGTGTTTTGTTTATTTTCTTTAGTTTAGTTAGAGAAGTAGCATTAGCTTTGCAAGGCTAATTAGTGTGAGTGAATATTGTAATCAGGGAAACTTTTGTTCTAAGGGGGATTGGTTGTAACGAAGAATTAATCACACCTTCTATTTCTCTACTTCAGATGACTTCTTTTCCTTACTTTTATAACTAATGTTCTTGTTTGATTGTTTATTATATAAGTATGTATGTTAGTTGCCATGCTTAGGGAGTAGTTGTACTAGTGTTTGTCATAATATAGTAGTATAGTTAATATAAGCAGTGATAATATGAGTTGAACAAATGTCTTATAAAAACCTTACTTGCAAGACCCCCTAGTAGTACGATTCATGGCGATCTATTTGGTGCTATGCCAAGCCAGTTGCGTCAGGCGCAATTATACCGCTCGTGGCCGGCCTTCATAACTTTGGTTATGTCGTAGAAAACAAATTCGACCAACGGAGGGTGCCAAATCAGGTAAAATATATTTAATTAAAACCTAAGCGTAACTGTCTAGCCCTCAAAGTGGTACATACCCATTCGTACTTAGATCTGCTAGACAAACTAAAAGTATGTAGGGGCTTTTATAAAACTAGGTAACCTAAACTTAAATGATCATACGTAGGATAATTGTTCATATGTTAGGAGATTAGATTCAAACATTAACCGGTACAGTCTAGTCATACTCGAAAGAGCCTAGAAATAACCCAAACAAGGCAGCTTATGGATCCTTGGTAGTTCTTCTAAGATTGATCCTTTTCATTTTTTTAGCCTCTGATGTGTAAAATCTAGTCTTAACTTTATCCTACTATTTCACGTAATTACACATTTATAGGCAGTGGACCTATTCGTATGTAATATAGTTTAAAAGCAAGTAAAGGTTCGTTCGCAGGGACTAATTTGTTTTTAAGTCTCGAATTAATAATACTAGTTTGGTTTTGGGGTTTTTATTGTAACAAAAGATTGATTAAAATTGCAAGTAATTAGTAAAAAGTGATTAATAAAATCGAGTGAGAAAAAGTAATCAAAATTATCAAATATTAGAGAAAATACACTTGTTTGACACTTCACTTGTTTTCCATTTAAATTTACGAAATTGATTGATTATAAAACTTCTAAGATATAACAAAAGTCCTCTCGAATCTTTTATTAACTTTAACAACTTCTAATTATATTGTTCCTCTCGAATACAGTTGTAATTATTAATAGTTAAGCAGTAAGTAACAAGCCGGTATTTAGATATTTAACCTTATAGAGTTTCCTCTCGAATAACTCCTCTAAATATTAATTCTTCTCGAATATTAACAATTAGACTCACTCATCCAAGTTTAATTATTTAAGTTGATATTATTAGGTCCTCTCGAATCCTAACAATTTTAAACCAATCAAAGACCGATTGATTATTTCGTATAAATTATTTAACCTATCTAGATTCCTCTCGAATACCTAGAATATTGATTAATTAATTTATGTATAAACAACTTTATAATAATATTTTAAAACTTAGACAATTAAGGATTTTGGGTTAAAAACAAATACCTAAACAATCAATAACGCAAAAATAAACTTCAAACAAGATCCGTTAATCAAACAAATGTAAAAATAGTTTAGCTACTCATTATCGAGTTCAAAATAAAACTAATAATAAGAGAAAACATACTCGAAAATAAAGTCTAAAAAGGGAACGAAAAACAAACTAGAAACCGAAAACGTGTCGTGACCGACGTTGAACGAAAACGACTTCCTAGCTCGAAATCTTGCTTCCAAACTCGAACTCCAGCTCTAAGATCCGAATAATGATGATTGAATGAATTTTCTGGCTGGAAAAGCTCGGTATTTATAGGCAAAAATCGTGTAGAAAACGTATTCGACTCGAACTCAAAATCTGCCAAAAACAGCTGACTGCGTCGTTGACTTTGTGTAGGACGACGCAGCGTGACAATTTTCCAAAGACTGCGTCATTGAATTCATGTTGTGCGGCGTTGTCTTTACTTAAAACAAAGACTGCGACGTTGTGGCTGTGTATGCGTCGTTGTGGTCACATGAAACAACTACTGCGGCGTTGTGTCCACATGTGCGCCGTCCTCTTCAGCTTTTTCACCATTTCTTCTCGTTTTAACTCGTTTCTTCCACCATTTTCACTTCCCGAACATGTAAACCTGTAAATTGGAAAAAAACACTTTTCCACACGACTAAATGCAAAAATCCTATCCTATTCACCGTGTTTACTATGAAATGTGACCAAATATCGCATATAAATAGTTCTATAAATATGCGATATCAAATCCCCCCAAACTTGCCTTTTTGCTTGCCCTTAAGCAAATACTGTTTTAAAAGTAATTATCAAAGCCAAAAATTAACATAACCAAACACCTCACGATTTTTATGGGAAGTAAAATCACACAAACTCTCAAACTAATCTAAAAGGGTGTGTAAAATATTTCTGTAGAATCGCTCAATTGCTCAGTCATGGTGAATATCCTATCATAGGCTTGATAACGTATCAAATCTCCACCACTAGAGTCTAGGTACAACTAAACGGGGACTTTTATTTGGGTTATAATTTACAGGTAAAGGCATGTGGATAATATATAATGGAGTATAAATGGGTAAAAATAAAATATACAAAAACTTAGATTAAATCCGAACTAATTAAATCTCTAACGAACCGAATTGCTCAATTTCTTCAACTTTACTTTTTTCTCCGAATGTACAAATATCGTGTAATACAAGACTCAATATATACTATTTCTCTTAAACTCTACAACTAATTTTTTTTTCGCTTTTCTGTTTTTTTCTCGATTTTTTTTTCTCTTCAGCCTAGTACATGTCTTACAATATAATATTTCTCGTGGTAAGTACAAATGCTCAAAAGGCTAACTTTATTATTTTTTTCCAACTATTTCTCCAAATACAAAATAATACAAGGCAATAATATATATATTTTTTATGCCTCAATAAACTCTAAACTTCACTTCATATATAATAGCAATCAAAAACCTAGTTCGGATTTAATCTAAAAATGAAACGAAAAATAGGCGAGTGTACAAAATATATATTAGTGTTTAGAAACGAAAAAGTTTAAGCGCAAAGTGGTTTAACTAGAGTTTCTAACACTGAAAATAAGTGTTACAAGGGTTAGGCGGAAAATATATAAAAGAAACGAAAAAGCTAATCAAATGGTTAATCCTAAATGCCCCTATCATTGTACCAAATCACACTAAGTTACCCTAATGTAATTGCTCATCTGTGGTCTCGAAATGTATAACAGTGTCAAGTCCTAAAGTCATCAACCATCGGCACACTCAAAGAAATGAAAAAGTAGCATTATGAATGCTTTCAAAGGCTCAAATTCTCACTATTTTCTCGAGTAGGGTGTAAAATGCGTCTGGTTATGCTTAAAGTTTAAGGTATTTACCGACTAGACACGTTATATTTTTTTTGGTTTTTTCAATTTTTCGATTTTTTTGTATTTTCTGTTTTCTGACTCAAAAATATACATATTAACACCAACCTAACACGATGGAAACTAAGCTAAGGGTCGAAAAATAAAATTTAGAATTTCCCGATGACCCCCCCAAACTTAAGTAACACATTGTCCCTAATGTGTTAACGACTCAAAAACTTAAGGGAAATTACAAAAATAAAGATAAAAATAAAAAAAAATACAAAAGAAAAAGAGAAAAGAAATAAAACCCGGGTTGCCTCCCGAAAAGCGCTAATTTTTCGAACGAGTCCTTAGCTTGACTCGATATGCTCCAACTTATGCTTTCATGTGAAGGTCGAGATTTCTCTCGCCTTTCTTTCCTACGTGCTCTCCAAAAGGTACCGATTCATCCTCCGACTCATGTCCAAAATGATCACCAAAAAGAATTGCTTTCTTTCCAACATCGAGCGTCTTATTTCGCTTCACCCAGGCATCGTGCCACTCTCGAGCCTCATAAATCAGTAGTCCAACATCTTTAATTTCCCAAACATCGTCACTTTTGCTTTCACCGATTTTCATCTTCGTAAAATCCTCCCATGATGCGTCATCTCCGATATCCTCAAATTCCAGCAAAATATTCTCCTTTTCTCGACAAGTAAAAGAAAATAAATCAAAAGGGTCGTGAGAAATACCGTGACAGTTTTCCCCCAAACTTACGTTAGAATTCTCGAGCTCTTCCTTAAATGGAATTTTTTTTCTTCCAAAAGCGTTGCACCTTATTGATTAAATACTCGAGCTCAAGTAAGTCTAAATCCGGGTCGGATTTTTCAAATGTCATGCTCGTAGAATTCTTCTCAAATTCCTCCAGCTCCATTTTCAAGATGGGATCAAAATCCTCGAGCTCCTCATCTTCCTCAGCGTCATCAGCAACTTGTCCTCCAAGCATTTCCTGCACATCTAGGTCAAACATTTCATCAAACACGTCAATATGAAAACAGGTTTCCTCAGTGGAGTATGAATGTTTTGGAGCTTTATCAACAGAAAATGAAATTCGTTCATTCCCAACCCCCAAAGAAATCTCCCTGTCCTTTACACGAATTATTGCGTCCGCAGTGTTTAAAAATGGTCGACCTAAAATAAGTGGCACAGTGACATCTTCATCCATTTCTAGAATCACAAAGTCAACAGGGAAAGTGAATTTTCCTACTTTTACTAGCATGTTTTCAGCAATTCCTAACGGATATTGAAATGATCGGTCGGCTAATCGGATACTCATTCTGGTAGGTTTTAAATCTCCTGAAGAAAGTTTAGCATTTAATGAATGTGGCATTAAATTTATGCTAGCTCCTAAGTCGGCCAATGCATTACAACTATAGGTATCACTAAAATTACAAGAAATCAGAAAACTCCCTGGATCGTCCAACTTTGGTGGTATCGAGTTTTTCACCAAAGCTGAACATTCTGCGTCCAAGAAAGCGGCCTGCTCCTCCGACGATTTCCCCTTTTCTGTGACCAGCTCCTTTATGAATTTCGCGTAATTCGGCATCCCTGCAATCAAATCAACAAGAGGAACATTAATACGAACAGATTTAATCATATCGCAAAATTTACCGTACTGCTCCTTCATGTGTGCCTTCCTCAAACGTTGAGGATATGGGACACGTGGCTCGTAAGCCTTTAGCGGGACTTCCTTCACTGGTTCATGTATTTTGGCCTTGGGTTGAACCTGTGGTGCCTCTTCCTCGTCATCCTCGAAATCGTCCAAAACTGGTTTTGCAGAAGGGTGCGGCTCACTAGTAGTTGGGTGCGAAAAATCCTCATTTCCTCCGTTTTTTTCTTGATTAGCATATCCAGAACGTGTTGTAATTGCATTTACATGCTCTTCTCTCATTCTAGGAGGTTGATATTTCTGTCCTTGATTGTTGGAAGTATTCCCTTGATTCTGTGTTCGTGGATTCTGTTGCGTGTTGCTCGGTAGCTGGCGCGGTGGCCTATTTGCGTTCCGCTCATTCATCCTGTCGAACCTTCTCTCCAAGTCTTGCATTGCTGCCTGGTGATTTCTCTGCCCTTGCTCGATGTGATCATTTAACACTTTTAGCTGATTTGTGACTGCATTATTCTTTCCATTCTGAGTGTGAATAAATGACTTCATCAGGTCTTTCAAAGTTTGGTCTTCTTCATTATGTGGTGGATCGTATCTTTGTCGTGGTGGGGATGATCGTGTGTTTTTTCGTTGTCATCCATTGTCCCGATTCTCACCCCGGTTGTAGTTACCTCCGTAGTGTGGCCAATTTGCTCCCCGATTAGGATAGCCATAATTTGCGTACTTGGCTTCCACCACGCGACAATCACTCGCATAATGTGGTCCCCCACAATTTTCACACCCATGCTTGATCACATGTACCTCTTTCTCTAGATAAGTCATTCTTCTGTCAAGCTTGTTTGCTATCGTCTTGATCTCTTTCAGAATAATAGATGCATCACTGTTTCCTTCCACTTGAGCTACTTATCCTCTTGCCCGTCGACCTCTACCATCGTCTCGATACTCCCTTGATAAGCTGATGACTAACTTATCTTCCATCAAATTGTATGCTTCATTGGTGGTTTTGTACATAAAGTCTCCCCCACCGGCTAGATCCAACTCGTTTTGTGACTCCTTGGTTAACCCGTAGAAGAAGATCTCTATGATGTTATCCTTGCCCAGACCATGACCGTAACAATTCCTCAGCATTTCCTTCAATCTAGCCCACGCCTCAGTAGATGTCTCTCCATCTTCTTGTCGAAATCCTCGAATATCCCGAAGTAATTTCCTACCCAAGGCGGGTGGGAAAAACCGTTTGATGAAGGCTTCGCGCATTTGTGTCCATGTTGTTATTGAATTTTCCTCTAGCTCTTCGAACTAAACCTTCGCATCTCCGGTGAGAGACGAAGGGAACAACCTCAGCTTGACACTGTCGCTCTTACCTTGACCGTATTTGAACATCTCACAAAGCTCGTTGAAATTGGCTATGTGTTTATGCGGATCTAAATTGTATCTCCCATCGAAAGTATTGTCTTGGATCATCTTGAGATGATGACCCTTGACAAAGAAATCGTCACCCAATTCCGGGGTGGTAATAGCTGAACCTCTGGTAGCTAGTACTGCAACGGCTGCAGCCCGTCGGTGCATTGGCATGTCCAATGGATCCATAGCTGGTTGTGGTTCCGGTTTGTCTTCACAAATTATTTCTTCAACCTCTGATTCTGTAACGCTTCCTCCTCCTTCTGAAAATGTGATATCTTCAAACTTTACTGGTGAGAACGGTCCAAAACCTGGTGGCGTCTGAAGTAACGTGTTTCCTCTCTTCTTGCCTTGCTTCTTTGATACTCCTGGATTGGACTTTGGACTTGCGAGAGGTAATCCCGAAGCCCTTGTGTTCATCAACTACCTGATTACCTACAAAGACACAAACAAGAAAACCGTAAAACGCACCGGTGTAATAACAATTAAAAGTAACTTCCAAGTATGTTAATACTCGAAAGGATCGTATCACAAATTCGAAACAAAACTTAAAATCAGTCCCCGGCAGCGGCGCCAAAAACTTGATGTTTAAAATCTAGTCTTAACTTTATCCTACTATTTCACGTAATTACACATTTATAGGCAGTGGACCTATTCGTATGTAATATAGTTTAAAAGCAAGTAAAGGTTCGTTCGCAGGGACTAATTTGTTTTTAAGTCTCGAATTAATAATACTAGTTTGGTTTTGGGGTTTTTATTGTAACAAAAGATTGATTAAAATTGCAAGTAATTAGTAAAAAGTGATTAATAAAATCGAGTGAGAAAAAGTAATCAAAATTATCAAATATTAGAGAAAATACACTTGTTTGACACTTCACTTGTTTTCCATTTAAATTTACGAAATTGATTGATTATAAAACTTCTAAGATATAACAAAAGTGCTCTCGAATCTTTTATTAACTTTAACTACCTCTAATTATACCGTTCCTCTCGAATACAGTTGTAATTATTAATAGTTAAGCAGTAAGTAACAAGCCGGTATTTAGATATTTAACCTTATAGAGTTTCCTCTCGAATAACTCCTCTAAATATTAATTCCTCTCGAATATTAACAATTAGACTCACTCATCCAAGTTTAATTATTTAAGTTGATATTATTAGGTCCTCTCGAATCCTAACAATTTTAAACCAATCAAAGACCGATTGATTATTTCGTATAAATTATTTAACCTATCTAGATTCCTCTCGAATACCTAGAATATTGATTAATTAATTTATGTATAAACAACTTTATAATAATATTTTAAAACTTAGACAATTAAGGATATTGGGTTAAAAACAAATACCTAAACAATTAATAACGCAAAAATAAACTTCAAACAAGATCCGTTAATCAAACAAATGTAAAAATAGTTTAGCTACTCATTATCGAGTTCAAAATAAGACTAATAATAAGAGAAAACATACTGGAAAATAAAGTCTAAAAAGGGAACGAAAAACAAACTAGAAACCGAAAACGTGTCGTGACCGACGTTGAACGAAAACGACTTCCTAGCTCGAAATCTTGCTTCCAAACTCGAAATCCAGCTCTAAGATCCGAATAATGATGATTGAATGAATTTTCTGGCTGGAAAAGCTCGGTATTTATAGGCAAAAATCGTGTAGAAAACGTATTCGACTCGAACTCAAAATCTGCCAAAAACAACTGACTGCGCCGTTGACTTTGTGTAGGACGACGCAGCGTGACAATTTTCCAAAGACTGCGTCGTTGACTTCATGTTGTGCGGCGTTGTCTTTAATTAAAACAAGAGAGAATGTCACAAATCGTCCTTGTGGTTAGGCTGTTTTTCACGTATCGTTCTTTTCGAGAAAAGTTAGCACAGATTATCCTTTTGTTTCCTTATTTTATCATTGGTAATCCTTCCGTCCATTTCCGTTAGATTGTCTCCGTTAAGTTACCTCACATGATAAACATGTGAGGGTAAATGAGTCATTTACCTTAAATCCATGTTTTGTTCTTATTTTACCCTAGTTTTTTAATTAGCCTCACTTTTTTCTCCCCTTTTTCTTCACCGCCGACCAACCCACCATTCCTCCACCGTCGCCAATATCGACACAAGATTTTATAATACTTATTGTCTTCTTCTTCATCGTGCTTCCTTGTCAATCTTCTCTCGTTTCCTTCTCCGTAAGCACTGATGTGCTAGTTGTGTCGAAGAGAAAGGTTCCAGCAGCGAAGTGTTCCAGCAGCGAAGTGTTCCAGCAGCCACTCTCCTCCGTCGCGAAGTGTTCACACTACCGGAACCACTTCCGGTGGAGTAAAATCCGTCCTCGGATGAAGAATTGTAAAACCGATCGAAAACCATAAGCGGTTTAGTAGCGGCGGTGACATCCACGTCAATAAGTCAAACAAACCATCCTCTCCCTAAAATATAGGTAGGTGTTTTTTATGTCGGTGATTATGAATTTTGTGATTTAGTTATGGTATTTATGTTGTTTGATCTATGATCTAGTTAGGGGTAAATTTGGAAGACATTGAATTTATATAATTATGCAGAAAAAAAAACATTAGTTCATGATTCTTTGTGATTGGTTTGATTTGTTAATTTTTAATTACGGTGATTTTGTTAATTGAGAAGTGATTTAGTAAATATCGGTTCGAGTTGGTTTAAGATATGCACATGAGGTTGAGCTGTGCTATGTATAGCTAATGAGTTTACTAAGTGTAATTATTGATCTCGTTAGGGTTTACGAATGGGTTGGAAAAATGAAAGTTGCAGGTGGAAGGAATATAGGTGAGAAGAAGTTTTGTAGGTTTTTTTTATGATAACACAGAAATTACTCATTTACCCTCATGTGCCAGGCATATGGGGCCACTTAACGGCTAAATTTAAACGGATTTGGACGGAAGGATCACATACGATAAATTTAAAAAACAAAAGGATAATCTGTGCTAACTTTTCTCGAAAAGGACGATACGTGAAAAACAGCCTAACCACAAGGACGATTTGTGACATTCTCTCTTAAAACAAAGACTGTGACGTTGTGGCTGTGTATGCGTCGTTGTGGTCACATGAAACAACTACTGCGGCGTTGTGTCCACATGTGCGCCGTCCTCTTCAGCTTTTTCACCATTTCTTCTCGTTTTAACTCGTTTCTTCCACCATTTCCACTTCCCGAACATGTAAACCTGTAAATTGGAAAAAAACACTTTTCCACATGATTAAATGCAAAAATCCTATCCTATTCACCGTGTTACTATGAAATGTGACCAAATATCGCATATAAATAGTTATATAAATATGTGATATCAGCCTCTTCATAGTTAAGAATAGCCCAAACAAGGCAGGAATATCATAGTGTACCAGTTTGTTACTCACCAGTAAGGAGAGTGGAGGTGATGATAACTTATTCAAAGGTATTTGGAAGTACATCAATGAACTTTTGGCATACATTTTCATTGGTTTTTATGACATCTATAGCAATAAGATCATTCAACAGAATTCGGAATCTTATATGTATATCAACAATAAGCTGCCTTGTTTGGGTTATAAGTGTTTACCACTTGCACTCTTTCATATGAGACAATAAGTGTTTACCATATGTTCTTGGCAGTTTTACAGCCAACGATCTTAGAAAAGATTGTTTTAGTTACAATAGTCGCAAGAGTTCTTTTGGCTTTTGAGTCAAGATTGAATAAAAGCTTGTCTTGGTCAGTCCATTAAGATTTGGCTGTTTGAACCCATCTAGCTTTTTCAATCACCTTGTCTCCTTCTTTGACTTCTGGAATCTCTTTTCCATGAGTAATAGGACCTTCCCTGATTGTCCTTATCATCTCATCATGGATCCATCGAGGTGCCATTCAACTTTGAGTTTCCAGTGCGAAAAAATATAGACAGTAAAGATTAGAAATTCCTTTACCACCCATAATTGTTGTGCTTGTTGAGAAGTAGACATGGTTTTTTGGATTTTACTTATTCTCCGTTAAGATTATGTATGTTAATAAATATATGTATTTTCTATGATATTGGTTGTTAGGTCTCAATAAGGTCTTAATAACGTGATAATCAGTTTATTAATTAATCAATAGAGATAATCAACTTATCAGGTTAAGTATTCAAGGATTAATACCACGTTCAGTAACTTAAAATGTGTTAATGTTTCAAAAGGTACAATTATTAATAAACTATTTACACATAATGTATAGAGATCTTGATAAACACGAAACCAAAAGATAAGCGTAAATCTTCTTAAATAGATAGAAGATGTGCACAACAAAGTTCCTAAACCTTCGGTTCAAGTTAAGTTTCCGAGTCTAACTTACTCAAACCGGGTTACTTATACCGAGACTTTTACTTAGACTACAAAATGTCACACAGACTCAAAGCACTAAGTTTAAGACTTAACATAACATGTTTATAAATTGGGTTTAGTCATTGTTTTTTCCAACACATGTGTAAAGGTGTATATATGTGAGTTTCAGTGAAAAAAATAACTGCTTATTTTAACATTGACTAAACCTTATTTATATATTTTAAAAATTATAGTATGTCAAGTTATCTCCACGTGTAATTAATAGTACAAAGCAAACACACACGAAGAGTTCATCCTAATATCACGACAACTAGCATATTTATAACAATATAAAAAACCACAAACATCAAACAAAAATATCATAGAAATTGTAATGAAATAAAACGGATAGAAGTCACTAGATATATAGAAATAGCAAGACAACGTCTAGGTAAAGACTTATACAACAGGGTCCCAAAGATAGCAGACCCAATAATATGACTCATCCCATAAGTTGTCTCTCTCTATCTTATCCTTCACATGTGAATAACTAAGCTAACATTCCTGGAAAGAGAGAAAAAGTACTTTCTCTATCTAGTTTTACAAACCCTACTCTAATACAAAAAAAAGTTAACCTAACGAATCTAAAAGAGAAAGAAAGAACTAATTACATCTCTAAAATTAGGAAATGTGTGTAAATGTGGAGGTGTCTAAAATGGAGAAAGGAGCATGATATTATAGGGAACTGAGAGCCAAACAGCCAACGCCAACCGTCGTCGACGAGCAACCCACGACTTCCGTCGATGACCGAGAACTCAGGTTGAACGATAGATTAAAAATGTGATTATATTTAAAAACAAGAACATGTTATAGAATAAAGTAACAACATCTATATGAACCAGTTTTAGTCGAGATTTATGGCCCACTACTAAAACTCATCCGTATATAATTCGATTATTCATTAAGCAAATTCGAGATTTGTAACATAAACATGTTTTGATCGAGTTTTGATTTGTTGTAATTGAAAGTCATTATGAGTTTTGAATTTTTTTTTCCTTGAAGGGGAGTTTTAAATTCGAGTCTTTGACAAAATTTTCTTAAATTTGAGTGTTTAAAAAAATTTGATCTTGAGTTCGAGGGTTTGGAAGTATGAGTTCGAGTTCGCGTTAGTGGAAAGATTTACTCGAATTCGAGAATTTGGAAAGTTGATCTCGAATTCGAGTCTTTAATAATTTGTTTTCGAATTCAAGTGGTTATTTGAGCTACTACCAATTTAGTTCGAATCAGTTAAGAACATGTATATTCGAAGACCATGCTCTAATAACAATTATTGGGTTCAAAATCAGTGAAAATAGAGATGAGGAAGAATATTATCATTAAAGCATCCAACTATTACAAGGTTATACCCCATCCTTATTTATAGACATGTGGTATTGTTTACAACTTTGAGTATCCCTAGATACAATATTAACTACAAGTAAGTCTTTTACAGGATTTTATAGGTTCATCTACATTGAGTAATAGTGCAAATGAGACACAAAGTTTTGCAAATAAGAAGTTACATACCCACTACGTACATTATCTTAACCAAAAATATATCGTATAATTTTAGTTTGTTTTAAAATACTCATTTAAAGGTAAATTATATGAGACATTATTTTGGTTAAAATTCAATAATTTTTACAACATCAAGATAATTTATGCATTATATAACACTTTTGGTTTGAGATTTACACATTATTGTTATAATTACATGCAACCTATCTTTAAGATTTCAATATTACCCGAACGAATAAAAAAATCGTTGAAGTATATATGTATTATTATAATAAAAGATGAGAGCACTACGATGACAACATTTAGGACCGTGCATGGCCGAAAACCGGACCGAAAATTTAGTTAATGGTTTTCCATATATGAATAATATGATAAACTTACAAATCTATTTTTAACAATGAACAATTATTTTATGACATTCCAAAAGAAAAATACTAAACAAATAATATAAAACAAATCCTTTTCAGATCTAATTAAAATTTCTTATATCATAATCTATAACTAGAGGTTTCCCGTGCGTTGCACGGGTTCTTTTTTTTTTTTTTGCGGTATTTCTGGAAATGGCAACGTGTTTCCCATAACCTCCGTCGCATGCAAGATCAGGACATTTTTCGTGCCCGGGTATGGGCTGAGGGTGTTTTTTTGGGCTTTGTTTGGGCTTATTATTGTTGGGCTTCCACGTCTTTTTTATTTCTTACTTATCGTAAATTTTTTTTTTACTTTAAATAATACTTTTACGACATTCCATCCCATCAGGTCCGGATCAAGTCATTGATCGAAGCGAGAAGAGGAGAGGATGTCGTTTATCCTACTCCGGATAAAAGGACTCGAGTTTTTGTTTTTTTACTTTTTTATCGAAATATAATTGTAGCTATTTGCTAAAACGATGCCGTTATTTATTATTAATCGATCGAAACGAGAATAGCAGAGGATGTCGTTTATCCTACTCCGGATAAAACGACTCAAGTTTTTGTTTTTTTACTTTTTTATCGAAATATAAATGTTGCTATTTGCTAAAACGATGCCGTTATTTATTATTAATCTGAGTAGATGTTCGTATTAGTTGAATACAAAAAAAATTTGGAGGGGCAAAAAACGTAAAAGTATTATTTAAAGCTGAGGGGGGGAAAACGCAAAAACATATAAAGTGCAGACAGGAAAAGCTAAAAGTCGTTTAAAGTTTAGGGTGAAAAAGCGTTAAATTTTTTAAAGTTAAGGGTGAAAAAGCGTTAAAGTTTTTAAAGTTGAGGGGGGTAAACCGCTAAGTCTTTAAAGTTGAGGGGGGGAAACCGCTAAATCTTTAAAGTCTAGGGACTAAAATGGAAAATGTCAAAAGATTAAAAAATAATTTTTTTCACATTTCCATATGCATTCTTCTCTTTTAATTAGGTGGGTAATAACTTATTGAGGTTTTTATAATAATAATTTTTACCTCAGTACTATGATTAAAAATATAAATCTATATTACACATCTCCAAATTGAATTATATTATAAAATCAGAAATTTTGAATGAAGTAACCAATTTTAGAGAGAGAAAGATAAATATACAGTACACCTTCATCTACATTTATGACCACTTTCATCATCAAATCCTTTCAATAAACACTTTCCCCCAATCATTTCATTCAATCTAGATTTCTAATCTATCCATGAATCCCAAAAAAAAAAAACCAAAACCGGTTGACTCAGCTCAAACATGTCGATTTCCCGACGAGGTTTTAGAACGAGTTCTGTCGCTAATAGTCTCCGACAAGGAACGCAGCTCAGTATCCCTCGTTTGTAAAGATTGGTACAACGCTGAACGATGGAGCAGACGCCACGTCTTCATCGGAAACTGCTACTCAGTCTCCCCGGAGATTGTGGCGGCTAGATTTCCCAGGATTCGAAGCCTCACTATTAAGGGTAAACCTAGGTTTTCAGATTTTAATCTGGTACCAGAGGATTGGGGAGCTGATATTCATCCGTGGCTAAATGTTTTTGCGACGGCGTACCCGTTTCTTGAGGAGCTCCGGTTGAAAAGAATGGTGGTTTCTGATCAAAGTTTGGACTTTTTAGCGACCAAATTTGTTGGGTTTAAAGCTCTGTCGCTATTGAGTTGTGATGGGTTTAGTACTGATGGATTGAAATCTATTGCTACTCATTGCAAGTAAGAATCTTTTTTTATTAATTTGCAAATCTACGATATGGGTTTTTTTTTTTTAATTATATATCAGATTTACTTGAATCTTGTTTTGACTTTGAAGAAAAAAGATGAAATTTTTAAGCTTTTTTATGATTTTTTGAGATAATTCATCATTAGAATTGTTTCTTGATTTATGATTTTTGATTACCTGAATCTTGTTTTGACTTTTGACGAAACGGTATCAAGTTTTAACCTTTTTTTAACATAAAGTTTTAGTTGAATCTGGATTGTGCTTATTACCTAATAAAGTTTTAATTATTGAATCTTATTATTACTACTATTGTTATTATCAGCCAAAATGAAAAGTTAATAGATAGGAATCAAAACGAAAGAAAGATATATGTATTATGTCTTTGATTGAAAAGATAAGTTCTCGGTTTCTCATTTCTCCTTAGTTCCTGTAAAGATTGGGTATGATTTGTGTATCTTGTCTTTGTAACGCATAAAACGAATGAGGTATGATTTAGGTTTAAAAGATATGAATTAGTGATTTACCCTTTGTTTGGTTTAGAGAGAATTGCAATTGCAATCGAGGGTTTGAGTGGAAACTGAGGTGGTACTACTTTATGGTTTCTTTTTCTTTGCCTTTTCTTTGGTTACTTTCATGATTGTGACATTTGACCTATTTAATGGATGCCATGTTCTTCATGTCATTCTCTACAGTAACATCTATAAATTGGATAATGATGTTTGCTATTTGATTTGAAATAACTACTAAATTAATCATTAATTTCTGTTTCTTCGTTATCTACCTTCACATGTCGATATTGGTTTTCTTCTTTACCTTTTATTGAGTGGTTGTACCCATTTCGGTTACCTTAGTTCTGTTCTTGATTCAAGTCGTTATCCGTTTAATATTTCTTATTGTCAATGCATTACGTATGTACATGTTTCAAAATACTTGTACTAATCACATGTACTTGAGTTAGAGTAGTATCATATCATGCGCCAGTTTTTAAAAGCTATACTAATCAAAGTTGATTATTTTTTAAATGAATTTTGTAGAAACTTGACAGAATTGGATATTCAGGAGAATGGGATCGATGATCTTGGTGGCCATTGGTTAAGTTGCTTCCCAGAAAGTGTAACCTCATTAGAAATATTAAACTTTGCCAGCTTAAACAGTGAAGTCAGTTTTGATGCCCTTGAAAAACTCGTTTGTAGATGCAAATCTTTAAGGGTTTTAAAAGTTAATCGAAATATAAGTTTGGATCAATTGCAAAAGCTTCTTTTACATGCTCCACAATTGATGGAGCTAGGTACTGGAACATTTATGCAAGAACTCGTTTCGGGTCCAGTAACGGAGCTCAAAAACTCGTTCAGTAACTGTAAAAAATTAGTCACGCTTTCGGGTTTATGGGATGCTACTCCACTTTATCTCCCGGTTATTTATCCTGCTTGTGCTAGTTTGACTTTCTTGAATCTGAGTTATGCAACTTTGCAGAGCGTTGAGCTTGCCGGTCTTCTTTCTCATTGTAAAAGTCTTCGTCGGCTTTGGGTAAGTACCTCATTATTAGTATTTTTCACACGATTGTCTTTTTGTTGCAATAAACAATTGTTTTTTGGGTACAGCTTCTTGATACTGTAGGTGACAAGGGTCTAGAAGCAGTTGGATCCTGGTGTCCATTACTTGAAGAACTGCGGGTGTTTCCAGCTGACCCGTTTGACCAAGAATTATTCCTTGGTGTCACTGAATCAGGTTTCGTGTCTGTTTCTCGTGGCTGCCCAAAACTTCATTATGTCCTCTACTTCTGTCGCCAAATGACAAACGCTGCTGTAGCCACTATTGCTCAAAACTGCCCGGATTTCACTCACTTCCGTCTCTGCATAATGAACCCGGGCCAAGTAGATTATATGACCAAGGAGCCAATGGATGAAGCCTTTGGTGCCATCGTCAAGACTTGTACCAAGCTTCAACGGCTTGCTGTTTCCGGTCTGTTAACTGACAAAACATTTGAGTATATTGGGAAATACGCAAAAAATCTAGAAACACTCTCTGTGGCTTTTGCTGGAAGTAGTGATTTGGGGATGGAGTCTGTATTGGGAGGCTGCCCGAAACTTAGGAAGCTGGAGATACGAGACTGCCCGTTTGGAAATGCTGCTTTACTCTCGGGTTTGACCAAATACGAGTCAATGCGATCCTTGTGGATGTCTGCTTGTAACGTGACTATGAATGGTTGTAGAGTGTTGGCTAAACAAAAACCTTGGTTAAATGTCGAGGTCATGAAAGATGAAGAATCTAGTGATGATAGTCAGGCTCATAAAGTTTATGTCTATCGAACCGTGGCTGGACCACGAAGGGATGCACCACCGTTTGTTCTCACCCTCTGAAATCTGTATCTGGGAATTTGTGGAAAGGTTAAGAGAATATTAGAATTTGAAGGCTGTTAGTGATGAATAAGATGTGTATACGTCAGACTGTGATCAGGGGTAATCTTGTATTCTTTCTTACTTTCATTTTTTAATCTTTTTTTTTTTTATCAGTAATTTCATGTGATAGCTGATTCATAACGAGATAACGGATGATGAACAATGTGAATTTCCACTTGCTTTATCCACAATATTTGTATGTAAGTCTGCCTCCTGTTTAACTAGAGTTTATAATTAAAACATATGTTTCGTTGTTGCGGTTATTTAGTGGACAAGATATAAAACTTGAGAAAGTTGTTTATTTCGGGCACTATAGGGCAAGTTCTGTCTATAAGTAGTAGTTCAAACACTTATGAAAGTAAATAGTTGCCTTTCTATTTACTCGGATATGATATAATTAGAATGGGAGGGGAAGTTTTATTTTCAAAACAGTGTTTAATTTGTGGAACTAGAAAAGAAGTATGTAGTGGAAAAGGGTGTAGTCTCGGTTGTTGTTTCGGGTTTTTAGAAGCCAAGTGAGAAGGAGAGGGTTAAGTGAGTTTGAAATTGGGTGAGTTAATTGTATAGGCGAGTCAAATGTTGGAATGATTCTAGTGGCAACATGCCAATCCTTTCCTTCCAACTTATATGAGGATGAGTAGAAATAACTCAATAATCCTTTACTTCATGTTACTCAGTGCGTTAGTTAGGCACCTACACATTTAGATTAAGACACACATAATCATTTTTTATTTAATTTAATTTCTTACCAGTAAAGGTAAAACAAAAACTCTAAAATATATTATTGCTTATCCAAAAGGTTGTCCTTTAAACAAAAAATGGGGGTAGGGTGAGAGTTTTGCAATTGGGTTCTCTTCCACCCCAACCTTCTTATCTCATGAATCAAAATGTTTCTATCATCGATTAGATTAGGGTGTACGGAGCATACATTGATACATAAGTATAGTTACAAACCGGCTTCCTTCACGTAAGGTTGGACTAGACAGAAAGGGAGAACAAACGAGTTATGAACTTCAATGACACAAAATAATACATTAGGATATTCATAATTTTCTATTACTTGATATTAATCATGAACAAGAAAATTTATGGAACTCTTGTGCCATTTTAGTTACCAACAATATAGATTAAAGTAAAGAAATACAAAATGATACTACACCAAAAGTAACCATGTTTATGAATTGTTACTTCAAATTCAAACAACCAATAAATGTTTATATACCAAAATTAATGACTACGAACACCATTTAATGGAGGAATACCTTTAATAGAATAAGTAATTAGTAATAGGACGTGTTGGTGACCATTCTCATCAATTTTGAAAGTCGGACCACATAATGAACCAATCAAATAAATAGGACCGTGTGGGTCGGTTTAACCAATATAATGAAACTGACGGTTTAACCAATATAATGAAACTGATGTTATTGTAAGTTTAACAAATATAAAATTTTATAAGAAATTTATGTTTATGTGCTTATAAAACTTTAAAATTACACACTCGTTCGAATACACTCCAATTTCACACGAATTGAAAAGCAACATACATGAACCAATTTTAATTGAATTGAAAACCAATGGCAGGATTTAACCTAGGATCAGTATACTAAATCAATGAATTTCTTTATCAATCATGATGCAAAATCTCATGATTGATTTTATACTAAGTTTAGAGCTGATTAAGAATTAAAAATTACTAAATATTGTTTTCATTGATCACAAAACGTATAGCTAATAAAATTTCATAGGAGTTAACAAATTGCCCCAAAGCGTAATTTCATAGGAGTTAACAAATTGCCCCAAAGCGTGAGCCTGTCACATGATCGATTCCAAGTGTTAAATCTTAAGTATATTAAATAAATGGATTTGGTAATTTCATAAAAAAAACTAAACTACTTGAAGCCCATAAAACCCCTTTAGAAGTTCCATACTTCTTCCTTTCCTTTATCTTTTTTCATGACATTACAATCCCACCAAATGTCTTGCGAGAATTAGTGTCGTTCAAATCTAAGCGATGGAGATTTAATTTTCGATCAAGCTTATGAAAATAATACTACATGACTGGCTTTCGAGACACTTAAATATCAAATTATTTGGTAACCCGATACACTTTGAGTGAATTAAGTGATCATTGTCAAGTAATGTAAAATCCACACATCGAGAATTGAAAGAATGCTCATGCGGATCATTTTATGTTTTTTTTTTTAAATTTCTCATTCACGTTTTCACCTAAGAAGACTATATACTGTGAAGAGTTCCTCTTCGTGTATATTTTGTTTTCTCCTATAAACGTTGTGACACCCGGAACCAAAGACACACCATTGTTTTTTTTCGTTTTTTTGTATAACTTACAACACATTTAACTAACGTTCTAAAGGTGTTACTACTTCATCACTTTAGTTAACGATAAATGTCCGTTAACATCTCATTTTACAAATTTGAGCGGAAGCTCTTACGAAAACATTTTCAACAATTAACTTTACATTACGGTCCCCCTTCCCTTCTTCTTTAGCTTGCCTTGCCCTAAATCTCGATTACCTACAAAACATACAATTAACATAATATATTAGCGTTAAGCTAGTGAGTATATCTTACAATTATTTTAATCACATCTAACACGACTACTTTAAAATCTTTTCTTTCTTTATTTCTGACTAGTTAAAACCGTATCTTACTTCTTTTCTTTCTTTCTTTCTGGACTAATTAAAGTCGTATCTTACTTATTTTCTTTCTTTTTTTCCCGACTAATTAAAGGCGTATCTTACTTATTTTCTTTCTTTCTTTCCCGACTAATTAAAGTCGTATCTTACTTCTTCTCTTTCTTTATTTCAGACTAGTTAAAACCGTATCTTACTTCTTTTCTTTCTTTCCCGACTAATTAAAGTCGTAACTTACTTCTTTTCTTTCTTTCTTTCCTGACTAATTAAAGTCATATCTTACTTCTTTTCTTTCTTTCTTTCCCGACTAATTAAAGTCGTATCTTACTTCTTTTCTTTCTTTCTTTCCCGACTAATTAAAGTCGTATCTTACATCTTTTCTTTCTCGACAATTAAATGTCATGTCTAATACTTCTTTAACTTACCAACAATTTATGATACAAGTCATACACATAAACAACATTAAAAACTACTAAAAACTGGTCTGGACAACAACTGCGACACATTGGACAACAACTGCGACGCACTGGACAACATTGCAACCAAAAAGAAGCCCTCTGATCACCCACTGCGATGCAGTGGTGACCCAAAGAGGTCATTTTGGTTTTCGTTGCTACTTTCTGCACTTACAACTTCTTACCCTTTTTTCGTTAACCATTTATTCATACATTAAGAATTATCTTACCAATCTTTCAAAGGTTATAATGAACATTATATTAACATATAAAACATTATATAAAATCTTCATATACTCACCTCAAAATTGAATTAAGTCTACAACATACAAAGCTCTTTCCTTTTTCTCTTTTTCTCCAAATCTGTGTTTTTACAACCAAACACAAAATTGCCTTTCAATATATTTTACATACATATAAACACATGTATTAACTTATTTACAACTCTTTCTAACTCCTTCTAACTTTTAATCTATACATGTTCGGCAACTTCTACCCAACTTGGTATCTTTTGGGTCTTTTGACCCATTTAACTTTCTAATGCACAAACAAGCATTTTAACCCTTTATACACATTACACCAATCATAAATAACACATTGAAAGTAATTTTTTCTTCCCTCTAACCATTTATTACCCATTTGCCATCTCTTCACGGGTCACATGACCCGTTTGGCAATTAGTGTAATATACTTAACACCATTTCACCCAAACACAATTTCAAGTACACTTATCTTATCTTTTCTATCATAAACATGATAATAATCATTCTTAACATAATTCATTCATTCTAAAACATTCTTACAATAATAAACACTTCTACTTAAAAATTCATCTTTTCACCCTTATTAGCTAAAACATGAAATCTTATAAAATTCATATAAGTTAATCTTTCAATCTTTCAAACCTTTACATATATTATTAACATTAAAATAACATATAACAAAGTTTAATTCTAACAATTTTTCAACTTTCATGATTATTCCCAAATAATCAAATACTTAATTTTAACAAAATTAAGCATTTTTGCCTTTCAATTAAACATCTAAATGATGTTATAACACATAATACAAGGTCAATTTCATCAAATAACTTATAGTATATGATCATACCTTCTTTTTCTTCCACTAGAACCAAAGCTAGGGTTCTTAAACCCTTAATCTTCACTTTAATTGATGAAATTCACAACTAATTAGCTTCAATTTGATCTTTTATCCTTCCTTGATTTCTTCTCCAAACCGACATACACACACACACACACTTACAAAAGTTCTGTGGAGAAGACACCTATCTTCCACCTCTTAACCAAATTTCCATAATTACAACTCTAGTCCATCATCTTTCAAAACTTTACTAAGTTACTTACTTAACCATTATAGTTAACAATTTAAATCCTTTCTAACCAAAGTTAACTACTTTTCTTAACAATCTAGTCCTTCTCCATTTCTAATTTCTATTAAAGACTAAAACATAACATATACTTATAAAATATTCTATTTCCCAAACAAGGATGTTACAAACATACCGAGAATACAAGTTTTGCTTAAGAACATGCAAAGTCTAATTCTTAGCATTATGACATATAAGTTAAGCCTTATTTGTCTTAATCTGTTGTTTACTGTAACTTTAGATTTTCACTCTTTGGGAAGCAAGATATGTACAAATCAAGCATAGCAGAAAAGTACCAAAATGCTAAGAAATTAAGTAGATTACGTGAAATCCTAGTTTCATGCACGGAGACGTAGGTTTATTATCCGGGAGAGCATACTCCACATAAAAAAGCCTCAGTTATATTCAGAAACCCTATTTACCTCACACCATACCCGACAAGGCTTATCAGAAGATATATACCTCCATGCAAGATTCGGGCTCAAGGTTCAATCGCGTAGAATTCAAAAGAAGATGCAAGTATCTAGTGATAGTGTTGGTATTTGATTGGTTTTAGCAATATGTGTTCGTAAATGTGTGAGCCTCTGGGAGCGCACACATTGATATTAAGATATTTCTTATTTGCCTTTAAGCTATTAATTATTAGTTAAGTGTTAAAAGTTAATAATTAAATAGAAAGAGGGATTGTTTTTGTAAGTTAATGGTTAACTTGGAGATTAAGTTTTGTCTATCTATAAATTATCCTTTATAGATTAGGTTAAAAACTATCCTACATCAAAAATCTCTCTCCCTCTTCCTCTTGGTTTCGGCCGAACAACCCAAAGAAAGGGGTTTCCGGTTTTCGTTGATTCAAGCAAAGGAAAGAAAGTCAAGATCGTTGACTAGATCGGGGAAAGTACTAGCATACAAGCATATCATGTACTCTTTACTGGACTACACACTTATAGGCAGTGGACCTAATCGTGTACAATTTAGTTTAGGTCAGTCAGATTCATTCTTAGGGACTACGTTAGGTTTAAATTCAGAATTAATAATACTAATTGTTTTCGGTGTTTGTGACCGAATTGTCACTTTTCTTAAACTAGTTGGAAACTAATTATAACGTGAAAAAGTTGTTTAATTTTTAAACTCGAAATACTCTTTACTGGACTACACACTTATAGGCAGTGGACCTGATCGTGTACAGTTTAGTTCAGGTAAGTCAGATTCTTTTGTGAGGGACTACGTTAGTTTTAAATTTAGAATTAATAATACTAATTGTTTTAGGTGTTTATGACCGAATTGTCATTTTGATTAAACTAATTGGAAAGTAATTATGACGTGAAAACGTTGATTGAAAGATTGAATGTTTTAGGAAATCAATTAACCAAAATAAAAAAATAAAAACTAAAAAGAAAATAATCCAAGTTACGACGAATAAAAAAATAGTACATATTAAAATAGTCTAATAAGGAATAGTAAATGCACAATATAACATTACAAAACATGGCCCCGCGTTCGCTGCAGCGCACCAGGTCTGAACTGCGTCGCACTACACGCAGCTCCGTGACATGTTTTTTTTTCAAATCCTCCACTGCGTCGTAGTACCTGTTACATTTCTTAATTGTTCGTTTTTCACCTTCTTTTTTTTGTTTTGTATTTTTTTTTTTTTTTTTTTTTTTATTGTACCTAATAAACTAAAAATTAAACAGAAACATTAAAATGTCCTAAACTATATATAATACATAAAAATGAACTAAAAATTAAAAAGTAAAAACTACGAAAAATAAAATCCAACCCGGGTTGCCTCACGAAAAGCGCTTGTTTTTTCTAACGAGTGGTTAGCTTGACTCGAAATGCTACGACTTACGACTTCATGTAAAGGTCGATATTTCTCCTGCCTTTCTTTCCTGCGTGTTCTCCAGATTGTAAGAATCGCTCCTCGACTCATATCCGACATGATCACCAAATACTAATGCTTTTTCTCCAACGCCGGAAACTTTGCGATGTTTAAACCAAGCGTCATGCCATTTTCACTCCTCGGAAAATAGTAAAATGTCATCTTCTCGGTTCATGAACTTGCATCTGTCATCACATCCATTTTTAACAAAATAATCCTCTTCAAGCTCGTTCCAATATTCATCAAATTCAACATTCTCATATTCCTGCATAAACTTAACCTTTTCTCGACATGTTAGGATTAAACTAATAGGTTTATTAGATATACCCTGAACATGTGAATTTTCAAACTTGCTTGCAAATGGAAGTTTATCCGCCAACAAAGTCGCACCCCGGATGAGCTATCAAATATTCGATATCTTTCAAATCTAAATCCGATTTTTCAATCGTAATATTTGTGAATGTCTTTTCAAACTCCTCAAGGTCCTTTTCCAAAATGCAATCCAAGTCCTCCATCGCTTCCTCAAATGGAATTCTATCTTCCAATAAAGTAGTACCCGGATGAGCTATTAAGTATTCAATCTCTTCTAAGTCCAAATCCGGGTCGAATTTCTCGACCACCATGTTTGTAAAATTCTTCTCAAATTCTTCCTAATCTGTAACACTTAGATCTAAAACACACTAATTTTTTTTTTTTTTTTTTTATAAAGAAAACATTCAACAATATTTACATAAATTCACCAAAATAAAAGTTATCGATTTACTTCTACTAACATAAAATTTAAGATGTTTAGAGCGGAAGCTCGTTACAAAAGGTTTAACTTCATTTTAGGTCCCCCTCCATTCTTCCTATGCTTGCCTTGCAAAATCGAGATCCTTTTTACCTACAAACATAACAATCCATAATATACATTAGCATTAAGCTAGTGAGTATACTTAATAACATAGTGATACATCTCCAAGACTATTCAAAGTCTTACTACATACCCTCGCGGTATAGAATTATAGATAACTCTACTCTTTCTCGACTAATAAAAGTCAATTCTAGTTCTCATCGGCATACAAATGTCTTCTCTATGCTTCTCTAACATAATAATATGATATGATATCATTCCCATGCTTAAACTACTTTAAAACACGCTAAAAACTGATCTAGGTACTAGTTGCTCCGCAACTAAACATTCTGGAAAACTAGAAGTACAAATTAGAAGTAAGACCAGGAGTAAAACTAGAAGTAAAACTAGAAGTACAAATTAGAAGTAAGACCAGGAGTAAAACTAGAAGTAAAACCAGAAGTAAAACCATATGAAAATGAGTCTTGTATACTCACCTTGATGTCGAATTACTTTCACTATCTTTACTGTGCTTTCCCCTTGCCTTTATCTTTCAAATCTGAGTTACAAGATCAAAATACTAAAACTTCAATACTCATAACAACATAACTAACAACTTTATCATACATTCTCTTCAAGAATCAAAACATTATCTTGTCTATTTATTTTCTACCCAACGTGCCACTATTAGGATCTTTTGACCCGTTAGGCTTTAGACTTACATAGAAACATTCTAACTACCATCTACCTTTTACACACATGAAAAATGTATAAATTCTTTCTTTCCCTAACATCTTTCTACCCATTGCCATTCCTTGGGTCATTTGAACCGTTTGGCCACATCAAATGGAGAAATCATAACACCATACTCTATCTTCTTCATAGAACTTAAACATACAAATTCTAACATTAAATTAACATACACAAATGCTCAAATTAACAATTCTCAAGATTATCCCCAAATTATAAAAACCTAATTTTATCAATTAAACATTTCTACTCTTCAATTAAACATTCAATTGATATTATAACACATAATATAAACTCAAATTCATCAAATAATAGCAAATATATATATAAATCTACCTTCTCCACTCCAAGGTCAAATTAGCTAAATTCCTTTATCTTCAAGTCTTAATTCCTTATACACTTCACAAATTTAACACTAATTTTGAAGGAAATTGAAATCTCTCTTAGCCTAAATCACTTACACACACTCAAGACACATACAAAAACATCAGAATTTGACACCTAGCTATCTTACTCATACCAATTTTCGGATTTACACTTTTAGTCCCTCAACTTCTCAAAGCTTTCTAACTTACAACAATTATTAGAATTATTAACTAATTAAGTCCTTTCTAACTAAAATCAACTATCTTTCTTACAATTCTAGTCCTTCACTTACATAATTTCTCAGATAATATAAATATAACACATTTATATTATAAACAATTAAATACTTACGAAATATTTAAATTTCCGAAAACCGGGATGTTACAAATCTTCCCTCCTTCAAAAGATTTCGTCCTCGAAATCTATTCTTCAAACAACTTGGGATAAAATTTCTTCATTTCATCCTCCGGTTCCCAAGTAAATTCCGACCCCTTTCTATGCTTCCATTGAACCTTAACCATACTAATTTGTTTATTTCTAAGTTGTTTTATTTTCCGATCGAGAATGGCTACCGGTTCTTCTACATAATTTAACTTCTCATCGATTTCTATATCATCTAGTGGAATGTTGTTTCATCCGCAAGACACTTTCTTAAATTTGACACATGAAATGTAGGATATATCTTACTTAAAACTTCGGGTAATTCTAATCGATAAGCAACTTTTCCGATTCTTTCTAAGATTTTAAATGGCCCAATATATCTCGGACTTAGTTTTCCTCTCTTTCTAAATCGGATCACCCCTTTCCATGGGGAAACTTTCAACATCACAAAATCACCAACTTCAAATTCTATCGGTCTTCTCCTTTTATCGGCATAACTCTTTTGTCGATCTTGAGCCATCTTAAGTCTTTCTCTTATTTGATCTATCTTCTCCGTTGTAATTTGTACAATTTCTTTTTTCTCCCAATTCTCGTTGTCCAATTTCACCCCAACATATTGGTGTTCTACATTTTCGTCCATACAACATTGTATAAGGTGCACAATCTATACTCGCTTGATAGCTATTGTTGTAAGAAAATTCTACTAACGGTAAATGATCATCCCAATTACCTCCAAAATCTATTCATGCACGGAGTAAATCAACCAATGTTTGAATTATTCTTTCACTTTGCCCATCGGTTTGAGGATGATAAGCCGTGCTAATATTGAGTTTCACCCCTAATTCTTCTTGAAAACCTCTCCAAAAATGAGAAGTAAAACGTGTATCTCTATCCGAAACTATCGAAATTGGAACTCCATGTCTTACCACAATCTCCTTCAAAAACAACTCCGCCATTTTCTCCGAAGAAATAGCTTCTTTAATTGGTAAGAAATGAGCACTTTTAGTCAATCTATCCACAATTACCCAAATAGCATCATTCTTTCTTTTAGACTTTGGTAATTTCGTCACCAAATCCATAGTAATATTCTCCCATTTCCACACCGGTATTTCTAATGGTTGCATCTTTCCATAAGGCTTTTGGTGTTCCGCTTTAACTTGTAAACATGTCAAACATTTTTCTACATATTTCACTATATCTCTTTTCATACCCGGCCACCAATAATCTTCTTTAAGATCTCTATAATTTTCGTACTACCGGGATGAATAGAATATTTTGACTTATGAGCTCCGTCTAGTAAAACTTTCTTACAATCCGATGTATTAGGAATCCAAATTCTTCCAAATCTAGTCTTTAAACCTCGGCTATCTTCCATTAAGCTTTGCACTTGACCCACAATTCTTTCTCTTTTCCAATTCTCCTCCTTAATTGCTTCTAATTGAGCCTCTTTAACCGAATCAAAGAAATTAGCATTAATAATCAAAGCTAAAGAGTAAAGTTTCATTTCCGGTTGTGAACTCTTTCTACTCAATGCATCCGCAACAACATTTGCTTTTCCGGGGTGGTATCGTATATCACAATCGTAATCCTTCACCAAATCTAACCATCTACGTTGTCTCATACTAAGATCATTTTGAGTAAAGAAATATTGCAAACTTTTATGATCCGTATAAATTGTACATCTTTCTCCATAGAGGTAATGCCTCCATATCTTTAATGCAAACACCACCGCCGCTAACTCCAAATCTCGTACCGGGTATTTCTTTTCATTTTCTTTCAATTGTCTCGAAGCATAAGCAATAACCCTTCCATGTTGCATTAAAACACATCCTAAACCGGTATATGAAGCATCACTATAAACTACTAAATCTTTCGTTCCATCCGGTAATACTAACACCGGTGCTTCACTTAGTTTCTTCTTTAAAATCTGGAAGGCTTCTTCTTGTTCTTCTTTCCATTCAAACTTCTTATTCTTTCTGGTTAACTCGGTTAAGCTCGAGGCTATCTTAGAAAAGTCTTGAATAAATCTTCGATAATACCCCGCAAGACCAAGAAAACTACGGATTTCCTTCACATTTTTTGGAGAATTCCAATTGACAATTGCTTCAATTTTCGCCGGATCTACTTTTATACCTTCTGCATTTACTACGTGACCCAAAAATTGAACTTCTTCTAACCAAAATTCACATTTAGAAAATTTTGCATATAATCTTTCTCGTCTAAGAATCTCCAACAATTGTCGTAGATGATCCGCATGTTCTTCTTTACTCTTTGAATATATCAAAATATCATCAATAAAGACTATAACTGATTTATCTAACATCGTTCTACAGACTCTATTCATTAAATCCATAAAAGCAGCGGGGGCATTTGTTAAACCGAAAGGCATAACAAAAAATTCATAATGACCATACCTCGTGCGAAAAGCTGTTTTCGGTACATCTTCTTCCTTTACTTTCAACTGATGGTAACCCGACCTTAGATCTATCTTTGAAAAGAGTTTCGCTCCTTGTAACTGATCAAACAAATCATCTATCCTCGGTAACGGGTATTTATTCTTGACTGTTAACTTATTAAGTTCTCGGTAGTCTATACACATACGCATACTACCATCTTTCTTTTTCACAAATAAAATCGGTGCACCCCACGGAGAAGAACTAGGACGGATAAAACCCTTGTCTAATAATTCTTTTAATTGACTCATTAATTCTTTCATTTCCTCCGGAGCTAATCTATATGGAGCTTTTGCTACAGGTGCAGCACCGGGAATCAATTCTATTCTAAACTCTACTTCTCTTTCTGGCGGCAAGCCCGGAAGATCTTCGGGAAATACATCTACATATTCATTCACTACATCTACTTCTTTTAATTCTTTCTTATTTTTCTCTTTATCTACCACATACGCAAGGTATGCTTGACAACCTCGGGACATATATCTTCTTGCTTTCATTACCGAACAAACCGAATTTTCACCACTCTTTTTCTCTCCATAAATAATGGTTTCTTTTCCTTCTAAATCGGTAACTTTAATAATTTTAATCTTACATAATATAATAGCATTATTCTTCTCTAACCAATCCATACCAACTATAACATCAAACTCTCCCATGACCATTGGAATCAAATCTATCGTAAATTTTGTTGATTCTATCTCTAATTGATTATCATGATAAACATCTGACACGAGAACAATTCGATTATCCGCCACTTCTACTTCTAAGGGATACTCTAGCTTACTAAGGGGTTTAGAAAACTTCTCACAAAATTTACTTGACACAAAAGATCTATTTGCTCCCGAATCAAACAACACATAAGCAGGTTGAGAGTTTACAATGAAAATACCTGAAACGACATCAGTCGATTCTTTTGCTTCTACGGTTGTGATTTGAAAGGCACGACCACGGCCTTTATTAACTTCAGCTTTCTTTCCACTACCTCCTCCTTCAAGAAGCAAAGGAGCTTTCGGTCCTACCAACAACTTCTGATTTTGCGGCAACTTTGGGCATTCACTTTTAATATGCCCCGGGTCCTTACAATAGTAGCAAATTCTTATTGGATTAGGACATTCACTACTAATATGACCCGGCTTCCCACACGTATAACAACCCATTTGACCGAATTTGCATTCTCCCGAATGATTCTTACCACACTTTCTACAACCATAATCTCTTCTTGATGACTCTTTCTTTTCAAATCTTCTTCCCGAACTTCTACCCTTTTGTTCAAATCTTTGCTTCTTATACGGTTCTTGCACATACTCCACCTTGCGTTTCTTCCTTTCTTCTTCAGTTCTATTCAAGAGATCTAACTCCCTCCTTCTAGCCGCTTCAACCATATCCTCAAAAGTCTTAGGATTATTAGTGGAAACATGTTCTCTAATGTCGGGACTTAAACAACACAAATAACGATCCATCTTCATCCGTTCACTTACAACATATTCCGGACAAAACCCCGCTCTATCAAGAAATTCATTAGTAATCTCATTCACGGTTTTGCTTCCTTGTTGTAATGATAAAAATTCCCGAGTAATTTTGTTCACTGCCGAAGGTGGACAGTAGTACTCCATAAATTTCTTCTTAAAGTCTCCCCACGTCATCTTCACAATCCCTTCAGCCGGGAATAACCTCACTATAGACTCCCACCAACCTTTAGCTTGATTTCGAAGTAGGTTCGATGCATAAATCACCTTATCCCTATCCGCACACTTTCAAGTTAGGAATGCACCTTCTACTTCCATAACCCACCGCATACTAACAATGGGATCAATCTCTCCAAGAAAGAGTGGTGGATTACAGCTTGCGAAATCTTTATACGTACACCCCTTCTTATAGCTTTCTGTGGGTTCTTCTTGATGATCAAAATGATCACCCTCACTTCCTGAATCTTCTTTCTCTTTCTGCTTCAATTCTCTCTCCGCGAGCACGCGGTCTATCTTCTCATCAATAATCTCTACTACGTCATCTCTCACCCGTTTAATAATAAACGGTATTGCTTTCTCAAAGGCTTGGCTAATCTCCTTAGCCACAATCGTTTGCATATCTACTTCCTTGTGACCATCATCATGATGGCTACCTTCTTCTTCCATTTTCTACAAACTGAAATTAAATTCAGTTAATAATGACATATAAAACTATAATCTATACACAATTATAGTTTATACGTCATACATATATACTTTCTAACTTTCTTGTCCCTTGTCCTTAACATGCTTCAATCATATTGGATACACATAATATGTCCAAAATTAGCGTTGGCCAGACGTTAATTTCAAACATATTAACTCTTGTACATCCAATACCATCAACGCATAATTAAGACTAAGGAAAATAACTCTTTCTCAACAATTAATCTTTCTTACTCTTATCTCTTCCGCAAGGCAAGCTTCTTCCCCCCTTACAAAGCCTCAGCTTGGGTTTAAGTATCAACCGAGATACCCAACTCACACAAGCCAAGGCTCTGATACCAACTTGTAACACTTAGATCTAAAACACACTAAATTTTTTTTTTTTTTTTATAAAGAAAACATTCAACAATATTTACATAACTTCACCAAAATAAAAGTTATCGTTTTACTTCTACTAACATAAAATTTAAGATGTTTAGAGCGGAAGCTCGTTACAAAAGGTTTAACTTCATTTTAGGTCCCCCTCCATTCTTCCTATGCTTGCCTTGCAAAATCGAGATCCTTTTTACCTACAAACATAACAATCCATAATATACATTAGCATTAAGCTAGTGAGTATACTTAATAACATAGTGATACATCTCCAAGACTATTCAAAGTCTTACTACATACCCTCGCGGTATAGAATTATAGATAACTCTACTCTTTCTCGACTAATAAAAGTCAATTCTAATTCTCATCGGCATACAAATGTCTTCTCTATGCTTCTCTAACATAATAATATGATATGATATCATTCCCATGCTTAAACTACTTTAAAACACGCTAAAAACTGATCTAGGTACTAGTTGCTCCGCAACTAAACATTCTGGAAAACTAGAAGTACAAATTAGAAGTAAGACCAGGAGTAAAACTAGAAGTAAAACTAGAAGTACAAATTAGAAGTAAGACCAGGAGTAAAACTAGAAGTAAAACCAGAAGTAAAACCATATGAAAATGAGTCTTGTATACTCACCTTGATGTCGAATTACTTTCACTATCTTTACGTTGCTTTCCCCTTGCCTTTATCTTTCAAATCTGAGTTACAAGATCAAAATACTAAAACTTCAATACTCATAACAACATAACTAACAACTTTATCATACATTCTCTTCAAGAATCTAAACATTATCTTGTCTATTTATTTTCTACCCAACGTGCCACTATTAGGATCTTTTGACCCGTTAGGCTTTAGACTTACATAGAAACATTCTAACTACCATCTACCTTTTACACACATGAAAAATGTATAAATTCTTTCTTTCCCTAACATCTTTCTACCCATTGCCATTCCTTGGGTCATTTGACCCGTTTGGCAACATCAAATGGAGAAATCATAACACCATACTCTATCTTCTTCATAGAACTTAAACATACAAATTCTAACATTAAATTAACATACGCAAATGCTCAAATTAACAATTCTCAAGATTATCCCCAAATTATAAAAACCTAATTTTATCAATTAAACATTTCTACTCTTCAATTAAACATCCAATTGATATTATAACACATAATATAAACTCAAATTCATCAAATAATAGCAAATATATATATAAATCTACCTTCTCCACTCCAAGGTCAAATTAGCTAAATTCCTTTATCTTCAAGTCTTAATTCCGTATACACTTCACCAATTTAACACTAATTTTGAAGGAAATTGAAATCTCTCTTAGCCTAAATCACTTACACACACTCAAGACACATACAAAAACATCAGAATTTGACACCTAGCTATCTTACTCATACCAATTTTCGGATTTACACTTTTAGTCCCTCAACTTCTCAAAGCTTTCTAACCTACAACAATTATTAGAATTATTAACTAATTAAGTCCTTTCTAACTAAAATCAACTATCTTTCTTACAATTCTAGTCCTTCACTTACATAATTTCTCAAATAATATAAATATAACACATTTATATTATAAACAATTAAATACTTACGAAATATTTAAATTTCCGAAAACCGGGATGTTACATAATCCTTTTTCAATATTGGATCAAAATCCTTGATCTCTTCATCTTCCTCATCATGTGGCCATTCATCGAGTATGCCCTCACATGCCATTATTTCTTCCTCATCGTCAACCGAAACATCCGCTCCAAGGTGTTCCTGCACATCTAGGTCAAACATGTCATCAATAACATCAATATGAAACAGGTTTCATCAGTTGAGTATGAATATTTCTTAGCTTTATCAAAAGAAAATTTGATTCTTTCATCCCCGACCCCAATGAAATCTCCTTGTCTTTGACACGGATGATAACATCTATGGTATTTAAAAATGGACGACCTAAGATTAACGGGACTTTACTATCCTCTTCCATCTCTAAAATAACAAAATCTTCAGGAAAAGTAAACTTTCCTACTTGTACTAACATATTTTTAGCAATTCGTAAGGGATATTGAAAAGAACGGTCCGCTAATCTAATGCCCATACATGTAGGTTTTAAAACACCTAAAGCTAGTTTAGCATATAAAGAATATGGCATCAAATTAATACTTGCTCCTAAATTCGCTAAAGCATTACATCTATATGTTTTACTAAAAGAACAAGTAATAAGAAAACTCCCTGGATCATCCAGCTTAGGTGAAAGTTTATTGTTTTTCACCAAAGCCGGGTACTCCGCATTCAAGAAAGAAACTTGTGCTTCCGATGAATTCCCCTTTTCCATTATAAGCTCCTTCATGAACTTCGCGTAATTCGGCATCCCTGCAATCAAATCACCAAAGAGGAACATTAATATGGACTGAAACGTTGAGGATATGGAATTCTCGGTTTATATGCCTTCATCGGTGGATCCTCCACTGGTTATGGTGTTTTTGCTCTAGATTGAACCCGAGGTAAATCTTCCTCTTCGTCCTCAATCTCTAAATGGTCCGTGAAAAAAATTTCGGCTTCTGACCCCTCACTGCGGCGCAATAAGTGTGACTGCCTCGCAGCGGGCTCATCTTCTGGGTCAGTGCGTCACATTGAAGATTGTTGCGGCGCAGTATCTGGCAAAAATTCTGCATCTTCTCCGTCTTCATTCTTGTCTCGATTCCCCCTAAACCTAGTTTGTGAACGTGTCATAATTGCGTTCATGTGTTATTCTCTCATTTTAGGGGGTTGGTATTTAGACCCTTAATTGTTTGAAGTGCTTGGATTGTTTTGCGGTCTCGGGTTTCGTTGCTTCTTACTCGGCAACTGGCCCGGTGGCCTATTCGAAAACCGATCGTTCAGACTATCAAACCTTCGCTCCAAGTCTTAAATTGCATCTTGTGTATTTCTCTGCCCTTGCTCGATGTGATCCTTTAACACCTTAATTTGATTTGTCACCGCGTCATTATTCTCATTTTGTGTGTGAATAAACGTCTTCATTAAATCTTTCAAGCCTTGATCATCTTCATCTTTCGGTGGATTGTATCTTGGTGGAGATCGTGAATAATTACCTTGCCATCCATACTATTGATCACCTCGATTTTGCCAATTTACTCTACGGTTAGGGTAACCATATTGCGCATAATTTGCATCCTCCGATCTATAATCGATAGCATAATGCGTTCCTCCACAATTCTCACAACCATGCTTGATCTCATGTACCTCCTTCTCCAAATAATCCATTCTTTTATCGATCTTGTCTGCCATCGCCTTGATCTCCTTCATGATTGAAGAAATATCATTATCACCTTCCACTTGAGCCACGGTTCCCCTTGACCTTTTTCCTCTACCATCTCCGCGATACTCCCTCGAAAAACTAATCACCAACTTGTATTCCATGAGGTTGTATGCTTCATTCGTTGACTTGTACACGAAATGTCCCCCTCTAGCTAGGTCTAACTCGTTTTGAGACTCCTTGTTCAAACCATAGAAAAAGATTTCCACGATATGGTCTTTGCCCAAACCGTGCCCGTAAAAACTCCTCACCATCTCTTTCAACCAACTACATGCTTCGGTAGATGTCTCTCCTTCTTTTTGTTTAAAACCGCGAATGTCTCGCAATAATTTCCTACCCAATGCGGGTGGGGAAAATCTCTTGATTAAAGATTCTCTCATGTGCGTCCAAGTCGTGATCATATTCTCCTCTAATTCCTCAAACCACGTCTTCTCTTCTCCGGTGAGGGACGAAGGGAACAATCGTAACTTGACACTTTCGCTCTTTCCCTCTCCGTATTTGAACATCTCGTATAGCTCATTGAATTTAGCTACGTGTCTCTGTGGATCTGAATTGTATCGCCCATCGAACGTGTTGTCTTGAATCATCTTCAAGTGATGACCCTTGACCACAAAATCTTCACCCAAGTCCGGGGTTGTAATAGCCGACCCGTCGGGTGGGTGGCACTGCTACAGCTGCATCCCGTCGGTACATTGGCATGTCCAATGGATCCATAGCTGCTTGAGAATACGGTTAATCCTCTAAGATTACTTCTTCAATCTCTGAGTCTGGCCTGCTATCACCTCCTAATGAAGTACTGGTGTCCTCCTTTTTGAACTTAAAAGGTGAGAACGGTCCAAATGTGGGTGAAATTGGAATGGATTGGTTCGTTTGCTTCTTGCCTCGTTTCTTTGATACTCCTGGATTTGATAAATGACTCTTGAGTGGTAACCTAGAAGACCTTGTGTTCATCAACTACCTGAAATACCTGCAAAACACAAACAACAAACCTGTGAAAAGCACCTATGTGATAATACTATATAAAGTAACTTTCAAGTAAATAAATACTTAAAAGGATCGAATTAAAAATTCTAAAATAAAAGCTAAAACTAAGTCCTCGGCAGCGGCTAAGAAATGTTCAAATCAAGCATAGCAGAAAAGTACCAATATGCTAAGAAATTAAGTAGATTACGTGAAATCCTAGTTTCATGCACGGAGACGTAGGTTTATTATCCGGGAGAGCGTACTCAACATACAAAATACTCGACTGTATCCAGAAACCCTAATTACCTCACACCATACCCGACAAGACTTATCAGAAGATATATACCCCCATGCAAGATTCGAGCTCAAGGTTCAATCGCCTAGAATTCAAAATAAGATGCAAGTATCTCGTGATAGTGTTGGTATCTGATTGGTTTTAGCAAATATGTGTTCTTAAATGTGTGAGCCATTGGGAGCGCACACATCGATATTGAGATATTGCTTATTTGCCTTTAAGTTATTAATTATTTGTTAATGTTAAAAGTTAATAATTAAATAACTAGAGGAATTGTTTTTGTAAGTTAATGGTTAACTTGGATATTAATTTTTGTCTATCTAATATTTAACCTTTATAGATTAGGTTAAAAAGTAATCCTACATCAAAAATCCCTCTCCCTCTTCCTCTTGGTTTCGGCCGAACAACCCAAAGAAAGGTCTTTTCGGTTTTCGTTGATCAAGCAAAGGAAAGGAAGTCAAGATCGTTAACTAGATCGGCAAGTACTAGCATACAAGCATATCGATAAAGACGATGTTGATGTCTAAAATCTAGTTTAATTTTTAAACTCGAAATAGTCTTTATTGGACTACACACTTATAGGAAGTGGACCTAATCATGTACAGTTTAGTTCAAATAAGTCGGATTCCTTCTCAGGGACTACGCTAGTTTTAAATTTAGAATTAATTATACTAATTCTTTTGGGTGTTTCTGATCGAATTGCCACTTTGCTTAAACTAATTTGAAATTAATTATAACGTGAAAACGTTGATTGAAAGATTGAATGTTTTAGGAAATCAATTAAGGAAAGACACGTGTTTGGTAATTCACTAATGATCTGATTTAACTTATGTGATTGTATGTTTTTTTTAACCTCTCTAACATATAACTAAGTTCCTCTCGAATACCTAGTTAACTTTAATTATCTCAAACTATACCGTTCCTCTCGAATACAATAAAAGCCCTAAATAACTAAGCTGTAATAATTAAGTCGATGTTAATGATTTAATCTATTAAACTTCCTCTCGATTAGTTTATCTAGTTTTCTAATCCAATCTCTTGTAATTATAAACTAGCGAACTCGTTTTAATCTAATTACTTACGTTCTAATCAATTATAGAATGATTGATTGTTTCTTTTCAATTGTTTTAACCTAGTTCTAGATTCCTCCCGAGTACCTAGACTTTCAAATAAACAAAAGAGTATAAGAACTAAAGCAATATTAAGATTAAAATAAGAAATAATCTACGATTAAACATGCAACATCAAGAATAACATCCAAATAACATAAATCAAATCATCACAAAAGTTTCCTAACCAAACAAGCGTTTATGAAATTAGCTACTCATAGTTTTAGAAACAAAAGACAGTAAAATAGTAAAAGTCATAATACCGAAATTGAAAGAAAGAAGTAAAATAGTTTTGGACTCGAAAGTATGAAGATTGGACTTCAAAATCCTCGTCTTGGCTCTTCTTGGCTGCTCCCAGTCGATTTTCTAAACCTTGATTAGACCTCCAAAAAATGATTATGGTTATGGGTTATGTAGGTTCTATTTATAGGCAGAAATTCGGAATCCTGAAAAAGGTGGAAACCGTCTCGTTGCGTCGGAGTAACAAGGTCCTGCGTCACAGTCCTTGGAATCCAAATTGTAATCGAACTCTAATTTCACGGTGCGCATCACTAGCCCCTCACTGCGTCGCAGAGGTGCTTCTCGAATATTCTTTGTTTTTTATTTGTTTATTGCGTCGCAGTACATGCCCAGTGCGTCGCATCACCTGACCAGCTCACCATTTCACGCACTTTTGGTCCTTTACTCGCATTTCTTTTTCCATACAACCACTTTCCGATCATATTCTTCATGTCACTTGAATCAAACACTTTCACACGATTAAATGCAAAAATCCTATCATATCCATCATGATGAAATACAAAAATGCTCAAATATTGCATATAAATATGTGTATAAATATGCGATATCAGGTGTCGTGTACGTAACCAAAGATAGATCCTACACTTAGATCTACTTCTTTCATAGAAATAATTCAAGGCTTAAAGGTATAACTTAATCCGATTTAATTATCCGTATGTGATCGTGTTTTCCGCTGCCATGTATTGTTTGACAATATGACTCGTGTTGTATACCTATAGTGGTATCAACCAAAACATAGGTTAATTTTATTTTGGATTAAAAAACATCAAAAATTGGGTGTGTGTGTGTGTGTGTGGGGGGGGGGGGGGGAATCAAGGGTTGGTTTAAAAATATTTTTTTTTTTTTGTAAACGACAAACCGTGAAAGAAAAAGAAAAAAAATAACTTATTTTCTTTTTCGGAATTTATTTTTTAATTTTTAATTTTCGGGTATATATAAATAAATAAATGGAAACAAAAGGTTTGGTTAAATTGTTAAAACTAATTGGTTAAAAGTTAAAAAATAATTAGTTTAAACCTTTATGTTTAGAAAATTGAGGAGTTAATTTGAAATCAATTTACCTTACAACATTTGATGTACTTTTGCCATATTCACTTTTTATGCAAATTATGTTTATAAAATTAAATGCATAACTTTGTGGACATAATTAGATATATTGATATTGTTAAATAGTAAATTGAATTATTTACATATTATTAATTGTTAATTGAATATGTACAACACCAAAAGATTTTGGATTATATAAGGTTGTGTGTGGTTTATTTGATATACAAATTGTTCACATATTGATAGCTTACGCAATCCAAACTTGTTTATTTGGACGAATGTATGTGGTCCGTGTCCTTTGAAACGGGAGTTAATCAAAATGTGAACAATGAACAAATAGACTTTTTTTTTTAGGGTTTACCCAATTTGTTGCGTAGATTAATTATTTATTTCGTGTTATTAATTTTGTCAAATGTTTTTGAAAGAAATAAATTTTAATGTGACTAAATAATTATGTAACAAATTGTTTTTTTTTTATTATTTATTATGACTCTTTTATACGTTCTAAAACGCATTGGGTTGGGTTATACCGTAATTTGCTCCCGCGACAAAACGTATTAAATTGAAAAATACATTAAAAAAAACGTGTGATTGGTAATTCGTAATTAAATGCACATCCTTAGTGTACAATTTTCAACTAGGCTCACCTACATAAAGGACGATGTTTAGGAAAGTTTTGCGGATGTATTCTACTCCTAATGAGGTCAGATTTTAAGAGATGCTTTGTCATCCTCTACCGTCACAAGCTTTCCTGGTCGTACCTTTTGTAGAGCTACCGAAAGGGTTTTATGCTGACGATGATACATTTTATTATTTGTACACTTGGTGTATAGGAATTAGCTATCATAGAAACACGTTTAAAACCAGTAATAAAAACGTTTTTTTTTTTCTAAAAAAACTCAAATTATATGACGAAGTTGTGACGAACTTGTGTGCATGCCTCTTCGTACATAGATTTTGTCACCCATGGAACTAAGTCATATTTCTATCCATATTGTTTAGACAACTTGTACTTACTCATTATTCTACGTGAGACGTCGGTGAAGGGTATCGAAGGTGGATTACCACTCATCGTGTGACGGTGGTGGACTTTCTGTAGTCTTCAGTTGGACGACTTAAATCGGGTTATGCAGTGAGACTGTAAACGTCGATGGCAATAGGATGCGACGAAACATGATTAATATCACGATCACCATTTTGATGCTTGATAGAGCCATGACATTAAGTCCCATAATCTAGGAATTGCATCGGTAAATGCAATTACTGAACGTCACTTACCTTTTGAGTATCATTTAGTTCCTAGAAGATCAACTGATGGAACAGTGATATGTCATTTGGATCCTAGACTTAACAAAAAGTAAACCATGGGTTTTACATTTCTGTTAAGAAATTTTATGTCGAAAGTAATAATGAGAACTTTCCTTCTATTTTGTAGAAATGACACAAAAATCCACTACTGATGATATTTTGGGTGAAACCAAAACAGCGTTAAGAAGCAATATTTTTGGACCAAACTTTAACGATTGGTATCGATCACTGAGGATTGTCCTAAGAGTGATGGAAAGACTTGATATCGTTACTACACCTATGCTCGTTGAGCCAAATGCCACTACTACTACTCAAACAGAGCGTGATCATTATAAGGAAACTTATAAGATTCACGATGAAGTTGCTTGTCTCATCCTTAGAAATATGACTCCTGAGTTATGTAATCAATTCGAAAGCAAATGACCCGATCAGATGATCACTGAGCTGCGTGCATTGTATGAGAAACAAGCGGCCTTGAGCTAAATGACTTGATTCGAGATGTACATGCATGTAAACATGTTTCTGGAGCACTAGTGGGGACTCACGTTTTAGTCATGAAAAGCGTGTTTGATCGCTTGGATAGAATGCAATACTCATATCATGAAACTTTGGCTGTAAGCATTGTCCTTAATTCTCTTTCACCGGATTTGAGGAGTTTACACGCAACTATAACATGCAGAGTATGAAAAAGAACATTAACAAACTCCATGCTATGTTGGTGGAATTCGAAAAGAGCATTTCCAAGAATAAGGTAAATGACAACCAAATCCTTGCGATTGGTGGTGGTCAGGCCCTACTAAAAAAAGAAAAAGCAACAGCTACAAGCTAAGGGCAGAGTTGCAAAGACTAGTAAAAATAAGCAAGCTGTTGTTTATTCTTCCAAGCCTAAGCAAACCTTTCAAGCTAAAAAGGCGCATGTCGTTAAAGATGATGGGTGTCACCATTGTGTTCAGATAGGACACTAGAAGAGGAATTGTCCTAAGTATCTATCTGAGGTGCAAAATAAAAAGAACGACACAACCGGGTCTTCAGGTATTTTCACTATAGAATTATTTTCTTTCTCTAAAACAAATACTTGGGTATATGACACTGGTTGTGGTACTCATATTTGTAACTCCTTGCATTGTTTTAGAGGAAAGAAGAATCTGAAGAATGGATCCATGTATTTGTACGTCGGCAACGACATACGTGTAGCAGTGTAATCCATTGGAATTTATGACTTACAATTACCCTCAGACATAATTCTTGTATTAGACAATTTTCATTATGTTCCTTCTATTGTTAGGGGAATTGTTTCAGTTTCAGTATTGAAAGATAATGGTTTTAATAATGCATTTACAGATTTTGGTATTTTAGTTTTAAAGAATAATATTCATTTATTATTTTAATTGTATTACTATTAAGGGAATATTTGAAATTGATTTGCATGATCGTCTTTCATATACTAATAATTCAATGTTTCATATAAGCACTAAACGAGCCAAGTCTAACTTGGACTCATCCTACCTACGGCATTGTCGTCTTGCACACATAGGCAAACACCGTATCGAAAGGCTTCAACGTGAAGGGCTTTTGAAATCAAATAATGATTCATTTGATAGGTGTGAGTCTTGTGTTTGGGAAAAATGGAAAGGATACCCTTCTCACATGAGAATCAAAGGTAAACCGACATACTAGGAATCATACATAGTGATGTATATGGTCCCTTTGGCATATGTCTAGGAAAGGAGATTACTACTTCGTAACATTTACGGATGATTTCAACCGTTATGGTTATGTTTATTTACTTAAACATAAACATGAGGTGTTTGAAACATTCATAGTGTTTCAAAACGAGGTAGAAAACCAACTCGGAAAAACCATCAAGATTCTCCGATCGGATCGAGGTGGTGAATACTTAAGCTTAGAGTTTAAGGATCATCTACAAGCGCGTGGAATTGTCCAACAACTTACTCCTCCCAATACACCACAACATAATGGTGTATCGTAAAGGAGAAATCGAACCTTCCTTGACATGGTACAATCTATGATGAACCTTACAACTTTACCATTATATTTTTGGGATTATGAATAGAGTATGTTGTACGCATTCTCAACATGGTTGCAACTAAAAAGGTTGATAAGACACCGTAGAAATATTGTATGGGAAAGCCCCAAATCTGTCTTACTTAAAGGTATGGGGATGTGAGGCACTCGTTAAGCGCGATACGCATGACAAACTCGAGCAAAGATCTGTTAAGTTTATCTTCGTAGGATATCCAAAGGAAACGATGGGTTACTACTTCTATAGTCCTTCTGAGAATACTGGGAAAATTGCTTGGTATGTTGAGTTTTTTGAAACTAGGCTTATCGCTCAAGGAAACAGTGGGAGGATTGTAGAACTTGACGAATTTCAAGAGGAAAATACATCACCTTCTACTCACACTGGTGATCAACCATTTGGGGTGGGATAGAATTGAGCTACAAGTCATGCCTCAATATGATCCTCAAGTTGCGATTGAGGCTCATGATATGTGTGACACCCGTCAAATTTGAGGTTTGACTTTGATTTCTCGAACCCTTTGATCGTCTTTGATTGGCTATTGTTTGAACTTTATATGCTTACGTTTGTTTTGTTGAATATTTGATCTGACCTCTATTTTTTCGTTTATGCTTACGTGTTATTATTTGTCAACTCGTGAACCTTACTTTTTATAGTAACTTTTGTAGTAAGACAACTACACGAAACTATTTAAGTAACTTTTGTTACACGTCTTATCCTTATAAAACTCGGGACAAGTTAACTGGAACTCACATGGGATCTCACCGCTAGCACTTTTAAATTTCTCATTGAATATACGTTTAAGTATATTCTACTTTTAAATATTGTAAACTTTCCGTCATAAATTTCTCAAGCGTTTCATATAGAGTAATGAACTCCATATACTTCAAACTTGAAACATGTGGTTATCTAAAACGTCTTAGATAATTAAATTTACGCTCAAGACCTGCAAACTTAGAGTCCCATCACACCAAAAACCTCATAATCGGTTTTGTGTGTGCAATTGGGCTAACCTCACAATTTATCTAACTAGTCCATATCATTTTAATCCAAACATTCAAACACCAACCCATTAACTTGGCCCAAACCCATTTGAATGACCACCATTTTATTACCATTCTACAACCCATTTCTCATTTCACCTCCCATTTTCACACATGCATACTCTTGGTTTTCTCTCTAGAGCAAAAACACACACTTCTCCCTTCCCCTTCCCTCTCCCACCGGCGCCACCCTATAACACCACCACCACCACCATACTCCGCCACCCATCACCACCGTGAACCACCCTACCCCCACCCCAAAACCCACGGTCCAAACACAAACACTCCTAAACCTACTTCAAATCACCTAAACACTTCTAAACCACCATTAGAATATCTTGAGAAGTACCTAGGTATATCTGTTGATATTGTATTGGTTGTATTAGGAAGATTTGTTAAGGTAAAACTCACAAACTTTTAATCTATGAACAATCTAATGACCATAAACTTTACTAACATATGGACTACTAACTTCTTTTCTAACTTTTATTTTGTTTTGATTGCTAACTTGTCATTTACTTTAGGGTTAAGGTCATTTATTACCAACGAACTTTTTACGGTGTATCATTATAATCCTTGATTTTTTTAATACCGTTATAATCCAATAACTTTCAAATTTTCGATGTACGAAATTATCAACTTGTTACCTTAAAACGAACAAGGTGGCGTGCCACGTCAATTTTGTTACACGGTGGATTGCCTAGTCAACAGTCCATTATACAAACGATTTTGCACGATTTGGGTTCATTTGGTGTTCTAACGTTTCACGATTTTCCACCATTTGGTGTTCTAAACTATCGATTTTGCCCTAATTTTCCATTTTACAAACGATCTGAAGGGATAATACGCGTGCAAGATTTTCCCCCATTTGGTGTTCTAAACTATCAATTTCCATTGTCGTCTTCATCCAACACTAATTTTCATGGAGAATCCGAAGTCACTGCAATTGTCCGAAACCACTGAAATTGCAAACATCATGGACTTTAACCAACCCTGGAAGACGTTTTTTTGTTTTCCGAATTCATTGGTAAGTAGTTATCGTAAATGATTATTTATAAATGTTATTTAAATGGTTTGTTGGGATTAGAACTTAGTTAAAATAGTTTTAGTTTCATTAATACTGCTTCTAACTACTGATACTAATGTATGATAATTAATGCGGGCTGAAGATGGTTAATGCTGAAGATCATTAATGTTGAAGACATACAAGTTACTACGGAAGACAAGTTAATACTGAAGTTGAAGATTACTACTGAAGACTTTCATTACTACGGCTTCTCATTAATGTTTTTGCCTCAACATAGTTACTACGGAGCTATGTAAATACTGTAACACTTGCCATGCAAGTTTAGAATAGAATGGCAATTGTAATTAGTTTGTGTTTCTATTATTGATAGATATAGTTTCCTAGTTTATCTAGGTTAGCCTGAAGGTCTATATATTGATCCTTGTATTTGATAAAGAAACACGTTGTATTGATAATTCATATTAATCAATTGAGGCTTATAATTCGGCAAATTATTGTTTATCATTGTTCATACTTTAACAATATTATTTGTTTTGAATAACTTGTTAATATCAAAGTGTTCATATCCGCTGCTGAACTTCTTTGATAGATCACGATCTAACGAAGTTAAGGTTTAAGGTTATACAAGCTTATTTGATCCTGAAAAGTGGTATCAGAGCACAGGAGGTGCTTTAGATCCATTGATCAACAAGTTTACAAAGTCTCATACAGAAGAATCCAATTTACAACATGTCTGACGTTCTTGTCAACAAGGTTCCAGTTCTCAACAGTAATGATTTCGATTTATGGAAGCTACGCATCAAGCAGCATATTCTGCTATCTGACTACACGGTTTGGGATGTGATCATCAATGGTAACAAAGCAGTTGAAAACCTTGCAGCTGATGGTCATCCTGGTCAAGTTATTCGTCCTCTAACTGAAAATGAAAGAAGAGAAAAGCAAACGGAGATCAAAGCTTTAAGTCTTCTTCTTATTGCAATTCCAAACGAGTAACAGTCACAATTTGAAGGGTACACCGATGCTAATGCCCTATGGGAAGCCTTGGAGAAGAGGTTTAGTGGAACAAAGAACACTAAGAAAAACAAGAAGGCTTTACTCAAACAAGAGTATGAGAATTTCAAAGCCTTGAAGGAAGAACAAATGACTTAGACATTCGATAGGTACAAGAAGCTCACAGGAGAACTTGCAAGTGCTGGAGTAAGAATTGATAAGGATGATATCAATCGAAAATTCATCAGATCTCTTGGTGAAGAATGGGCTATATACACAGTCACCTACAGACAGGGAGAGGTACTAGAGGAGATGGAGATGTATGATCTTTACAACGATCTTCGAGTGTTTGAAGCAGAAGTAGAAGCAAAGAAGCAAAGTAGTAGCAGCAACAGTATTAATAACTTTAATACTGCTCTTATCACTTCATCTGCTAGAACAACTCAACAGGAAGATGGAGAATAATTGACTTTTGAAGCCTTCATCTCACAAAGTTCCTACCTCACCAATGAAGACTTAAAGCAGATACATCAAGATGATTGGGAGGAGATTGATTTGAAGTGGCAGACAACCATGTTATCTCTAAGAGAAAGAAGATTTGTCCAGCGCACAGGGAGAAGATTCAATCCCAGAACCAATGACAGAATTACCTTTGACAAGAGCAAGGTAAAATGTTATTAGTGCGGAGAGCCAGGACACTTTGCCAGGGAGTGCAAAAACAAACCAAAGGTCAACAATTTCGGAAACAATTCTAGGACCACTCAAGACAATACATCCACAGCATTAGTTACACATGATGTATTTGGGTATGATTGGTCAGATATGGCAGAAGAAACCAGTCAAAACAGGGCTCTAATGGCGGTGATCATTGAAGACACACCTGTATCTACTGAGACAGTTAATACTGTTCACCATGCATGCATTACTACTGATGATGGTGTTTATGCTGACCAAGTTTATACTGACGCTGTTGAAGATGTTTTTGGCTATGATTGGGATGAAGACACTCCAACAACAACTGAAGAATCAAACCTCATACAATCTCTCATGGCCATAGATTCCACCTCTAAGGATGCAGCTGAGTTAAATGCTAAACTTTGTTCTAATGAATGTAAAGAAATAGTGTCTAACTATAGAAGTCATAATCAATTACTATGTGATTATGTTAAGACTTTAGAAGAACAAAGGAGATCAGCTGCTAGGGGGATAGAAAATCTTGAAAACCAAATTAAATCTTATAAAATCAATGAGTCAAGTTATGATGAAAAGATTAAATTGGTAGAATGGCAAAGAGATGACCTACTAGTTAAACTTACAAATGCTAGGGAGGAAATCAAACGTTTAATGGAGGAAAAATATAAGGTTGAATTAAATGTAGGGAAATTAGAACATGCTTCTAAATCTGCTAATGACTTAATTAACCAACAAATCCATGGAAAAATAAAATCAGGATTAGGTTATAAAGAAGTTGCCCCACCTTTTAATCAAAACTATATCCCTCCAACTCTAGAAGCCCCTAAAATTCCCATCACCCAGACACCTCCAAAAGAATCATTCATAGTTGATCCAATCAACTATGATTAAGTTCTAATAGAGGATGTTGATGAAGAAAGTGACCAAGAGGTAGAAGAACAAGTGCCCAAACTAGTAGAAGTCAAACAACCACATTCACAAAATCCAGTGTCAAAAGAACCCATTAAAAAAAAGGATTGTGAGTGTAATTGTTGTAAATACACTGATGGTCAAAGAGAAAAGATTAAAACTTGGGTTCACATAGGAAAAAGAGGAAATCAACGTAATCAAAATCAGTTGAAAACTCAAAAGGGTCAGAGTCCTAAGAAACAAGTTAAATCATGTTTTATATGTGGCAAATCTAACCATTTTGCCAAAATTTGTTATTACAACCCTGAAAACCAAAAGAAAGTGGCACAAAAACAGCACAGGGGGTTGGGGTACACAGGCAAGGTTGACCATCACGTTAAGCAAAACAAACCATCACTTGTAAGAAAACCTGCTTTGAACAGTAATAATGGAGTTCCTACTGCAAAGAAGAACTATGTTAATACTGTATCAAGCAGCATCAGCATTAACAAAAAGAATTTCAAAAACAGTAAAAACAAGATTAATAGTGCTAAACAACCTTTTGTTAATACTGCACGTATTAATATTGTCAAGAATAATGGTGTTAATACTGCCCGTGTTAATACTGCTAAACGAAATAGTGTTAATACTGAAGGTGTTAATACTGCAAAAAGTACCTCTGTTACTGCTGTTCCTACTGTTAAAACAAAGAATGTTAATACTGCTAAAGTTCAAAAAGCTAAAATCTTCAAAGTAACTCAACCACCTACTCCACCTGATTTCAAAAACCTAGTTCAGAGGAATGTGAGTTACTTTGATAAGATGGCCAAACCCAAGTCAACTTTGGCTTGGGTCCACAACAGAAACTAACTTTCTTGTGTATCTGCAGGTTCAGCCAACAAAATATTTTGAGAGCAATTGGCATGTAGATAATGGTTGTTCCGGGCACATGACAGGCAACATTGCTTGCCTTCAGGACTTTCAAAAGTTCAATGGAGGTTATGTTTCCTTTGGAGGTAATCCAAAAGGAGTGAAGATTTCTGGAAAGGGAACTGTTAGCAATGGGAGAATCAACTTCAAAGATGTCTTCTATGTGCAACAGTTACAGTACAACTTGTTGAGTGTCTCTCAAGTCTGTGATGAGAAGCACAAAACCATCGTCACTGCATCAGAATGCATCATTATGAAGCCTGAATATGTTATTGATGAGAGCATGATGTTGCTCAGGACTCCCAGAAAAGACAATGTCTATTGTTTTGACATGTTCAAGGTAAAACCAAATGCAACTGAAACATGCTTCGTCTCCAAAGCAACTATAGACGAATCCACTTTATGGCACAGGGGGATGTGCCATATGAACCTCAAGAACATTAATGAGATGGTGAAATCTAACTTAGTAAGAGGACTGCCCAACAAGCAATTCTCTTTGGATGACAAGTGTGTAGCCTGTTTGAAGGAAAGCAACACAAGACATCTCACAAATCCAAGGAAATCAACACCATTGACACTCCTCTCCATTTGCTCCATATGGACCTATTTGGTCCAACAAATGTGAAGAGTATTGCTAAGAAGTCTTACTGCCTGGTGATTACTGATAATTACACAAGGTACACTTGGGTGTATTTCCTGGGAACTAAGGATGAGACAAGTCAAATTATCATCTCATTCATCACAAGAGTGGAACACCAAATCAATTTGAAAGTGAAGAAGATTAGGCGTGACAATGGCACAGAATTCAAAAACCAAGTGATGAATGAATTCCGTGAGAAGAAGGGAATAGAGAGACAGTTCAGTGCTGCAAGGACTCCACAACAGAATGGAGTAGCTGGAAGAAGGAATAGAACTCTAATTGAAGCTGCTAGAAGTATGTTGGCTGACCCCAACTATATTCTTCTGGGCAGAAGCAGTTAATACTGCCTGCTATGTGCAGAACAGATTTCTCCTAGTCAAGTCTTAAAACAACACTCCATATGAGCTCTTACACAAGAAGCAACCATTGATAAGCTTCTTAAGAGATTTTGGATGTCCTTGTACTATTCTCAACACAAAGGAATATCTTGGCAAGTTTGAGAACAAAGCGGATATAGGATTCTTTGTGGGATACTCTTCACAAAGTAAGGCATATAGGATCTACAATCAAAAATCACGAATTATTGAAGAGAGATCCAATGTTACATTTAATGAAAACACCCCCAACACAAAGGGTCAAGGGCCAAACTGGCTGTTTGATTTGGATGCTCTATCTAAAACCTTCAATTTTGACTTTCAACCATCCGCATCAGTTCTTGCTGCTCAAGTTCCTGCTGCCTCAACAAATTTTGTTAATACTGAATCAGTTTCTACTGCTATTCCTCCAGTCATTGGTAGTGATAGATTAGATGTCATGGAGTACATCTATCTTCCAATTTCAACTGATGATCCAATTAATATATATGACACCATTGACAAAATAGTAGAAGAAGAGGCACAGCAATAGGACATTCCTCAAGAAAAACCTCTACATGATGAAGAAGTTCCAACTACAACAACTGACAAATAAGAGGAACACAACATTTATGAAATTCCAGCATTAATAAAGGAAAATGACGATGGAGTTGAAATTCCAACTGCTGAAGAAGTTGAAGATAGTGATGCAGAAGCAACTACTCCAAAGAATACTACTTCAACTTCCAGTCCTTACCATGGATATGCTATACCTGACATCAATGATACCAATTTGGGTGTAGATTTAATAGTTGAGAAGATTCCTTCTTCCCGTATCTCAAAGAATCACCCTCCCTCTCAAATCATTGGTAATTTGACAAGAAGCTCCACCAAGCCTCCAAAGGATCCAATGAAGGACATCAACACATGTTTATTTGCCTGCTTCCTATCTCAAATGGAACCCAAGAAGATCCAAGAAGCCCTGCTAGACCCACACTGGATAGAAGCATGTCAAGCTAAACTACTACAGTTCAAAATTCAAGGTGTTTGGGATTTGGTTCCATTGCCAAGAGGGAAGAAAGTGATAGGCACAAGATGGATCTTCAGGAACAAGAAGGATGAAAGAGGGATTGTCATAAAAAACAAAGCAAGACTGGTAGCTCAAGGCTACACTCAAGAAGAAGGGATAGTTTATGAAGAAGTTTTTGCCTCTATAGCAAGAATAGAAGCAATCATGCTCTTCCTTCCTTTTGCCTCTTTCATGGGATTTAAAGTCTTTAAAATGGATGTGAAGAGTGCATTTTTTTTATAAAGTTATAGAGGAGGAAGTTTATGTCAGACAGCCACCAGGATTTGAAGACCCCTAAAACCCTCACTTGGTTTACAAACTGGACAAAGCTCTTTATGGGCTTCATCAAGCACCAAGGGCTTGGTATGATACTCTCTCTGACTACCTTCTAAAGAACAACTTTCAAAGAGGAAAAATTGACAAGACTCTCTTCTTCAAAAAGACACATTCAGACATTCTTCTTGTGCAAATTTATGTGGATGACATCATCTTTGGCTCCACCAAAGATGCTTTGTGCAAAGAATTTGAACAGCTGATGCATACAAAGTTTCAAATGAGTTCCATGGGGGAACTCACATTCTTTCTAAGCCTCCAAGTCAGGCAGAAGATTGATGGCCTCTTCATCAGCCAATCAAAATATGTCAAGGATATTCTCACCAAGTTTGGATTTCTAGAAGCAAAGGTGGCAAGCACACCTGTGGAAACTCAAAAACAATTGACTGCAGATCTTGAGGGGGAGGATGTAGACATTCACAACTGTAGGTCAATGATAGGTTCACTTATGTACCTCACAGCTTCAAGACCTGACATTATGTTTGGAGTTTGTGTGTGTACAAGATATCAAAGCAGACCCAAGATGTCTCATCTCATTGCAGTCAAGAGAATTTTTCGTTACTTGAAGGGCAAGCCTACCTTAGGCCTACGGTATCCTAAAGATTCACCCTTTGATTTAATTGCTTATACTGACAGTGACTATGGTGGTGAAAATTTAGACAAAAAATCAACAACAGGAGGATGCCAATTCATAGGCTCAAGACTGGTATCTTGGCAGTGCAAGAAACAAAAAACGGTTTCTACTTCTTCAACAGAAGCTGAATAAATTGCTGCAGCAAGTTGTTGTGCTCAAGTGTTATGGATTCAAAATCAAATGATGGATTATGGATACTCATTCATGAACATTCCCATCTTCATAGACAACCAGAGCACCATCAGCATAATCAACAATCCGGTGAAGCACTCCAAGACAAAGCACATAGAAATACGCTATCACTTCATAAGAGACTGCAATGAAAAGAAGTTGATACATGTTGATAAAGTTCATACTGACAATCAGCTGGCTGATCTTCTCACAAAAGCTTTTGATGTGGGAAGATTCACCTTTTTGATTACAAGTATTGGCTTGATCAACATGGATTCACTTATCTAAAAATATCTCTTTAAATATCTCATGTAAAGTCCCTTCGAGAAACGCAGTAGTAACTTTAAATATAACTCAAGAGCCTTACTTTTTAGTATTGCTCTATGTTACTACTGCAAAAGTAACAGTAGAAATAGATTTTGACTAGAGTTTTATTAGTACTGCAAAATTTTCATTACTACGGGAAGGTTTAACTACTACTGCCCATAGTTTTGTTAATACTGCAAGAATAGTTAATACTGCCAGTAATTCATTGATACGGATTGCTGGTTAATACTGGAGAGTAATATCTATTACTACTTCCAGACCAGTTAATACTGACGTCATTACTATTGTCATTAACTTAATTACTGCGGTCATTATCTGTTAATACTGCAACGATTAGTACTGCAGAGTTTTCTTAATTAATAAGATTACTCTGTTAATACTGAGTTGACAAGTCAAACCCCAACTTGTAACTAACTTTTAACACGTGGCGATTTGTGATTGGACCTCAATTTTAAATATTCGGCGCGGGTTCAACAATTTTTGACACGTGGCAATACAATATTGCACCGTTACTTTTAATCATAACCCGCGTGTAATCCAACTCGCCAAGTTGTTATAATATTTTCAGTATAAATAGGGTTCTAATTAATCTTTCAATTAATTACCTTTCTTCTCAAGAACCCTAACTAAGAAAAAGTTACCGTTACAATCAATAATCTAAGATTTTCTTCACTGTTTGATTAAATTCTTTCTTCCTACAAACAATGGCTGATCTACAGTTCTTCGAAACCCATAACATGGTGGCATGCTTCATCAAGAACAAGGAAAACGAGGATTTTTATCCTATTATCGATTTTTTGAAGCAGTCACACATTAAATTTTCTCTAACCGTTAGCCCGGAGTTACATGAAGATCACATTAGAGCTTTTTGGAATACTGCAATGGTAACTTCTGTGGGAGAAGTATCTGTGATCAAGGCCACAGTAGATGGAAAAGAAATCATTGTTTCAGAAACAACAATTCGCACTCATCTTCAACTACAAGATGAAGCAGATATAACTGATTTACCAAGTGAAACAATTTTTGAAAACTTCAGATTAATGGGTATGAGGGGGACCTAAATACTTCAACTTTTCTAAAACCTAAATTGTCCCCCTAGTGGAAGTACTTGTTGCATACTTTGCAACAATGTCTTTCACAAAAAAGAACGGGTTGGAATGAGGTTAGTTCATCTTTGGCAACTGCCATGGTATGTTTGGCCACAAACCAAACATATAAGTTTTCAAACCTTATTTTTGATGGAATGCTATGGAACTTGGCAAACCCTAAATATAAATTTTTAATGTATCCAAGGTTCCTTCAGCACATCTTTAATTGTGAACTTAGAGATCTCAATAGATCTCAAAATGTTTTCTCAGCCCATTCTCATACCAAAAAGGTTTTTGCAAACATGAGAAGGGTTAATAAAGGTTTTTCAGCAAATGTTACACCATTGTTCTCCACAATGATGGTGGGAACAAGTTTTCCTACAGATGAGAGACAAGTGACTTCACCTCTGTCTCAACCCCCATCTGATCCTGTTACTACTGTTAGTACCTCTGCAGTTTCTGCTGCAAGTACTGAAGTTATAATCCCAGAGATTACAACTACAGTTAATACTGCAAGTGTGCCTCCAGTTACTACTAAGAGTTCTTCTCCAGTTTTAATTTCACCAGTCACCACTATTGTGACTCCACCATCTGCTTCTACACCTCACTCACCACCACCCATTGTTGCTACATTTTATAGAAAGACTAAGATGGTTCCTCGGCCTCTTAAGTCTCAAACTTTCCCACTCTCTAAATTCATACAAACAAGGGAAAACATTGAGCAATCCCCCAATCTCACTGAGGTGGTCCATAAGGAGGGGGGAGACCATTTGGAAAGGGCTAATACTACTGGTGTCATTACTTCTCATAGTGATGCCCAGGACAATATTAACATCACTAAGACCCAATCCAAGGCAACACTATCCTGGGATGCTGCTTTTGTGGCATCTTTGGAAGGTGGTCCCTGGTGCCAAGAAACCAAGGGGGAGGGACAAGCTTCTGCAGGGCAGAAGGGTCCCTCTAAATCCGATGATCGACCACCTGTTGGTACTCAACAGGAAAGTGGTGAGGATAGATATAACTATTAACCATTGGAATTGATGGAAGCCTGTGCCTCATTTTTTCTTGGAGTTTAAAAACAAAAAGAAGACCTTTTAACTCTAACCACCTTGGTCCATACTCTGGTTGAGCAGCAGAAACAACTGCAAGATTTTTTGATGAAAAAGCCCACAACCAGGAGCATTGGTACATCTCCAGGACCATCCAACTCTTCTTCTTCTTCAGATGACAACCCTCCTGCTGACAAAAAGGGGGAGAAATAAATGGAAGATGTTTTTTCTACAGAAGATGATGTTGAGGTTAAAAGGGAGGAGATGGAAAGAAAGAGTGATGACACAGTGATAACTGCTACATCATCTCATGAAGAAGCTGAAGGTGAGAAGATGATGATAGATGAAGATTTTGAAAAGGAGCAAAGAGTTGAGGGGGAGCGGGAGATGGAGATTGAAGTTGATAATACTGAAGTAATTACTACTGCAACCATTGATGACGTCCTAATTTCTGCTACAGAGTTCGTTACTACTGGTCCTCCAACTACTACAGAAGATATATTTACTACTGCTCCTATCACTCAAGCTATTAATACTGAAGGAATTAATACTGAAGGAGTTAATACTGAAGATCCTATTTCTACTGTCTCTTCTATTAGTGTTGATCTTCAAGTTTCTACTGAAACTCCTCCAATAGTATCAATTCTTCCACCAACAACATCAAGTGAAGTGAATGAAGCTCCAAAGGCAATCTTTTCTGAAGCAACAACAGTTACTACTGCTACACTCTCAACTGTTGATGAAGAGGTTGTTGTTGCAGAACTCTTGAAGCTTGAAATGGCCAAAATTCTTGAAGAAAGAAAGATTGAACAAGCCTCACTTCCCAAGCAAAAATCATTGAAGATACATGCGGTTCATGACAGTAACAAGTTGGTAGAAGGAGTAGACAATATTGAAGACCATTCAAGACCAGGTAGAAGACCTATTATTCCTCCTCGTAGATCATATATTCCCAAACCACTTGCATAAATTGAGCCAGATGAGAAGTCTAAGGGAAAGAAAGTAGTTGTTGATCTAAGTGATAAGGAGAAGATGAAGGAAAAGAAGGAGAAGGAAGAAAAGCTAGCTGACTTTGCAGCCTTTCAATTTGCTGCTGAAGACTTAGATGTACGAGATGATCCAGCAACAATAATTGACATCCACACCAAGCTTCAAATTCAAGAAATGGAAAAGATTCAGAAATTGAGAAGAAGATCTTGCATTGAAAGTTGAGCTGGAGAAGGAGATGGCTGAACTAGCCCAAGCTGAAAGAGAAAAGAAGAATAAAGTTCAAAAGAAGAAATCTACTCAAGACAATTACTGAAGATAGACAGAAGTTCATCTCATACCTAAATACCAAAGGCTACAATGGTAAATCATTGGGGCCAATGAAGATGGGGAACTTGCTTGCTTTGATAGAAAAGGAAAGAAAAAGGGATGCTCAAAGGAAGGTACAACTCACAAAACTTCAAGATCAAAAGCAATATGAGTTGGAGAGATCTTTAAAAAGAGCTCATGAAACTGGAAGACTAATGTTTGATGCTGAAGGAAGGTAAATTAAGAACCCATTTGCTCCAGTTAAGCCTAATCCACTTGAGAAGCTGAAGAGGAAGAAATCAGTGTCAACAAGAATTATTCAAAAGAAACAAAGAATAGAAGACACTCCTACTTCAACTGTTAATCAAGGAAGTCCTATTATACCAACAGTACCAGGCAAGAAATAACCAGTTGTTGTTGAAGAAAAAGATGATGATATAGAAATATCTCAAGATGACTGTTCTGCCTTGATTGTTCATGAAGAGAGACTTAGGATAGCACTATTAGTTGTTGAGCTTCCTGAGATCATAGACTGGGAATATACTGGTGGGCCCAACAAGACAGAGTATGTGGTCACCAGACAAGATAAGTCCAAGACCATTGTTCCATCTTTTCACATGATGGTAAGAGACTTCTCAAGATCTGATCTGGAACGTATCTATGACATTGGAAAGATAAAGTCTTCAAACTTTAGAGGTAAAAGCTCAGGCATAGATATGGCCATGGATTGGTAAAATGGCATGTTTGATCCAGATACTGAGAAGATCAGTCCTGCTTTCTAGAAAGGAGGTCCAAACAACCCAATTATCAAGGATATATTTATGAAAGGAGTGGTACTTATTCTATAGTTAGAACTCATGGTGCAGTGGAGTTCTATCTAGTAGATAAAAAGTATGCACATGGGTTGAGGACTTTGAAGAAGCTGATCAAAGTAAGATTGTTTGAACTTATGACTTCCAGAATGTCACATGAGTTGGTCTGGAGTATCATGATGCAGTTGACTGAAGAAATGGAAAAGGAAGAAGCTGAGAAGAACAAGAGTTTAGATGATAAATGATTATTTTTTGTAATGAAAGTAATTAAAACTGATGTATGAAAACATGTACTTTTGATAGTTATAAAAGTTCAAGATTAGGGGGAGATTGTTGGGATTAGAACTTAGTTAAAATAGTTTTAGTTTCATTAATACTGCTTCTAACTACTGATAGTATTGTATGATCATTAATGCCGGCTGAAGATGCTTAATGATGAAGATCATTAATGCTGAAGACATACAAGTTACTACGGAAGACAAGTTAATACTGAATTTGAAGATTACTACTGAATACTTTCATTACTACGGCTTCTCATTAATGTTGCTGCTTCAACATAGTTACTACGGAGTTATGTTAATACTGTAACACTTGCCATGCAAGTTTAAAATAGAATAGCAATTGTAATTAGATTGTGCTTCTATTATTGATAGATGTAGTTTCCTAGTTTATCTAGGTTAGCCTCAAGGTCTATATATAGATCCTTGTATTTGATAAAGAAACACGTTGTATTGATAATTCATATTAATCAATTGAGGCTTATAATTCGGAAAATTATTGTTTATCATTGTTCATACTTTAACAATATTATTTGTTTTGAATAACTTGTTAATATCAAAGTGTTCATATCCGCTGCTGAACTTCTTTGTTAGATAACGATCTAACGAAGTTAAGGTTTAAGGTTATACAAGCTTATTTAATCCTGACATGGTTGTTGGTTTTACAGTCAAATGGGAAGAAATGCAAAACATTTTACTGGTTTGATCCTGAATTGGAAAATGCTAGATACCGAGATATATTATATGATCTGTACACAATGGTGAACCGAGAAGAGAAGCAACAAATTGGCACACAAGGTGAAATGGAGATAAACTTGCAGAATTTGGAAAAGGAGTTTGACTTGTATAAGTCAAAGATGAAAAATGAAATATTGGGGTTGCAAATGCATTTGAAGAAGACACAATCAAATGTAAGCTTTTATAGAAAAGTTTTTGTAGGTTGTTTTGTGTTGGTAATTCTCATGTTTTAATGTATTTGTAAAACATTTTAGTGGTTTAATGAAAAGTACTTTTTTAAGATTTATTTGGGTTATGTGAATTTAGTACGGTTATTTCATATTTGAGTTACTAGAATTACATAAAGGCCACTTTATTCCGACACAAAGAGAGAGGACAAGAACGGATTACATGTTAAAAGGAAGACAAGAACAGATTACAAGCACAAAGGACTTCAAACCTAAAATAGTAGTGGCCATTTTCCAAGTTGAAGCTTACGTGAGCTCTTGAACTTTGAAAAGCAACTTTTCACCACTGTTACTTGCCACAATCACCTTGGTGAAAAGCAAGACAAAACCATATTTAATCCCATGGGTCCTCATGAATGCCTTCCATTCTCCCTTGATCACCCCATGGTTAGTTGGTCCAGGCCTCCTTCGGTCAAGATGCTTGATCAACTCGAACCACATACCGTATGGACCATGTGAAGTGAAGTTGATGGTGTATTCATCAAAACGAAAGAGGTTTTGGTCCCTTACAAAAGGAGCTGGTATGGTCTGCAAAAGGAAATATGATTATGACAGGTACAATAGAAAAGTTTCTAACAAGGTTGTGCATACTTACCAGCCTTTGTTGCTTGACTTTGTTCCTTGCTGGTGTAGTCACAAAGGTGTCATCAATTTCATGGACATGGTCATCATCACTAGTGTCTAGATAAACATCAAACCCATCACTAAGTTCATCTTCACTTTCATCATTTTGGATTGAATTGCTTGATAGGTTGATCACAATCTGCTGGTTGGGTTCACCATCACTTGAACTGTTTGACATTGTTTTGATTTAGTTGTTACAAGTTTAAACTGTAAAATGTGTTTGGTATACAACTTCATTGAAGACAACTGCTTTTTATAGCCAAAATATATACACTGTTACAAGCTTGAAGTAGTCTTCAATGCATTGATTTGTCATTCAATATGTTCATTGTTTCTACTTTTGATTGACATGAATAGTATTGCATTGAGTTGTAAACTTATGATGATGGATGGTTGTATATATTGTCAATGCATTGAATGGACCAAGGCTCTGTGCCTCCACTGTGTTGAACACAATAACCAAAACAAGAAGAAATTGAATAATGCCAACCAACCACTTGAAATTAATGCCAAAATACAGAATATTAAACAAGTACTACCACATGCATGTGGTCAAAAGTATACTACGACAAAAGAAAACAACTTTCCAGCTTGAGTGCTTGAGTGGTGGACAATTTTTAATTGGACCAAAAGATTCTAACCTAACAATTCATTACAAACCAACAAAAGTACACAAACCCAACCCCTAATCCTAACACCCTAGATATCCATAGGCTTCTCTGCCGAACTCCCAACACCATCTTTGGTGACCACATTCTGTACACGATTTCTCTTGATTATCCTTTCAGATCTTGGTGTAAGTGGAAAAAGCTTCCTCTTAGTTGTTCTACAGGATGGACTTCCTTGCTCATTCACATCTACACTTGCATCAACACTTGTATCTTCTTGTACCTTCTGTTGCACCTTTTGTTGCATCATTACCTGCATCATAATTTTCATTGTTGGAACTTCTGTTCAAACCCATGTCTGCACTTCCTTGAGTTGGAGCTTGTGGACCGTCCATTTTAAATTCTTGGCTTTCAAGTATCCCAAGTGCCACCAAATCGGATTTCCTACCATACTTTGGGATTGCCTCATTCAAAGTTCCCAACTCCTCTTCTGGATTAGGTGGTTCATAATCCTCATTTGCCCAGATTTGTTCTTCCCTTTGTTTTTCTTCTATGACCCTTTGTTGTTCTTCCATTACCCTTCGCCAGTGTTGCTCCTCTTTAATGACCTCCCTCAATGCCTGCTCATCCATTGTCTGGTAATATTCCTAGTATATTGGTATATGTAACATTGTAATAGATAAGTATCATTACCCTTTAATGCAATAGACAAATATAAACTTTGTAATAGGTAAGCATCAATTTAATGTAATAGAAAAATATACATCATTTGACAGATTCGCAAATGGATCATTTGTTGTGTGCACACCTCTAGTACCAGTGTGCCCACCTTTAGGTGCTTTAGAACCACCCCTAGGAATCCCAACCCCAATTGACCCACTTTTAACACCTTTAGATCCACCACTAGATGCCCCTAGTGTACCACTTTTCAGTCCTTTTTCACCCCATGTTGAATCCACTTCAGTACTTTAGAACCACCTGTTGAACCACCAATTGTAAAACCTTTAATACCTTTGGAACCACATGTTGAACCACCAACTTTTGACTCAAAATTGGTTGATGCAGCTGCGAAACCACACCTAGTTGAACCACCTCTAGATGAACCACCTCTAGATGAACCACCTTTTGTTGAAACACCCCTATAACCACCTCTAATTGATACACTCTTACCTCTCAACCTGTCAACTACCTAACTGCTACCCTCAAGATTGGTTGAAACACTACCTCTTACATCTCTAATACTTGGACCACCAAATTCTCTTACACTTGGACAACCAAAAGCAAGAGACCTAATAAATGATTTTTTCACCCCCTTTTTCCTACCAGGTTTACCCTTTTCCTTAGGTGGGTTAGGAACTTTCTCATTAGTACAACCAGCCTTGTTATGACCTTTAGACTTACAGTTACTACAAGTCATACTCCTACCCAATCTAGACACTACATGCATGTTTTCAGTTGGATGTCTTATCCTTTTGTTCTTTGGTCTACCAGGTATCTTCCTATATGGAGGTGGAAATGGTGGTACATCATCAGTTCTCCTCCACATGGTTGAACCAAATACTGGTCTGATGGAGTATTAGTATGTATCAGCCCACATTTCTTGGTTAAACCAATGCATAACTCCACTAACTCGGTCAAGCTTCATATCCATATAAGTTGCAACTGTATGTACACATGGGACACCACTTAGTTGCCACATCCTTACATTCACAACTTTTGGCTCTTAAGCTCACACCATATGCCTGATCACGTCTTCTCACCTCAACCTCTCGAAAACCACTTTTAAATACAACCCAACGTCTGCAAAACATGATAGTTCAAGTTGTTAACATAACAACTTTACAAAACATGACAGTTCAAGTTGAGTCAATTTGTTTAAAAATTATAAAAAAAACATGTAATACCTTTGTTCTTCTTTTAACAGTTCAATTTGTTTCCTAATACTTGGGCATATTGAGTCGGTCAAATCATTAGTTAGCTTAATCATGGCCCATGTCCTTTGCATAACATAAACTCTAATATCCTCAAGCATTGAAATTAATGGCTTAGCTCTTGCAGCAAATAATGCCCCATTAAATCTCTTAGATATATCATTCTCAAATGAGGCACAACATTTGTCCATCCTAAAAAATGCCCTACATCATGTCCTGGGATCCCTCTGTGTCAAATAGTTGTAAGATTCCACATCCAAGTTCTTGATTTCCTCCATTATTGCATCAAAAATGGCCTCCACACGTGTTGATGCAGTTGTCCAAAACAACATCCTATACTGCAATCCAGACCTTTTCCTGAAATTTGCATAAACATGTCTTGTACATTGTCTATGTTCTGCATCTGGCAACCACGTCCTCACTGCTTTAATGAGTCCCTGTATACATATTAGGAAATATATTAAACAGATATATAGTGTAAAAATAGTTGTGTATAGTATATTATGACAATGTACATGAATTACCTTATGACCATATGCAATAATGGTAACTGTTTCACCATGTCCCAATGACAAATCATGCCTTAGTAACTCCAAAAACCAACACTAGTTATCTTTGTTCTCTACTCCAACAACTGCCCATGCAATGGGATACATCTAATTGTTTCCATCCCTTCCCATAGCAGTTAGTAACTCTCCTCTACATGTAACTTTTAAAAAACAACCATCAAGCCCTATGAATCTCCTACAACCAGATAAACAACCTTCCTTTATACCTTTGAAACACATGTAGATTCTGGTGAAATAGATTTGACCATCATGGAGTTCCTCAACATTCAAGTGACAAGTTGATTCTGGATTAGACTATAAAACAACTTGTTTGTACTGCCACAACCTTGCATAATGTTCAATCAAACCAACATCGTGATCAAATAGATCCCTTTGCTTAGCTCTCTTACACTAACCCATGCTAACATCAATCATATACCTCTCTCTGATTTCAGAAACCATGAACCTTAATGTTATAAATGGGTTGTCAACAATCTCCTTTGAAAATCTAGATGTTATCCATTTATATGTAACCAAAGAACTATAGTTAAAGTTCCTTCCATAGTTGTGACCTGGTATTAATGACTTGATTTGGAAAGATCTCTCGGTGCTCATCCAGGATGCCCAAAGTCTAAAAGGACAGTTATGAGCCTTCCTTTTACCTCTTTCTCCATTAGATGTTTGTTCTTTCTCTGCTAGGATTTTAGTATCTTTAACTTTCTTCCTTATTATGGCATTTTCACATCTGCATCCTTCAAGATTTCTACCACACAAAACCAACAAACAGTTTTGATCACTCTTTAAATACCACAAATGATACCATTTTGCATCCCTATAGTTAGCCAATGCAATCCTAAGTTGCTCAAGGTGTTCATACCTCATACCAAGAACATGTCTCATACTATCCCATGAGCTATCTGTATCATGAGAAGGATACTGAATACCTTTATTAAAATTAAACCTATCATCTAATTCATCATCATCGGGATCTTCAAATGGTACATCATCACTATTTGGAACAGGGTCAACTCATAGTTAACATACCCTATATTCCCACATAAACGTGTTAAGAATGGGTCATCAACACTACATTTTTCAATTACTACATTCTCTTCCCCCTCAAACTCACCTTTCACAAACTCCTCTAAAACATGGTCTTTTTCTATAACAACCTCCTCATTTTCAGTTTTATAGTCAAACTCAACAACTAAACCTACATCATTTGCAACATACTATAAGATATCATACCCATAATGTTCAACATACATATCTATTTCATGACCATTTTGATAGCCTAAATTAACAAATTCATGAAATTAATTTTATGCCTTTAGAAAAAGGAACGATAGGAAGACAAACTAACAAACTATGGATTTCAGGAACAGTACATAACCTTTTGACAACTTCTTTTGGGTTTGTAAAGCTAATACCTTCGAATTAAATATCATCAATGAATGTAACTTTACCTTTCAAATACCTCAATGGATTTGGAAAGAATAAACCTTCGTGATGCAAAGAAACAACCAAGTTCTGGACCGATTCACTCATATTTGTGTCAAATCAGGGTTTTCAATTTGGGGGTGATATTAGGGTTTTCGATTTTGGGAAGTAAGGGAGGGAAGTTAAAGACTTTCGTGGAGTATAAACTTTGACTTTGTAACTCAATAAGAAGACGTGGATTATACACATGGCAGTAAAAAAAATAAAAAAAATAAAAAAAAATCACCTTTAACCAGTTGTATCAGTAACAAGTAAATTTTCTGACAAAATGGGTTATCTTGGGACGTAATTTGAAAGTTATTGGATTATAACGGTATTAAAAAAAGATCAAGGATTATAATGATACACCCTAAAAAGTTCGTTGGTAATAAATGACCCTTAACCCTTTACTTTATTAACGTTTCCGCACTTATTTTGTATGTTGTAAACTTTTGAATACAATCTTTTTATCGTGGTACGACCCAATAAGAGACCCCGGTTTTATGGGTCTATTTCAACAAATTTTAATAAAATAAACCTTTAGTCTTCGTGGTTTGTGCAGTGACGATATCCATGAAAGTCCACCTAAGTCGATTTTTACGGGGTGTGATAGATTGGTATGAGAGCCAAGGTTTTAGAGAATTAGTTTTGCATTTTAAGCTTAGGCTAAGACCATGACATGCTAGTGCTCTATGTACAAAAGGACCCCTCTCACATGCTCCCTATTACTTGACTTTCTTAATTACTTTGTGTTATGTGTTGTATTATTGATTGTTTTTTGTTTCGCGTGGTCTTGACTTGTTTACTTACTCTTTGGTTAGAATGTCGAACCCGAGCAACCCAAGGCAACACATTTCTGATGGAAGACCAAACCTATCCCATTCCCGTGCCTTCCTCCAAACCAAGTGAGGAGACTTCGACCGACACTCCCGTGCCCGCGAACCCTCCCCCATCCGCGAGTTCACCAAACCCCGTTCTAACTCCAAGCTTCACGATTCCCTCGACTCAACCTCAACCCTCATTTCCCTCACAAGCGGGGCCATCAAGGTGGTCGACAACACCTAAAAACCAAGGGTAACTCTCACAAAAGATTCGCTAAGATGAAGGTGAGACCCCCTAGCCTTCCCTTAGCCAACTAGAGCGCTTCGCTTGGGTACGTCCCACACTTGAGAAATGGAGGCTCGAGGAAGGTCTCAAGAAGCTCCTAGAGGGAAATGGAGTCTCACCCGACTCTCCGAACATGCCTATCACTCGATAACCCATAGAGCAAACCATTCCACGCCTAGTGGTTCGTACCGACCGCCACGATCGGAGCGTATGGGAGTGGCAAGAGAGACACCGACAGTTGGATTTTCACATAAGGGATCGAGCGGAGCTAAGGATGATCGACATCGAAAACCAAGCCGTCCAAAGCGCACAAGGATTGGCTTTGGTTAAAGCCCGATTGGAGATGACGGAAAGCAACAACACCCATATGCGAGAGGACATCGAAGAGCTCACTGACACCATCACTGATATGGAGGAGTACATCGATCTCCTAGAGCAGCGGATCTTCATCATAAAAGAAGGATATGCCAACATCCACACTTTGGGCGACGCCCTAACTAGGGTGATCGACGCTCTCCACTTAGTTCAACCACCTCCAGCTCCTCCACAACAGTGAAGACCTCGTATTCTTATTATGTATTTGTATTTCCTTTTCATTCCTTGTATTTGTTATTCATTTCCCCTTGTATTGTAACAAAAAATTTACCCGATTGTTTTTACAATTGTGAGGAATGAAAGTCGTGATTTTATTTTAATAATATGTGCACCTATTTCCTTTCGTACTACTTTATCTCTTATAAAACAAGTACTTTACATGATCAAGCTTTACTCCATTTTCTTTTTCCAAAAATTCCATTTATATAACCAAAGTAAATTTTGTTTAAAGTAGCATACAAATACCCTTTCTTTGTAGTACTAATATTAAACGAAAAATTTACCCAAACTTCACATAAATATATCCTTTCTCGGTCACACTTTTTCTCTTAGAATCATTATCACTTATCTATTATACATACCACCATGTATAAGGACTCGAGTAATGAACTTGTTTACAAGTTATTCACACTTATTCTAAACATAGCGCGCGACATCCAAAGTCGTGACGCGTTATGTTGAATAGAACTAATATATAAATACCCAACGTAATATCCATCCCTCCAACTCGCACTAAATCTTTAGTATTACTACTATAACCTAACTTATACATTCCCTCGGATTATAATAATTCAAGTAATACTATAAGAATTGGTTACCCTTTCTAATAAAATAATTATGACATAAAACAATCATTCAAATACCGAATAGGATGATGGCGCGTTATACAACTAAGAACATTATGTGAATTATACAACATAATTTTCATCCATGTTGCAAATAACTCACATCTATACGAATGAAATATATAAACATAATCATCTCCCAATTCTTCGCAAATCTCACTCTCAGTACATACGGTCTCTCATAGTTACACTTGTCTATCTACTAAATACGTGACGATCTTATGTGAAATTCCTGTCATACTACATCTTTACCATACTTATACGTTTCTTGATATATACTTAATGTGTGTAAAGTCTATAGTAATACATGACAATTTGCTTCATTTAACCCCAACTTAAACTCTCATGCAACTATCTCACTTGTTTTTGTTGATTGTTTTCTAAGGAAATGACAACTACACGAAGCCAAGATGAGACCGATGCAGTCATCCAAAGGCGCGTGGAAGAGATGTTGGCATTCATCCAAGCCAACCAAAACAACGGAGCAGGAGATTCAGGCACCGCAGCCCGCCCCTGTTCATACAAGGATTTTCTAAGCTGCAAACCCGACCACTTCAAAGGAACCGAAGGGGCCGTCGGACTTATGCAGTGGTTCGAAAAGCTAGAGTCGGTGTTTTCCATCAGTAACTGTGAGGAAGTCTCCAGGGTGAAGTATGCCACTTGTACCCTTGAAGGAGGAGCTCTCACTTGGTGGAACACCAGTGCCAAAGTCGTGGGCATTGAAGCAGCTCGCCGACTTCCATGGGCTGAACTCAAGGCAAAAATGATGGAGAAGTATTGCCCCCGCAACAAACTTCAGAAGTTGGAAGTGGAATTCTGGGAATTATCGGTGAAAGGAAACAACATCGAGAAATAAATCAACCGCTTCCAAGAACTAGCTTCGCTCTGTCCAGCTATGGTTGAACCCGAGTTTAATCGTATCGAGCGATACATATGGAGACTTCCATCCTACGTTCAAGACGGATTCATAGCCTCCAAGCTAGGAACCATCACTGATGCGATCACCATGGCACATGACTTGATGTCACAATATATTCTCCGAGGTAACACCGCGGACAAAGGAGTGTCAAGAAACAGTGACGGGAAGCGAAACTGGGAAGACAACTCCCAACGCAACAATCCCCAGTAGAATAGGAGGCCAGACGCATCAAGAGCGTATGTTTCCGTACCCGAGATGAAAAGGGGTTACGTGGGGAACAAGCCTTACTACAGAACTTGAAACCGACACCATGAAGGTCCCTGTAACCGTCCTCCTGTGGCACGGATCCATCCAGGACCACAGGCTAGGAACTACAGGCACCCGTAGGAAACCAGAGGAGTTATTTTGAATGTGGACAGACCGACCATTTTCGGAGAGAATGCCCGAAACTCAACAAAAACTTTCAGCGCAACAACAACTACAGTAGACCTAATTCCAGTCGAAATCGGAAGTTTCGATGTCATAGTAGGCATGGATTGGTTATCCGAAAATCGTGCCGAAATCGTTTGTAACAAAATATTCGTTTGAATTCCTTTAGTAAATGACGAGACCTTAGTCATCCAAGGTGACAAAGGGAAGTCGAGACTAAACAACATACTTGTCTAAAAACCCGGAAATATCTCAAAAAGGGTTACGACGCCAGCTCACGTAACAGAGAAGAAACCAAAGGAAATAAAGATTGAGGATGTACCCATTCTTAGGGAATATCCGGAAGTATTTCCTGAGGGTTTACCTGGATTACCGCCAAATCGTCAAGTGGAATTCAATATCGATCTAGCACCTGGTGCAGCCCTTGTAGCACGAGCACCTTATCGACTATCTCCATCCGAAATGCTTGAATTATCCACTCAACTGCATGATCTCTTAGATAAAGGATTCATTAGACAGAGTTCCTCACCCTATGGAGCCCCGGTCTTATTCGTGAAAAAGAAAGATGGATCTCTTCGCATGTGTAGCGATTATCGGGAACTTAACAAGCTAACAGTTAAGAACCGATACCCATTACCCAGGATTGATGATCTATTCGATCAACTTTAAGGTTCCAACACCTACTCCAATATCGACTTGCGATCGGGATATCACCAACTCAGAGTGCGAGAAGAAGATATTACGAAGACAGCTTTTCGAACCTGCTATGGTCACTACGAATTCCAAGTTATGCCTTTTGGGTTAACAAATGCTCCAGCAGTTTTCATGGACCTCAAGAATCGAGTGTGCAAACCTTAATTGAATAATTTTGTGATTGTATTCATCAACGATATTATTATCTACTCTAAGAGTAGAAAGGAACACGAACAACACCTCAGAATGATCCTAGAATTACTCAGAAGGGAACAATTGTACGCCAAATTTTCGAAATGTGAATTTTGGATCAAGGCAGTGCAATTTTTGGGACATGTAATTGATGAGAATGGAATTCATGTCGACCCTGCAAAAATTGAAAATATCCAAAAGTGGGAAGCGCCGAAATCTCCAACCGAGATAAGGCAATTCCTAGGTCTTGCCGGTTATTATCGACGTTTCATCGAAAACTTCTCGAAAATATCTAAACCCTTAACCAAGCTAACACAGAAAGCTATAAAGTATGATTGGATGGAAGAACATGAAACCGTCTTCCAGTTACTTAAGCAGAAACTTTGTAGTGCACCAAGTCTTTCTCTACCTGAAGGCACCGAAAACTTTGTCGTGTATTGTGACGCTTCTCACCAGGGACTTGGTTGTGTGCTAATGCAAGGACAGAAGGTCATAGCATACAGCTCACGCCAACTCAAAATCCACTAGGAGAATTATACCACTCACGACCTAGAATTAGGAGTAGTGGTATTCAACAAAAAATCTGGAGACATTACTTGTACGGTACCAAGTGTAAGGGTTTCACCGATCACAAAAGCATGCAACATATTTTCGATCAAAAGACCTTGAACATGAGGCACCGCATATGGATTGAACTGCTCAATGATTACGATTGCGAAATCCGATATCATCTAGGAAATGCCAACGTAGTGGTTGATGCCTTGAGCCGGAAAGAAAACGCTAAACCTCTTCGAGTTAGAGCCCTAGGAATGACAATCCCCTCGCAATTCCCTCTCCAAATTCGTGAAGCTCAGATCGAAGCACTCAAGGCTGGAAACATAAAAGGTGAAACCCTACGTGGTTTGGAGAACCGTTTTGAACCCAGGTCAGATGGGATAAGGTATTTTGCGAACTGTTTATGGGTGCCGAACCATGGAAATCTAAGAGAATTTGTGATGGAGGAAGCACACAAATCTAAGTTTTTCATATACCCAGGTTCTGAAAAAATGTACCATGGTCTTAAATATTTATATTGGTGGCCCAATATGAAGGCCAACATAGCTACCTATGTTGGAAAATGTCTTACTTGCTCTAAGGTGAAAGCAGTGTATCAGAAACCCTTCGACCTGTTACAGCAACCTGAAATCCCTCAATGGAAATGGGAGTGCATCACCATGGATTTCATCACAAAATTGCCCAAGACAGTAAAAGGCCACGACACTATTTGGGTAATCGTCGATCGTCTTACGAAATCCGCTCATTTTCTGCCAATCCGCCAAACCGGCAGTCTTGATAAGTTAGCCAAGTTGTATCTTAAAGAAATCATGACTACGCACGGCATGCAAATCTCGATCATATCCGATAGAGACACACGATTCACTTCAAGATTCTGGAAATCACTTCAGAAAGCCCTCGGAAGCCACCTCGACATGAGCACCGCATATCACCATCAGACAGATGGTCATAGTGAGAGAACCATCCAGACCCTGGAAGATATGCTACGAGCTTGAGTCATTGATTTTGGAAATGGTTGGGATAATCACCTACCTTTATGTGAATTCTCTTACAACAACAACTATCACTCCACCATCAAAGTTACACCTTCTGAATCCCTTTACGGAAGAAAGTGTCAATCCCCACTTTGTTGGATTGAGGTCGGTGATAGCCAAATTACCGGACCTAAAATCATCTACGAAACTAACGAGGAGATTCTGCAAATTCGCGACCGTCTAACCACTTCCCAAGATCCTCAGAAGAAATATGTTGATTTACGTCGCAAGAGGTTGGAATTCCAAGTCGGGGATAGGGTTATGCTAAAGATATCTCCTTGGAAAGGCGTGATCCGTTTCGGAAAACGTGGATAGCTTAACCCTCGATATATCGAACCTTTCGAAATCCTCGGGAGGATTGGACAGTAGCTTACCGACTCAAACTCCCGCAAAAACTGAAGAATGTTCATGACGTCTTTCATATATCGAATATGAAGAAATGCCTATCAGTCGAAGCGCTCGTAGTGCAACTTGAGGAGTTTCAAATCAACGAGAAACTGAATTTCGTTGAGGAACCGGTATAGATCATGGATCGTGATATCAAACGCCTTAGACAGTGTCATATCCCTATAGTTAAACTCAGATGGAATACGAAGCTGGTCACGAGTTCACTTGGGAACGTGAAGACCATATGTGCAAGAAATACCCTCAACTTTTCGCTGACGCGACTGAGGTCACAACAAAAATTTCGGGACGAAATTTCTTTAACTAGGGGAGGATGTGACACACGTCAAACTTGAGGTTTGACTTTGATTTCTTGAACCCTTTGACCGTCTTTGATTGGCTATTGTTTGAACTTTATATGCTTACATGTATTTTGTTGAATATTTGATCCTACCGCTATTTTGTCGTTTATGCTTACGTCTTATTATTCGTCAACTCGTGAACCTTACTTTTTATAGTAACTTTTGTAGTAAGAAAAATACACGAAACTATTTTAGTAACTTTTGTTACACGTCTTATCCTTATAAAACTCGTGACTCGTTAACAAGAACTCACATGTGATCTTACCGCTAGCACTTTTGAATTTCTCATTGAATATACGTTGAAGTATATTCTCCTTTTACATATTGTAAACTTTATGTCATAAACTTCTCAAGTGTTTCATATAGAGTAAAGAACTCCATATACTTCAAACTTGAAACATGTGGTTATCTAAAACGTCTTAGACTATTAACTTTACGTTCAAGACTTGCAAACTAACAGTCCCGACACACCAAAAACCTCATAATCGGTTTTGTGTGTGTGATTGGGCTAACCTCACAATTTATCTAACTAGTCCATATCATTTTAATTGAACCATACAAACACAAAACCATTAACTTGGCCCAAACCCATTTGAATGACCACCCTTTTCTTACCATTCTTCCACCCATCTCGCATTTCACCTTCCATTTTCACACACGCATACTCTTGGTTTTCTCTCTAAAGCAAAAACACACACTTCTCCCTTCCCCCTCCCTCTCCCCACCGGAGCCACCCTACACCACCATCACCACCGCCGGACACCACCACCACCACCATACTACGCCATCCATCACCACCGTGAATCACCCTACCCCCACCTCAAAACCCACGATCCAAACACAAACACTCCCAAACCCACTTCAAATCACCTAAACACTTCTAACCACCATTAGAATATCTTGAGAAGTACCTAGGTATATCAATTGATATTTTCTTGGTTGTATTAGGAAGATTTGTTAAGGTAAAACTCACAAAATTTTAATCTATGAACAATCTAATGATCGTAAACTTTACTAACAAATGGACTACTAGTTTCTTTTCTAACTTTTATTTTGTTTTGATTACTAACTTGTCATTTACTTTATTGTTCTTACTTATCTATGTTTATCTCTTTTATTTTCATGCACTTTATATTTCTCTACATCTCACAAAAATAGATTACCTACTTCTGAAGATTGTTATTTTATTTTCTTTCAAGTTTCGGTTTTGTTGCATCTTACTTGATATTGACACCCTTATTTGGTGTTAGCAAAAGATAGTAACCCGGAAGTTTACTAAACCTTCGGAACTAGAGATCCCATGAAGGTGTTAGTATTTTCCGAGAAACCGTCTCAAAAATCCGGCCATCTTTAGGAAACTCACGGGTATGGAAAAGGGTGGAAGCTTTAAAAATCACATTAAAGAAAACAACATAATCAAACATGTTGGCATGTAATCTAAAAGGCTACAACTTTCAAGAAAGTGATACATGTACATACATACACAAGATGTATGTATATGTATGTATTAAATAAATCCAATTAATACACATACATGGATCATCAATGCATGGTGTGAACACTTTTATGCCAAACTAAACTTAAAAACGTTTTTCTAAATTCAAAACCAAACTAACAAAACATGTCCCATATTTTTGTCCAACTTCAAACGGCCATATCTTCTAAATGAATAAACAAACTTTTGAATTTCTTTTTGAAAGTAATACCCCGTGGAGTCTAGTTTTCAGAAAGTGCATCCACTCGTTCTAACTCCACTTATTGGCCACTGAAATGACGCTTTAACCACAGGCTATACAAAGTGAGTTTTTGACAGATCATTTTCAAACGACCATATCTTCCAAATGGATAAACAAACTTTTGAATTTCTTTTTGAAAGTAATACCCTATGGAGTCTAGTTTTCAGAAAGTGCAACCACTCGTTCAAATTCCACTTATTGGTCACTGAAATGACGCTTTAACCACATGCTATACAAACTGAGTTTTTGACATATCATTTTGATCAACTTCCCCTGGTCATATCTCACTCAAATTTTCTCCAAACATGATGAGACAGTGGGAAAAGTTAGATATTTTTTTTTCCTTTGATTTGATTACTATGCCATTCTTTTATTCCAAACGGTTCATTCTCAGCAAGCTGATGAAGGCACTGGGGTCCAAAAATTCCACAAACTGTGGAGACCAAAAGTGTGAGGCCTTGCAATTGAGTTAAACCTATCTAAGAAGGCTCCAAAACTGAGATTCCACTCTTTACATATCATATTTGGATAACGCAAAATAGCATGACCAAATTCACTTTGTAACATGACTATTTCGGTGTTTTAATCAATCACAAATTTTTGACAGCTTAGTCCATTTTCTCTTTTGAAACTTTGGACAAATCTTAAGTCACGTAACACCCTATTTTTGTGTAATACTTCTATTTTGCTATACCAAAGACTTATACGAACCGTTTTTCATTCTCTTAGGTCATTCCTATGATTCCCGAACCTTTCCTCTACTAGCTACTCGAGATCCCCAAGCAAGGTGAGTACATGGATCCCGTTTTACACTTTTAAAATTTTGGGATGAGAACATGTGAACTAACGTTCTTAGATTTCAAAACCCCTTTTGATTAATTACATGAGTTAACGAACCAAATAGTCGCAACATACTGTGCCCACACATGAAATGTTAATTAGTGGACTTTTCGTGAGCCTAATGGATAGTATTATTGGACTTGACCACTCCCATTCGGATAAGGTAGCTCCTTTTTGGGTAAACGAACATATTTTAGGTTTTGAGGTTATTTACAAGTGACTTGACTAGTGTACTTGTAGGGGCATGAACGATATTTTATATCACACGGTTAAGGATTCATTTCATGGCTCATGTGGTTATAAAAATGCTTTTACTTACGTTACTTTTGTGTTATCTTGCTTGCATTCTTCTCTTGGCCATTTATTAAACCCATGATTATTCACTAACTTTGTTGACGTATTCTTTTCACATGTTCTTAGGTAACGATGGAGCTTGAGCTTGATACGTGTTTGAAGTGTGATGTCATGAAGAATGTGTTGCATAGCATATTTTAATTTGGATATTCTTCATTTGAATTCTTAACTTTTGAAAACCTTTATTTTTCGCCATGTCAAGGGCGCTTGTATCTTCACTTTTATTTTCGCTTCCACACTTATTTTGTATGTTGTAAACTATTGAAAACCTTCTTCTTACTGTGGTACAGCCCACGAAAAGACCCCAGTTTTATGGGTCTATTTCAACGAATTTTAATAAAATAAACATTTAGTCTTCGTGCTTTGTGCAATGACGATATCCATGAAAGTCCACCTAAGTCGATTTTGACGGGGTGTGACAATATGCCTCAGTGTCAAACTCAAATTGTTGATGTTCCAATTCATAGGTCCGAAAGTACGATACGTACACCTAACAGATTGAACTTAAACGCTAATCTAGATGAGGATGGCGTATCATGGGATCTTAATGAACCTCGAACCTTGAAAGCTTCATTGTCAGGTCCTGACGCTGAAAAATGGCTTCAAGCTGCGAATATGGAGATGCAATCCATGAAAGACAACGAACTTTAGATTTTGGTGGATAAACCCCCAGATACTAAAACAGTCGATTGAAAATAGCTTTTTAAGATAAAGACTGACATGGATGACAATATACACATCTGTAAAGCTCGTCTCGTGGCAAAAGTATTTACTCAAGTTTATAGAATAGACTATGAGGAAAAATTTTCCCCAGTGGCAGACATTAGGGCTATTAGAATTCTCTTAGCCGGCGTTATATGACTATGAGATATGGCAAATGGATGTCAATACATCCTTCCTGAATGGTTATCTACAAAGACGTCTATATGAATCAACCAGAAGGTTTTATTGATCCATTACACCCCCACACAAGGTGTGCAATCTTAAAAAAAATCCATTTATGGACTTAAGGAAGCATCACGGAGTTGGAAAAAAAGATTTGATGAAGAAATCAGAAGGTTTGGTTTCGTTCAGAATTTCGATGAGCCATGTGTGTATCAAAATGCCAGTGGAATTAATGTTACTTTTCTAGTCTTATATGTAGATGACATATTGTTAATGGGAAACAGCATTCCAATGCTCGAAGATGCTAAATCTTATCTTGGAAAGTGTTTTGCCATGAAAGACTTAGGAGAGGCAACATTTATTTTTGGAATCAAGATCTCGAGAGATAGATCTAAGCGGTTGATAGAAGTTAAGTTAGAATGCTTACACTGATAAAATACTAAAGCAATGGAAAATTCCAAGCGTGGATATTTACCAATGCAAGATGGACTTAAACTTAGCATCAGGATTGTGGTTCTACACCTCAAGAGGTGGAGCGTATATAAAGGATACCTTATGCTTCGGCAGTGGGGTCTATTATGTATGCGGTAAGATGCACAAGACTTGATTTTGATTTTTCTCAAAACGTTGTTAGCAGGTTTCAACATAATCCAGGCGAAATACACTGGATTGATGTAAGGAGCATACTGAAGTACCTTAGGGCTACTAAATATATGGTTCTGTTGTATGGTAGAAATCTTGAGGTTGAACTAAAACTTACTGGTTATTGTGACGCTGGATTTCAGACTGGCCATGATAACACCAAATCTCAAACTGGATATGTGTTCACCATGAATGGAGGAGCTGTAGTATGGAAAAGAAAGAATCAATCCACTACAGCCATGTCTGCAACGGAACCAGAGTACATAGCAGTTGCTGAAGCTGCAATGGAAGCTGTTTTGATCCAGAAAATTATTTATGGATGCGGTGTTGTTCCCACAACCAAGTATTCTATGCATATATATTGCGACAACACTGGTGCGATTATCATAGCCAACGAACCCGATGTTCATAAAGGAGCTAGACACTTTCAGAGGAAATTTCACTATGTTCGTGAGCAAGTCAATCAAGGTGAAATTCAAGTACTCAAATTTCACATGAATGATAATTTAGCAGACCCCTTTACAAAGGCTCTGCCAAAGACGAAGCTAACTCACTTAGTTGAGGGTATAGGACTTCGTTTATCTATTAATCACATGTAAATCAGTGAATTTAGTATTTGGATAGATGGATGTAATAAACAATTTTATTTATGAATGAGTTAATATTTGTGATATTTTGTTTTCATTTATTATAATAATTGTCATTATATTTTTCATGTTTTATCCTTGAATAATGTTATGTAATATTATTCTAAATATCCGTTGTTGGTTGATCATATCGGAATATGATTGAATTAAGTCAATATCTGAGTATCTAGTCAGCTTGGCTCACTAACTCACATGGTATCCATTCTGATGCATACTAGATTAGCCCACATGAATTATTACTTATGAATCTTTGTCATTAAGCTTACTTCATAAGGTTTGTTATCCTTAGACTTGAGATGCAAGTTGCTACTCATGTACATAGTGCATTATTTGATCATAGTTAATATTACTCCTGGATAATGGTGGCAAAAAGGCTATTTTTGGTAATGTTGCAAAATACGATAACTACCAGTTTTATTCAATAAAGGATTTGTTCCTTCAGTAAAAAACTAAAGTTAGATACTTATTGGGCCACTCATGAATACTTAAGATGGTTGTCTGGTCAGACCCAAATAAGTCCAGAACTTTCTCGACTATATTCAATAATCTTAAGTGATTCGCGAAATGAGAAATAGAAGTTAAAATGGAATGACTTTGATCCATCTCCAAGTTTTAACTAGAGTATCTGTAACAAAAGGATATAAACTGAACATAGACTCACAGTGACTTAGCGAAACTTCACTCGTGCATTTATGGGAACATTGATATGTTGCTAGACATTAATCAATGTTATCATATTTGTTTAAATTATTCAAAAGTGGGAGTTGTTGTTATTTGAATGGTTTTAGTAAATATGTGTCCGTAAATGTGTGAGCCTTTGGGAGGACACATATCGACATTGAGATATTGTTTATTTTCCTTTAAGTTATTAATTATTAGTTAAGTGTTAAAAGTTAATAATTTAATAACTAGACGGATTCTTTTTGTAAGTTAATGGTTAACTTGGAGATTACGTTTTTCATATCTATAAATTAACCTTTATAGATTAGGTTAAAAACTAATCCTACATCAAAAACCTCTATCCCTTTTCCTATTGGTTTCGGTCGAACAAACCAAAGAAAGGGGTTTTCGGTTTTCGTTGATTCAAGCAAAGGAAAGGAAGTCAAGATCGTTGACTAGATCGGGGAAAGTACTAGCATACAAGCATATCGATAAAGATGGTGTCGTATACGTAACCAAAGATAGATCTTACACTTAGATCTTCTGTTTTCATACAAATAATTCAAGGCTTAAAGGTATAACTTAATCCGATTTAATTATTCTTATGTGATCCTGTTTTCCGCTGCCATGTATGGTTCGACAATATGACTCGTGTTGTATACCTATCAAGATAGTCCAAGGCAAGCTTCAAGATAAGTTTGTGTATGGATTAGCAATGCTAGAAATATCCATTTTCCTCACTAAAACTCTATTAAACAACAACACTCCTCGCACAATCCAAAACCCTAGTTTAATTATTTCCATATATCACAATACTAAACTATGGTTAAACCAAAGTATAAGTTGCACTAACACCATTGTTGGGTAATTAAATTATCTTTTAAATGTTTGTTTATGTATATTTTAAGTTATTATGAGAAGACAATGTCATACATATAATAACATATATACGTTTACGTTTATACCTATGTTGCTTATAGTTGAAATAATATATACACTTTTACGTTTATACATGTTTTGATAGTTTTATGAGGAGATTTTAGAATAACAATATGGTAAATCATAGTCTAAATTGAGCGATTTATAAGTATATTAAACTTTTTTTTTTTTCAGTGGAGATGTAAATGAAAGAGAAAATGTAATTATGTATTGTAATAGGATGTAGAATAGAAATAGTCTTTGATAAAATCATCAATCTGATCTAACGGCTGAAATCAAAGAAGATAACTCATCAAATGGACTTTACTTCGTCATGTGGCATTTAAGGCTCCTCTTTTATTATATATTAAAGATTAAAGATTATATTTTAATAATTTATTAAATTATATAAGTTATAAAATCTATTTATTAATTTTAATTAATTTTTTATTTAAAATTTGAATGGTTTGAATTAGTTTATAAAAATGAAGGGCTAAGATTTTTTTTTCCTTAAAATTTTGTTTTTAAAATGAAAAGTATGATATTCCTTATATGATAGTTGTTTGAGCAAGGATTGGCAGGCTCAGTAACTTGGGTGTCTGGGGTTCAACCTCTTGACCTCCTGCTAAGCAGTGCAAACCTATCAAGCTCTTGGCGAGCCTAAGGTGGTCAAGTGGTTGGTTGAAGAAGGTGATCGGAATATGATTACTACGGCAAGTAGGTATGCTGGTGAGCTAATACTGTGTGCGTGTGGAGAGGATGGAATGTTAGTGTGTCCAAAACCTGAAGTGTTAAGTATTTATACCCAACACTTCCAGGTATTAACAACGTATGGCAATGATGACCATTTATGGCTCATCAATAGGATTCCAACGGCCCTTAACGTCTATGTTATTAATATGACCTTATTAATGCTCTGACGGTTACACTCAAGGATTAGGCTTGAGTGTCTGACTGGTAGGAAGGTCTCCCGACACAGGGACGCTAAGTGCCGGGACACAGCCGGGATACGAGGCTTGGCTCCCGGACACTGCCAGGGCACGGGGCCTGGTTCCCGGATGCTGCCGGGACACGAGACCAGGTTCCCGGACACTGCCGGGATACGGGGCTTGGCTCCCGGACATCTGCCGAGACACGGGTTCGGCTCCCGGGATATTGCCGGGACACGGGCTTGGTTCCCGGGACACTTGCCGGGACACGGGCTTGTCTCCCGGACACTTGCCGGGACACGGGCTTGGTTCCCGGACACTTTGCCGGGACACGGGCTTGGTTCCGGACACTTTGCCGGGACACGGCTTGGCTCCCGGATACTTTGCCGGGACACGGCTTGGCTCCCGGACACTTTGCCGGGACACGGCTTGGCTCCCGGACACTTTGCCGGGACACGGCTTGGCTCCCGGACACTTTGCCGGGACACGGCTTGGCTCCCGGACACTTTGCCGGGACACGGCCTGGCTCCCGGACACTTTGCCGGGACACGGCGTGGCTCCCGGGCACTTTGCCGGGACACGGCTTGGCTCCCGGACACTTTGCCGGGACACGGCTTGGCTCCCGGACACTTTGCCGGGACACGGCTTGGCTCCCGGACACTTTGCCGGGACACGGCTTGGCTCCCGGACACTTTGCCGGGACACGGCTTGGCTCCCGGACACTTTGCCGGGACACGGCCTGGCTCCCGGACACTTTGCCGGGACACGGCCTGGCTCCCGGACACTTTGCCGGGACACGGCTTGGCTCCCGGACACTTTGCCGGGACACGGCTTGGCTCCCGGACACTTTGCCGGGACACGGCTTGGCTCCCGGACACTTTGCCGGGACACGGCAGGGAGCCAGAATGCCGGGAGCTGAGAGCCGGAAGGGACTAAGAGCCTTTCCTTGATGTAGAAGGGACTTAGTCTTTATACTGTGTTGTGTTAGCTTTTTAGGGCTTATAGGCTATATGTATCGAGCCTATTCCCTACTAACACTATCATGCCCCCCAGTTAGGTTTTAAAAAGGTTTGTTTTTGAAGCCTAACTTCTTTGCTCTCATTGCCTGTTTCGGCTATTCTTTGCCTGACCCTATCATGTCCAACCCCTAGTGTCGCATGTCTTGGCTAGGGTTGTATATGATGTTTGCTCATATGGCGATGTCAAGAATAATGTTTTATTGGGTGATCAAGCCAATAACTCATTACTATCTTTTCATCCTAGATGTGTTTATGACACCGTTTTAGGTGTGCATGAAGATATTTATGTTTGATTGTGTCTATGACACCTTGTGAGTGCCCATGGTGCTTTTGTATGTCAATGACATATCTAGGTGTGGGTATCACTCATGTATATTTCATATTCTGCCGATGGCAATTTTGTTGGTTAACCTTTATTTTGTTTTACTCGCGAGTGATGTCGCTTCCCAATGAGAAGTGCTTGTCTTTTCCCGGTAGGTAAAAAGACGAAATATTTGTTTGGCGTAGACTTAAGATGTCTATATGTGCCTTTTGCTAAATTTCCCCCAAACGTAGTTCGGGGTGGTGTATCAGGCTTGTTGCCTTGTGGGATACATAGATCAGACCACTTTGTATTTTGAGGTGCATTTCTGTGAATGACTCTTTGAAGAGTGTCTTTTTATGGTGGGGCCAAGTCCCTGATGAGTGAGTTGGGCAAATACCAAAGTTTGCCAGATTCCCCACATATCCAGACTTGGCATCCAGACTGGCCGGCTGTTCTTTTCTTTTTTTTTTTTTTTTTTTTTTTTTTTTTTTTTCGCCGGCAGCCGGCATTTAGCCGGCCCTTTGTGCCGGCAACTTGATTAAATTGTGAGCCGGCATATAGCCGGCGCTTTTGTGCCGGCGGCTTGGCATTTGTAGCCGGCATATAGCCGGCACTTTTGTGCCGGCGGCTTGGCATTGGTAGCCGGCATATAGCCGGCACTTTTGTGCCGGCGGCTTGGCATTGGTAGCCGGCATATAGCCGGCACTTTTGTGCCGGCGGCTTGGCATTGGTAGCCGGCATATAGCCGGCACTTTTGTGCCGGCGCTTGGTTAATTTAGCCGGCATATAGCCGGCACTTTTGTGCCGGCGGCTTGGCATTGGTAGCCGGCATATAGCCGGCACTTTTGTGCCGGCGAAAATAATTTTCAGCAGTGAAACAACTGTTGGCTAGGCACATCCTGTCGGGTGTCGTGGTTGCAAGTGCTGACAATCAGCAATAGTATCTAAATATTAAATGTAGCATCTCTTTAGATTCATTGCATTCCATGTCCTGGGTAATGGTTGTCCATCTAAGTCAGACAGGGTGTAGGAGCCAGTTCCATGTGCTTCAAGGACACTATATGGGCCTTCCCATGTGGGACCCAACTTGCCCAAGTTTTCGGTCCTGCTAGCTTCATTCTTCCGCCATACGAGATCTCCCACTTTGAAAGATGTGTGTCGGACTCTTTGGTTATAATACTTAGCCATCTGTCTATGGCTTTCTGCTTGTCGGATGAGAGATATTTCTCTTCGCTCCTCGATGATATTCAAGTTCTCTCTTAGGGCTTCTTCATTTAGCTCCGGATTGAAATGAAGAGTCCGGTGAGTAGGGATTGTAAGTTCTGGTGGGATGACTGCCTCAGTGCCATAGACTAGGCTGAAAGGGGTTTCAGATGTAGTTCTGCCGGGGGAAGTTCTATGTGCCCAAAGAATGCCTGGGATTTCGTCTACCCATGCCTTTGCATATTTTCCCAATCTGGCCTTAATTCCCTTGACGATTGCTTTGTTCATGACTTCAACCTGACCATTAGCTTGTGGGTGTGCCACAGAGGTGAATCGTTGTTGGATATCCATATCCTGACACCAAGTCTTAAATGGATTATCTGCAAATTGTTTTCCATTATCACTGACTAGGACGTGTGGAACTCCAAAACGACATACTATTTGTTCCCAAACGAAGCTTATCAATCGAGGCCCGGTGATAGTTGCCAAGGGCTTAGCTTCAATCCATTTTGTGAAATAGTCCACAGCTACTAAAAGGTATTTAACATTGCCTACTCCCGGGGGGAATGGTCCGACAATGTCGATTCCCCATTTGTAAAATGGCCATGCGCTAGTCACTGGAATGAGGTCCTGCTTTGGCATTTTTGAGACTGACGCATGTTTTTGGCATGATTCACATTTTTCAATTTCTTCCTTTGCATCTCTGTGCATGGATGGCCAGAAGTATCCAAGTCTCATGACCTTTGTGGTTACCGAACGAGGGCCTGCATGCATGCCACAACTTCCACCATGTACATCCTGAATTAGATCCTTTGCTTGTGTTGGGCCGACACATCTTAGGTGTGGACCCAAAAAAGACTTCCTAAACAGGTAGTTGTCTATGAGGAGATACATTGGTGCCTTCATTCTGATTTTCCTTGCTAGTTGTTTGTCTTCCGGGAGTTGTCCATTCTGAAGGAAGTTTTTTATTGGAGTCATCCAACAATCTTCCTCCGTTATTGCGGCCACTTCCTTTGTTGGCACTATGGATTTCTCAGTTAGGACTTCCACCAACAATTCTTTCTTGAGGTGGGCAAAGGAGGATGCTGCAAGTTTGCTCAATGCATCTGCTATTTTGTTACGGTTTCTTGGCACTTGCTCTATGGTAAATTTTGAGAAGTCCGAAATGATTTTTCTGGTTTCTTCCAAGTATTGTTGCATGGAAGTTTGATTTGCTTCATAACTACCATTGATATGATTAGCTACCAACTGGGAGTCCACAAAAGCTTCTATATTTTGAACTCCCATCTTTCTAGCTATTCGTAGCCCTGATAAGAGAGCTTCGTATTCGGCTTCATTGTTGGTTGCCGGGAAGTCAAACTTAAGGGCGTAGGTATACTCGTTTTTATCTGGATCTGTGAGTATGAGACCAGCTCCTGACCCTTCTAGGCTGGATGCGCCATCTGTGAAGAGGGTCCAAGGAGGGCTGTCTGTCACTAATGGATCGTTTGGTTCTTCCATTCCTTCGATTTCAGCCAGGAAATCTGCCAAGATTTGTCCTTTCATCGAGTTTCGAGGTTGGAAAGAAATTTCATGTTCTCCTAGTTCAATTGCCCATTTTGCTAATCGTCCGGACACTTCTGGTTTACCCAATATTTGTTTGATTGGTTTGTCTGTTAGCACTTGGATGGGATGTCCTTGAAAATATCTCCTCAATCGTCTAGACGCATGAACCAAAGAGAGTGCTAATTTTTCCAAACATGGATAATTAACCTCTGGGCCTTTCAGTGCCCTACTGATGAAATAGATCGGCATTTGTGAGTCGCCTCGTTGGGCTACTAAAACTGCGCTTACACATTCCTTGGAAGCAGCCAAGTATATAGTTAATGTCTCCCCCGCTATTGGAGCCGTGAGTGTTGGGAGATTGGCCATGAACTTCTTCATTTCTTGAAATGCCACTTCTGCTTCCTCAGACCATGAGAAGTCTTGTTTCCGGATGCATCCCTTTAAGGTATTAAAGAAAGGGAGGGATCGATCTGCGGCTTTGGACAAGAAACGGCTAAGTGCTGCTAGCTTGCCATTTAGGCTTTGGACTTGCTTTTTGGTGGAAGGAGATGGCATGTCAATGACTGCCTGAACCTTCTTAGGATTGACTTTGATGCCATTAGGTGTAACAATATGTCCCAAGAATTTTCCTTCCTCCATGCCAAAACTACACTTGGATGGATTAAGCTTCATGTTAATATTACGTAATGTTTGGAAAGTTTCCAGGATATCAGCCAACATGATGTCTTCCGTATTGCTTTTGATAACTATGTCATCTACATAGGCTTCTATGTTCCTTCCCACTTGATTTTTGAAAGTTTCATCTATTAGACGTTGATAGGTTGCTCCAGCGTTTTTCAAGCCAAATGGCATTTTTTGGAAACAAAATATGCCTTGGTCTGTGTGAAAAGCTGTTTTGTCTTCATCACCTTTATTCATACAAATTTGGTGATAACCTTTATATGCATCTAAAAAGCATTTGAGTCTAAATCTATCTAAGGATTCCACTTTCCAATCGATTTCTGGTAAAGGATAGTTGTCCTTTGGACAAGCTTTGTTAATGTCTTTGAAATCAACGCATAATCTCCAAGAACCATCTCCCTTCTTTACCATAACTGGATTAGCAATCCAAGTTTGGTATTTTACCTCTCTGACAATCCCTGCTTCGACCATTTTGTTTACTTGGTCACATGCAGATTTACTACGATCCGGGGCCATGCCTCGTTTTTTCTGTCGGATTGGCACAATATTGGGATTCGCGTTTAGGGAATGCTCTGCTAGTTCCCTTGGGACACCAGTCATGTCTGATGTCTGCCATGCAAAGACATCAAGGTTTGATTCTAGTAACGCTATGAGTTTAGTCTTTGTCTGTGTTGGGAGTTGTGAACCAATGGTCACTGGTTGTTCAGGGAAATGTTTATTAATAACAATTTTTTGTTCCGGACCATCAATGATTTCCATTGCCGGATCACCTTTGGGACCCTCTACCAGTTTTGGTTTCTCTGCCTGTTTGCACTCTTTAGGCCATGACGTTCTAGCCTGTGGCTATGCCAGCTGGGGTAGGGAACTTTATCATGCCATGAATGGTTGATGGAATTGCTCCAAATTTTTGTAATGCAGGCCTGCCCAGTAGGACATTGTAGGCCGATGGTGCATCAATGATTGCAAAATTAATCATTTCTAACCTATAGTGTGGATATTCTCCTAACATCATATTTATTGCTACCTCTCCGATTGGCCAATGCGTCTCACCTGAAAACCCCACTAGAGGGAATTGTGTTGGACGCTTTGAATTTTGTACTTTTTCAGGGAGCTTCCTAAAACAGTGGGCATAAATAATGTCCATTGAGCTCCCTGTATCAACATATGCCTTGCTTACTTCATAGTTGGCTAACCGGATTTGTATTACTACAGGGTTGATGGAAGGAGTTTCAATTGGTGGGAAGCAAATAGGCTCCGTCACCCAATCCTGAAGGACTGATGCCTTCCTTTTGCGAGATGTAGTTTCTTCCTGCGCCATGTATATGTAATTAGGTGGGGTGGTGGATGGGGTATTGGTGGTTGTCTTTGGCTTAAGTGAACCGATTTGTGATGAGGAATTTCCTTCCATGGAGAAGAAAAAATGGTGGTGAAACTAAGAAATGAAATGAAAAAAGATAGAAATAAAATGAGACACCGTTGCTAAAACGTGTCCCACGGATGGCGCCAATGTTTGAGCAAGGATTGGCAGGCTCAGTAACTTGGGTGTCTGGGGTTCAACCTCTTGACCTCCTGCTAAGCAGTGCAAACCTATCAAGCTCTTGGCGAGCCTAAGGTGGTCAAGTGGTTGGTTGAAGAAGGTGATCGGAATATGATTACTACGGCAAGTAGGTATGCTGGTGAGCTAATACTGTGTGCGTGTGGAGAGGATGGAATGTTAGTGTGTCCAAAACCTGAAGTGTTAAGTATTTATACCCAACACTTCCAGGTATTAACAACGTATGGCAATGATGACCATTTATGGCTCATCAATAGATTCCAACGGCCCTTAACGTCTATGTTATTAATATGACCTTATTAATGCTCTGACGGTTACACTCAAGGATTAGGCTTGAGTGTCTGACTGGTAGGAAGGTCTCCCGACACAGGGACGCTAAGTGCCGGGACACAGCCGGGATACGAGGCTTGGCTCCCGGACACTGCCAGGGCACGGGGCCTGGTTCCCGGATGCTGCCGGGACACGAGACCAGGTTCCCGGACACTGCCGGGATACGGGGCTTGGCTCCCGGACATCTGCCGAGACACGGGTTCGGCTCCCGGGATATTGCCGGGACACGGGCTTGGTTCCCGGGACACTTGCCGGGACACGGGCTTGTCTCCCGGACACTTGCCGGGACACGGGCTTGGTTCCCGGACACTTTGCCGGGACACGGGCTTGGTTCCGGACACTTTGCCGGGACACGGCTTGGCTCCCGGATACTTTGCCGGGACACGGCTTGGCTCCCGGACACTTTGCCGGGACACGGCTTGGCTCCGGACACTTTGCCGGGACACGGCTTGGCTCCCGGACACTTTGCCGGGACACGGCTTGGCTCCCGGACACTTTGCCGGGACACGGCCTGGCTCCCGGACACTTTGCCGGGACACGGCGTGGCTCCCGGGCACTTTGCCGGGACACGGCTTGGCTCCCGGATACTTTGCCGGGACACGGCTTGGCTCCCGGACACTTTGCCGGGACACGGCTTGGCTCCCGGACACTTTGCCGGGACACGGCTTGGCTCCCGGACACTTTGCCGGGACACGGCTTGGCTCCCGGACACTTTGCCGGGACACGGCCTGGCTCCCGGACACTTTGCCGGGACACGGCCTGGCTCCCGGACACTTTGCCGGGACACGGCTTGGCTCCCGGACACTTTGCCGGGACACGGCTTGGCTCCCGGACACTTTGCCGGGACACGGCTTGGCTCCCGGACACTTTGCCGGGACACGGCAGGGAGCCAGAATGCCGGGAGCTGAGAGCCGGAAGGGACTAAGAGCCTTTCCTTGATGTAGAAGGGACTTAGTCTTTATACTGTGTTGTGTTAGCTTTTTAGGGCTTATAGGCTATATGTATCGAGCCTATTCCCTACTAACACTATCAATAGTATAGATTATCGTACATACAGTCCTTTTAGTAGCATTATACGATCTTACAAGTAAAATCTGATATGATTTTATATAGGATAAATGTAGAGATAAGCTCGCTAGCAGGATCATAGGATTGTTTGTCGATCCGATCATAAAATTTTATAATCTTAGTTACGATATTAAATTTCTTGTCATACAAACACGAAAATGATACTAGTGCTAATGACCGAAATATGCTTCGTTTTTAGTCACTCACTTGTTACTTGTTAGGTTACATAGACATAAATAAGATAACAATGTAATGTTAATGTAACGCTCTCTTTACTTCACCTTTTGTAACAACTTCCACCGCCGGAAAATAATGATTTTACTCCTCAATAACTAACTGATACCGACATGACCGGAAATTCAACCCTCCGGCAACTCTCCGACCAAATCTCCTCTTTAATCTTCCTCTCTCACTCAATTAAAATCTTTACTTCCAAATGGAAACTAATTTCAACCAAACTCGAAGAAATACTCTCTATCCTCTCCACTCTCCCACCGGAAAATCAAGATTCCGGCGGCTGCAATATTCTCTCCACCATCATTGATTCAATTCAAGAAACATTAAACAGTTCCAATGATTTAGCCCAGAAATGTATCGAATGTTCGTATAGTGGGAAGCTGTTGATGCAAAGTGATCTTGATATTATGTTTAGTAAATTCGATAAAATTGCGAAATGTTTGTTTGAATTTGTGAACACAGATGGGTTTTTATCAAATGGGAATTACGCAATTGTGGTTTCAAAACCTGGGATTACTGCTTCTAATGATGATATTAAGTTCTATGTTAATGATTTGTTGTCCAGGTTTAGGATTGGGAGAATTGAGATGAAGAAACAAGCTTTGGTTACCTTTAATGAAGTCATTCAAGAAGACGAAAGGTATGTTAAAATCGGTATGGAAATCGATGGGTTTGGGAATGTTTTAATCAAGTTTTTGAATTTTAAAGAAACCGGTGTACAAGAAGAGGCGTTGAAAGCGGTTTCTGTGATTTGTGGGGTTGATTGTTTTAAGAGTGTTTTAGTTGGTATTGGTGTTGTTGCTCCTTTGATTAGGGTTTTGGAAAGTGGTAGTGATTTGGGGAAACAATTGTCTGCCAGTTGTTTGATTAAAGTTACTGTTAATGCTGATAACGCGTGGTCGGTTTCTGCTAATGGTGGTGTGTCTGCTTTGTTGAAGATTTGTGGGACGGCTTGTGATGATGGTGGTAGTGGTGAATTGGTTGGTTTGGCTTGTGGTGTGTTGCGGAATTTGATCGGTGTTGATGAAATAAAGAGGTTTATGGTTGAACAAGGCGCGATTCCGTTGTGTATTAAGCTTGTTAGGTCGAAAAATGAGTGTTCACAGTTGAGTGCTATTGAATTCATACAAGTTATGGCGTCTGGGAATGATTTTTTAAAAGATTTGATTGTTAATGAAGGTGGGATTCGTGTTCTTGTTCGTGTACTCGATCCAAAAAGTTTGTATTCGTCCAAGGCTCGAGAGAAATCTATAAAGGCACTCATGATCTTATGTTCAGATTCACTTGGTTACATCAACAATTTAAAACAGTACGGTTTTGTGGATTATATACTAACTTTTCTTCAAAGTGGTGAGGTTTTGATCCAAGAATCTGCATTAAGGGCTGCATCTTGGCTTTCCGCCACTTCAGACGAGTTGAAGAAGGCAATGGGGGATTCAGGATTCATGCCAGAACTCGTTAAATTTCTTGATGCAAAGTCATTTGAGGCACGAGAGATAGCAGCAGAGACGCTTTTGCGATTGGTATTAATCCCCAGGAACCAAAAAAGATTTCTGCATAACGATCAAAATGTAAACTTGGTGCTACAAGTGATGGACAGTAATTCAGGTAACAGAAAGGTATTACTTTCAATAATCATGTCATTGAGCTTTTGTAACGAAGGGAGAAATAAAATACTAAGCTCTGGGTACTTGAAAAACATAGAAAAACTTGCTGATGATGACGCGAAAAAGATTGTTAGGAACCTAACATCAAGTCGAATTCGAAGCTTGATAAGGGGAATTTGGCATTCTTAAAGTTTCTGCAATCCAGTTGTTAATTGTATGTAAATCTTGATATTTGTTTTGCTTTTAGTTAATAGAAACAATGAAGTTTGTGTTTAGTTTGTACCCACCAGTACCACCCATTGTTATAAATCCAAATACCCTAAACTCTGAAATTTGTTTGTTTTCGATCTTTAGCATGTTTAATTTACCTTTGGTAATAGACGACGAAAATCGGATTAATTAATCTTGTGAATATGTTAATCAGTTGGTGCACATGGGAGAGGTATGTGGGGTGGGGGGGACATGTGTGATGTAGCAATCAATATTTTGTCTACAAATTGTTCTGTCTTTTTTCTTGTCTTTATCATCTTGTTATGGTTTATGTGGTCATTCAATTGTTTCTAGTATTGGATCACACATTTGCAGACACTTTCCATAGATGATGTTCTTATAAACAAGGATTTGGCCCCTCGTCACTACTTTATTTTGCCAAGTATCGTAGTCTTGTTATCCGTAAAATAGAGAGTAGCCAACTCTCTCTAAGAAACTTCGCAAAAATAGCCCTCTAACATCGGGTGAAGCTGTGATCCTCACTAAGAAAAGAAGGTCACAGTAACCAGTCGGTTATCGAAAAGACAAGTTTTTTTTGCCAAGTTATGCCTCCTATGTTTGACTTCCTGAATCATCCAATAGCAATTTGCATAGTATAAAATAATATTGAAAACCACGAAATTGTCAATTTAAGCAAACTAGCCTTCAATATACATTAATACTTGAAAACAAAAATGCTTTCTTTATACTCATTTATATACTAGTATTGTGAAGTTAATCATAAAACGCGCCCCTTTTACGCATTTAAAGAAAAAAAGTTAAGCCGTGTCTACATCTATCTTGAATAACCTTTTAAAAGAGTTTTACTTTCAAATGTACGTTGAAAACACTAGATGAGGACCGTGAGGTGATAGTAATATGAAAATATATCCACAATAAAAACAAGAAGATACTGAACTTCATAAACATGTGCTTCGGTCGGCCAAGCCTTTGTCTCCAAATGATATGTACAAGAGCATGCAGTAGATCTACGTTCATGATTGTAAAGCAAAAATAAGTATTACCAAGCAATATAGACACCTAAAACGATAACCCAAACTTAAATTGGTTACAAAACAACATACTTAAAGATGATAGTTTTCAACACATTGTTCGGAAGTATAGTGACCATGTTCCTCTTATAGTCTTATTCATTTTACATGAATGATTGCCTTAAACTTAGCTCCATTTGTGTTTACCACCTATTTCACCATTCACATAATGGGTCCAATTTTCAGAGGGCGGAAATAAACAGAAATGATATCAACGGGCAAGACGAGTAAGGTTTTTGTTGTTTGTTTTTTCCTTTCACCCGTGAGTCACTCTCGTATTGTATACAAAAAATAAGGTCACAAATCATGAACAAGAGATTTAGTTTACCATGTCATGAAATAACCGATGAACTGGCTGCAATGATCTCAAGTATCTCTTGGTGTAAGCTTCCATTGGACACAAGAATGCCACCTGGGGGAAATAGGGCCTTGCGCTCAACTTGATCTGCAGCAAGATCAAGTTGATCCCCGTTCCAGTCAGTAACCTGACACAACAGCCTTTAATGTCAGCCAATGAAAAGAAAAGAATGTTAGTAATAATTTGGAGGTGGCAATTTCGACTCAATTACTTCTTATAATTGGATCAATTTGGATTGTCTTTAATTTCAAACGGGTCAAATTATAAAAATAGCTAAAAGGGGCGGGTCAAATAAGAGGTTGAAACTAGCCCAAAGTCCATATTTAATTCATAAAGCTCCCTAATTTGTTTTATGTGAATATTTAGATTATTGTTATGACAATATTGTTCTTGTAATCATAATTAATTTGTTGATTAACGTTTTCTTTAAAAGTAATGACAAAAAGTGTTCACGGGTCAGCCCGACCAGGACCATTTAGTCTCTTCATAAAAACGGACTTGTTTCAAGCTGAACCTGTTTTGATCCATTACTCAACCACCCCGACCCGCCCATCTCGCTAACTTCTAGTTGGTATCATTGAGCACGAAGTTATATGATTTCTATGGGTAGAGGGGAGAAATTCAATTACCTTTCCTCCTGCTTCTTGGACACATATCACTCCAACAGCATGATCCCAAACCTATTTTACCAATAAAGTGAAGCCAACTTTAGCTCCTTCAGTATTTTTTTACCTCATTTTGTCTTGAACGGTTTGAGGAGACGGGAGATGGGACCCACAAAATCGAGAATGGATCATTGACGTTAATTATGTACAGACTACAAATATAAAAGGATGTACCTTAATGACTCTATCAGCTCTTGCACGTTGAATGAAAACCATCAGATACTTGCATAAACTGAATAGAATGTAACTTAGGGTAAACGTCTGACTGGCACTTATATCATTTATAAAATAAGTAAAACTCCCAAAATAAAATGAAAGAAAAATCCTTCATAGTATTTTGCAGACGTGCTAATAGATATAAGTACGAATTCCAAGCATTAAGATATCAAACTACAAAAGCAAGAGAGTGTAAGAGAAGTAAATATACCTTCCGCAGCATGTAGGCAAAAGAAGAACTTCATTATCCCCAACATTGTCCACATCTATTGTTGAACCGAATGAAGATGAAAGTGGCAATGAATCCCATGTTTGGCTCTCTGAAATGCAAAAGCGTCCTTTATGAACCAAAGCATTGCCATCAACTAAGCATCTGTACCAATTAATAATGTCGTTCTGTAGATCAGGTAGTCCCGTGGACCATGTTCCACAGCCAACATGTGAAATCATCATAATTCCTGACCCAAATATATCTTTTTCAGATTCCTGGATTGGTTGTTTTGATCCATCTCCTCGCCAGTTTGGGCATCCCATAACTCCTAGAACAATCTGTCCTTCAACAACAAGAGCTAAACCAACCTGTAATATTATGATCATTATGTCATCCTGCAACGTTTTATATATGTTTAATCTTTATCAAATATTTTACTTCAAAGAGAGATTTTAAAAAAAAACTTACCACATATAAGGCGTCACTACCCTTGAGAAATCCTTTTGTGCCATCAATAGGATCCAAAACCTGCAATAGGTATGATAAGCGCTAGGAAAACAAGATGATATTAATAAGTATAGTGAGATATAGATTCTGGCAAGAGTGTGATTGACTTCATTGTCAATTCTAAGTTATTACAACTTTAATGAGAGTACCTGAGGCTGCTTCAAAGAATTTACGTATTACGTTAAAGTGTGAAAGAAAATATATATACTAGTCAAAATAATGCAAAACACACACCCAATATGTGGCTGGCTTAGATCCAAATGTTCCTCCTCTATCAATAGCTCCAAGTACATCAGCTTGTGTTAATGGTTTATCTCGGGAACTTTCATTATCCAGAACTACATTTACAACAGAATCTACCAAATTATTTAAGCGTAAGAATTCTGAGTCCTCCTCAGCCACCAAGGGAATGGAAGGAAATAGCTTCCCGAGCTCTGCAATAATAAAGAAATTAGATACACATTAATATAACAGCAGCATTAAAATTTACATGTTTACCGAAGAAGTTTCCAGTGAGCAAACTGTCAACAGCGGTGGAAAAATTAAGAATTAACAAAGAGTGGCACAATGACGTCCTTATATAACTGTAACAACCAGAGATAAGGACTGGTACAAGAAAAGGAATATACCTAAGCTAATTAGAGCTTGAACTCCAAAATCAGCAATCGTGACTGGTGTCTGATCATTTTTTTCAATAATCTTTCCATCACCTGTGAACAAAGATCGTTTCACCTGAATCACAAAAACAATGACATCTAAAACCACTCATATATAATAACTATTTCTATTCTTTTTTTGCTTTCGGGGATAACGATTTTTGGTGTGGCTTGGATTAAGAATTCCACACTGAAACCAGTTCAAATAACCTTACAGCTATTCTATAATTCATTGATTACTTTTGTAAATAAAAAGGATAATTACATCAAACTTATTACCTAAATACAACTACAAACATATCTATTGTTAATACATACAAACATATTACTCGATTAGACGATTAAAACATTGGAGGAAAAACAAAACTTAAATACATATGCAGTTTAAAATTTGTGGCCTAAAGCGCTTGCTTTATTGGTGTGGTAGCATCGAAAAGCTTGTGAAAACTGATATAAGGAAACTGACATTAACACAAAGGCGGCAAGCCCGGTCAACGGCATCGACAGCGGCTTTCAGCTCTTTGTTATAAGTAGCATTCTGAGTAAGAGATGGAAGGCTGGATCTGTAGAAACACAAATAATTAGCAATTGGAACAACCCTAAGAAAGCAGACTTGTACTGTATTAATGGATACCTGACGATGAACCGAGGTAAAGTGAATCGAGGGTGAGGTTGTAGTAATTTAGGACTCCATAGCCTTGAGTAACTAACAAGATCCATGGCGGGAGAAAAGAAACAAAATTTCAGATTTATTTCATTTCTTTTAAAAATGGTTTGGTTTTATTAGCATAGATAAGATAAAGTTTTCTTGGTTTAAAACACATTAATGGAAATATAAATGTTACATGAGTTTCAAGTTTTCCTTCTTACAAACACATAGCTAGTTTCATCGGTCATCGTATAGAAATCGATACACTTTGTGGTACTTGACGATTTACTTGATAATAGACGTGTCGAAAAAACCCGAAATTGAAACCGAAACCGATCCAAGACCGAAAACTGAAATCGATCAAAACCGGTTTTGACCGGAACCGCTTCGGTTTATGTAGAAACCGGCGCGATTTGGAGTGTCGACCGTTAGAACTGGTTCAGGTCCGGTTTTCCGATTTTTGTAATCGGTTTCCACCGGCTATTATTATATTGTTGTTTTTTCTTTTTGTCTTTTCTGATATTTACTAGCCGTTTGGTGACCGTTTTTTGTGTTCTTTTTACCATTTTGTCATCCTAAATGTACTATAAATATGTAGGTAGAGTATGGGGTTAATCACAATATTTTAAGTCTCTCAAAACACTAAAAACGCAAACAATACGTTCGAAACACGTTTGAAAAAATCTCGAAAAAAATCATCAATAATTAAATGGCAACTCAAAGTTCTACCGCTTCCACCGGTGTTGGTTCCATAAGCGAAAGAACGATTGTTCAAGTTCTCCAAACAAAAACCGAGCCATTTGGTGTAATTACCGTTTGGTGTTTTTGTCGGATGGTGAAAAGATGGCGCATTGTAATCATTGCGGCCTTTTTTTGAAACAAGAATCAAACTCGACGTTGAAGAGTCATACCGATGCATTTCAAAGTACTCAAACTCGTTCCGGAAGCGGGTCAAGCATCGGCGGGGCAAGACGAGAGTATTTTTTTATATACTTCGGAGCAGATGCGTCAAGAGTTTGCTGGTTATGTGATTCAATCCGCCTTGCCGTTCAATCACTTTGATAACCCTCGATTCACTAGGGCGGTTCAAAAGTATCTTCAACTGCGATATAATCACGTAAGTTGTAATACTATTAGAAGTAATTGTATAAAATTATGGAAAAAAAAATTAAAACAATGGTAATAAAAGGTTTTCAAATATTAAATACAAATGTAACCAAAAACTATCTTTTGAACAAAATTGGGGTGGAACATCTTATGAGTACAATTGCACAAAATTTGGATCTCAATATATTAGACCAATTACATCTTGCTAACCTGTGACAACCGTCGAAAATTCAGATCGAGTGTACTAACTGATAACCTCGATACTTGATTGATACTTGCTATAACAAACTTTATGTAACTCCGTTTTTGATGAATAATATATTGTTGGAAAGGTATAAGAGTCTACTTTCTGATGGTTATGGCCATGATGATTGAATGTGATTTTAAGTTGATCAAAAATGTAACTAAAGTAGCTGATGTCCAGATTTATTTTAGTAAAAGTTGTTGTAAACAAAAAAAAAAGTTTAGTCACCAATTTAGAAAGATTAGTCATCGTAAACATGCTTAAGGTGTGACACATGTTCCTACATGTGTCTTACATCTATGTAAACTAGAAATGACTCATGATCATTGTCACATATACACCATATTGTTATCATTCATTTTCCATATCAACAAAAACACAACAAACATATACACTATCATACATACATATATTTTGGGAGTCTTGGAGAAGTAATAGAAGCAAAGAAAGGGGAATTATAATTAGAGTTGGTGTTTCTTTGGATCGTCATACAAGATTACAACTACAAGATTTTGTAAGTAATAGTTATATAAACTTTTCTTATAAAAATTATAACTTTTATACACAATATAAACTCATGTTTATAAATTACGATATAGATGTTACTAATGATTTGGTTACAAATTGGTTATTATGAAGTATGTATAAACATGGTTATCATATGTTTAAAAATGAGATTATTTGTAAATACTTTTGATGTTAAACACAAAATGATCATTTATTAAACTAGAATCTCATTTTTGGTAAACTAGAACTTTGGTATTATTAGTTGTTAGCTTGGTTAAAATTTATAATAATCAACATATTGTAAAGATTATATAAATGGTTTTATGAGATCTTTATAAACTTAGCATTATTAGTAAAACTAAGTTGTTATAGTCTTTAACTATATTATTGTTATGAGAAACTAATATATATAAACGAGTTAATTACATGGGTCGTCCCTATGGTTTGCACCATTTTCACTGGTCGTCCCTATAACTTTTTTATTACACCACTCGTCCCTAAGTTTGAATTTTGTTGCCTGAAGAGTCCTTATTTTGGATGTGCCGTTAAATGTACCGTTAAGTCATCTCACGTGGATAACACGTGAGGGGTATTTTCGTCATTTTAACTTTCTCTCTCCCATTTTAATATCCACATTCCCAGAATCTCAAAACCCCAATTTAATTTTCCCAAAATTAAACAAATTCATAACAAATCACCTCAAAGAGAAAAGCAAAATCAAATGTGCCACCGAAGATGATAAGAACTCTCGTTTCTTTCACATGACTATTAATAAAAATTTAAGAAAGAAAAGAATTGTTGGGCTTCTAGTCAATGGGGAATGGGATGAATTTGTTTTGGATAAAATAAAAATAAATTTTGGATAAATCTGACTTTTGGAATATATATAACTGTGAAAAGCATTTTATCATCCACCATCATATTATTATCCATCATCACCAACGCCACTTCAATCGTCGGCCATCGCTAGTAGTCATAGCCACCACAAAGGTCAGTCTCCACCGCCAACTACCTTCTTCTTTCTTCGGTCGCCATCGATTAAAAGGGATTCAGGTCGGGTTATATTGAATACGGATTTAAATGGAAAAAACAAATCTGGAATCTTGCGATGAGAATTAACAAGGACATAACAACAAAGGGTATTTGTTTATAGATGAATTGACGGCTTTAATTTCGGAAGAATAGGATATTTATTTATTTTAAAAGTTATAATTTAGATCTGAAGAGTTTGTTTGCTTAATTTCTTGTTTTTTTGATGATTTAGATTTCACATGACGATTAATAAAATCAAACATCTTTGTATTTTTTTTATTTTTTATGAATTTGCTATGAATTTGTTTGATTTTGTGGAAATTAATTTGGGGTTTTGGTTTCTGGGAACGTGGATATTAAAATGGGAGAGAGAAAGTTAAAATGACGAAAATACCCCTCACGTGTTATCCACGTGAGATGACTTAACGGCACATTAAACGGCACATCCAAAATAGGGACTTTCCAGGCAACAAAATTCAAACTTAGGGACGAGTGGTGTAATAAAAAAGTTATAGGGACGACCGGTGAAAATGGTGCAAACCATAGGGACGACTTATGTAATTAACTCTATATAAACTTTATGGTTTCTAAACATATGAACAAGCAAAAATAGCAAGATGTAAAAACCATTATTATATGGACTATTTTGGACTCGGGACTAATTAAAACGAGCATTTTGGACAAAAACAAGTATTTTGGACAAAAACAAGTATTTTGGATAAAATAGGTTAATAAAATTTAATCGTAACAAAACGAGACTACTATGTTAATATTAACTTATAAAAAATTATTAATATGGAATTTACATTATACTTATACAAAACATTGGTATAATAGGGTTTCGTTGATTTCGGTTTCGCTCATTCAAAGATTCCCAGCACACACCGACTTTTATACGAAAGTGAGTTACAAAACCCCTCTTTTAAATGCTTTATATACTTTGGGGTGGAAACACGAGTCATGTTATTATGCTTAAAAATGTTATGAAAACTTATCCTTTTATATACGAAACGTATATACTTAAACATATAGTTATGGATTGCAAGTGGACGTAAAACTTATTTTAGTATTGTTGATGATTTCCAACATGTTGTTGATACTTTAAAATTCCTCAACTACCATAAAATTTAGCTTACTATTAATCCATTTGGAAAGGACCGTTAGTAATTATGGATAACGCTATTAGGATAACCGTCCCTCACATTGGTGATTATCGATGTGCATAGTTATTATGAGGTAGGGTTACGGTTGTTAAACGGTTTAGAAGAGAAACTCTCACTGTGCAGTAACAATATAAACTTATACTTTATTCAAACATTATATGCGTTAAAACTATATGGTATGTTTATGCTTAAACTTGTAACTCACCAACTACGTCTCCCGTAGTTGACATTTTACTTGTATTTTCAGGAAACGAGTAAGCTAGTTGGATATGCTCGTAGACTTTTGGGATTGTCGTTTTGGATGACTTCAAGAATGGGAATGGTTCGGGTGGTTTGGATGTGAATGTTTTTATTTTGTATTTGATATGTAAACTTAAACATAATACTTTGTATAACTAAATCGCATGTTTTATATTACGTAAACTTTGGTACATATGTATACACTTGTGTAATGATTATCCTTGCTCTTCACATCCCGTGTTTCCGCTTTAGCGGGGTGTGACATGCAATATCACTTTCCGATGAAGATATCACTCTCGACGAAGCTTCTTGCGCATCTAGATCCGAAGATGAACCCGTTGACGATGATTTTATCGATGAAGATCAAGAATGAAGAAATCACTTACGATGTTATTAGTTACGTTTCTACCAAAAAATAGTACTTTTCGAACCTTTTTATTTTAAATATTGATATATTAAGCTTATGAAGCTGTGTTTCAATCTTTTTTAGTAGAACACAACGTTTATGTATGATGTGTTATAAGTTTATTTAATAAAAATCGATTTTTAACCATTTTTTTGCAAGTTATGCTTTTTTTATTTATTAAATGGGATAAACCGGTCTGGAACCAGTTTTTGGACCCGAACCGGTCCCAAACTGAACCGAATCGGTTTGGAAGGTTTAGGGTTTTCAAAGTGGGAAACCGGTTTGAAACCGAGCCGGTTTTGGACCGTTTAACCAAAAACCGGTTCGGTTTTCGATCAAACTTGGTTTTGATATATCTACTTGATACTAATTGTATTAGGTGATGGAAATATTTTTCTTATAAAATATTTATCGTTCTTTAAATTGAAATAGCTTTTGAAATGCAGATTATAAGGTTCAAATAAAATAAGAATTTTCCTTTTAATAAATGGATTACTACACAAATCCAAAGGTGTTTGGTTCTTGCTAAAGTAGGTTATTGACCGTATTTATATACATATACCATTAATGAAATGCTATAACTATTTTAATATTTAAAATATTCAAAAAAGGTTTGTTGAAAACCAAATAATACTATTTTAGTTCAAAAAAAAAAAAAGAAAATGTTTGCCTAGTTTGATTAATAGAGTTATGATATGTTCATATCACGTTGAGCTATTTACACAGGGATTTCAACATGCAAAATAAAGTTTCAGATATCGTAGTATATTAAGGTTGGGCTATTTAAAGATTGATTCTAGCTCCATCTTTTACTATGGGTTATCGTGATGTGATTAAATAGCGGGATAAAGATGATGTTGGTCATGATTTTTTAATAGGTTGTATGGAATTCGATCCGAGATGAAAGTGAGAAAAAATAATTTCCTGTAACATTGTTTAGTATTTACAATTTATTTTTGGTTTGGCTTATCATGGGTACAAAACTTAAAACTCAAGACAAGTTTAAAGGGTTGGGATTTGAAATACAATCTAAGTATTTTTTTTGTTGCTCTATGAATGAAGATTCTCATTCTCATTTACTTTTCGAGTATTCATATTCGTCCATGGTTTGGATTCAAATTCATCACCTTGTTGTTATAGACCACCAATCTCGCAGTATCTTGATGAGTTTTTCAGTTTTTGCATCCTCTTACTAATAAAAATATCGGACGGAACAATGTTGGAAAACAACTTCATGTTGCAACATCGTATTTTGTTTGTTAGGAGAGGTTTTGAGACTATTAAAAAGGTTCTAACAATTGCGAGCAGCTTGTTAGTATCATCACCAATATGGTTCAGATTAAAGTTATTAATGTGAAGTTTAAAGATGAGTAAAGGGGTTGTTTGGTTTCGTAAGAAGTGGAACTTAAAGAAATATTGATAATTACTATGTAGTTAGTTTCCTTTGATATTTTGGTTTTGTTTCTTTTAACTGTCTTAGTTTTAAGACATTTTTTAGAACCGTCATTAGTTTCATTACCATCTCTTTGTAGCGTTTATTATTGTTGAAATGAAAAAGATTTTGTTAGAGTACCGTTCTTATTACCAAAAATAAATAAATAACTCATATAGTATTATATTTAATTAGATAACATAAAAAGAATAAATTGTTATTATAGTTAAATCAGAGATAGTCCAACTACTAATGTTGAAATATTCACTTTAATTCCCTAAATTTTTTTCATTATTCACATCAATCCTTTGACTTTTTGAAACACCAATCTTTTCCTATGATCATATGAAAAAATCATTCCATCACCATACATAGCGCTGTGCAAACCGGTCGGACCGGACCGAACCGGGTCAACCCGGGACCGGACCGAGACCGATATTAGAGGAAAATACGGACCGAAAACCGGACCGGATAGATCCGGGCCGGTTCGGTTTTTAGTCGGGCGGGTCGGGTCGGGTGTCGGTCGGACCGGTAATTTCACCTTATACTCTCAATCATGCTTTCGGAAAACCTCATAAAATAGAGCAATTTGACAGCAGCAGCAGATGAATCAATTTCATTAATCACAAGCTCAAATCATCAATTAAAATTTACAATTAAGTAGACAAATGAATTACGAATGAATAGATGATGATGTAGGATCGACGTAGCAGCAGATGATGACTGAACTCATCAATTAAAATTTATCAATCGCCTTTTGCAGCTCGGTTTCATCGGTTTTATCAGCATCGATGCTTAGTGAAACATTCTTCCTTCGAATAAACTTGAATTTTGGGGCGGAATTGTGGTTTTGAATCGATTTGATGATGATGATGTTTTGAATTGATATGATGATATGAGCCGACAGAGATAAAAAAGAAAACCTAAATATGATTTAGAAATTAGGTATTTGTTTTTATATTAGGTTTTTAGTCAAATATAGTTATTAAATATAATATGTTTACAAAATTTAACAAAACTCTCTTGTAGTACAGTGGTAAGTCGTGCACCAAAAAAGTATGATTCCTTTTTCGGTCTTATTATGTTAATAAATATAATCTGTTTAGAAAATACATCAAAACCCCTCTGTACTGGAGTGGTAAGTGGTTGACATTAGGACCCGAGAACCTTGAGTTCGAATCTTGGCTGTGGCAGCTAACATACTTTTTAATAAAATCCGGTTTATTCGGGTTTACCCAGGACCGAACCGGACCGCTGGATACCCGAAATAAACCTAAAACTAAACCCGAGGACCGGACCGGATTATTCTAAACGGGCCGGTTCGGGCCGGTTTACCGGGTTGAAAACGGGCCGGCCCGTTTATGCCACTAACACTCATAAATGTCAAATGTTTTGTTCCTATATAGACAACAACAAATTTATTGGTCATGCCTTTTTGCCATTAAAGGAAAATAACAAGACATGTATAAAAATTTGACACTGTTGTATTACCTTTCCCTAAATTCAATGTAAGCCTGTAAGGGCATACAACATAGTAGATTATGAAATCTGAATTTTATCCATTTTAAGATTTATACATGTATAGTTTCTAGTTGCAAATTAATTGGCCATACATTTATTATATTAGGAAACAAATTAGATGTTTTGTTTCTATGTAGACAACAACAAATGTAATTGGTCATAACTTAATTATACTCATCTCTTGTAGGTTAAACACATGATTTAATATAGTAATGTCATCACCGATATTTGGAAAGTTACAAACAATTTTAACATAAATTATTGCATTTTGTCACATCCAAGAGTATCTAAGTGAGTTGTATTAAGCAAACGTGTTTCGCTATTCAATCAATATGAATCATTGTATCTCATCATCAATAAATAATCATTGTATTTCATCACATCTGAGACTATTCAAATAATAGTATAAAATTACTATTCAATTAAGATGAATCATTGCATTTTATCGTCTAATGAGAAATCACCATATTTCATCACCCATCTAAATCATTGTATTTCATCATAACTAAGATTATACGAAATATATAAAATAAATGTGTTTTATAAGTCAATCAATATGAATGATTTTATTTGATTACCAATTTGACTTTATCAGCATTCGGACAAATAATAAATGTTAGGAATTTTTTACATTTGTTAGTTTAATTTGATAAAGTTTGAAGCAGATATTAAAACCTGATTTTCCATCCGAATAAGGTAAAGCCGAAAACTGAGAAGAAGAAGAAAAGGAAATGGCAATCGTGGAGTCGTCAGAGAGTAGTAAAGTGTGGGGATTATTGAAGCTTCCATTTCGTAGCAATAATAATAATGAAATTCATACCTCATCATCTGTCTCCTCTGTTGCTAGATCTCTTCTTCCGACTCGTCGCCGTCTTCGTCTTGATCCTGGAAATAAGCTCTACTTTCCCTGTACCTACCTACTTTTTCCTAATTAGATCTGCTTTCTTTTTTATGGAAATCTATTAGACTGAATTTGATGATTATTCATTAATCTTACTCATGCCCATGGGGATTAGGTATCATATTTTAGCAGCTACATCAATGTTCCTTTTCACATGTAGACAATTAAAACTTCAATTTAGGAGGAAGGGACTATCTATCCATCCTTTCATCATATTCTTAAAAAATTCTAATCATATCTTGGTGTTTGTTTGGGGGTATATAAGGAGCTTAGCTTATTGACATTTAGGCTTATGTTTCATAAGCCCGAATTTTTCAGCTTATGTAACCGTTTATGGGCTTATTACTGTTTCTTATGACATAGTAAACAGTAATAAGCCGAAAAATCCGGGCTTATGAAACATAAGCCAAAATGACAATAAGCCATAAGCCGCTTATATAAGCCCAAACAAACATCCCCTTACTACTTGATATATAACTTTATTACTTTTATTTCTGTATTATTTACATTGTTAATAACCATCTTTAACTTTGTAGATGAACCTGGTAAGCAAGTCCAAAGTGCTATTAAGATAAAGAATACTACCAAGTCTCATGTAGCTTTCAAGTTTCAAACAACTGCACCAAAAAGCTGCTTCATGCGTCCTCCTGGTGCTATCCTTGCTCCTGGCGAGACTATTATTGCAACTGGTAATCAAATTTTCTACATGTTTCTTATTGTTTTGTGTATAACATATATATTGACAAGAAGGTTATTTTTGTTTATGAAATTTAATGTGGTTCATTTTTCGTGTTGGTGATGGCATAGTTTTCAAGTTTGTGGAGCCTCCAGAGAACAACGAAAAATCCATGGACCAAAAGAGGAAGGTCAAATTCAAAATCATGAGTCTCAAAGTGAAAGGGATGATGGATTACGTACCTGAGCTAGTGAGTTATAAACCTTCATATACATCTTGCATTCTTCTGAATTAGGATCTAGTACAAATTTAAGATCTTATTTTTAATTCTGATGGTGTTTTGAATACACATTTACTAAACAAAAATCAACAGAAAGTAGGGAGTAAGATGTTTAGGACTATGTACTACTCACCATTTATCCGAACCACTCTTGATAACTTTTGTGTACCATGGCTTATAATTTTAACTTACAGTCTATGGCTTACGATAAATCTACTAAAAACGGTTGCTAAATAAAGTTGATTTTTTTTTACTCAGTTTGATGAGCAGAAAGATCAAGTGGCGGTTGAACAAATATTGCAAGTTGTTTTTCTAGACGTGGAACGTCCTAGCCCCGTAAGTTTTAATTATGATTCATTCTTTAATAGCGGTACAAGTGAATGTGGAAATTTTGACCCATTTAGTTATCAATAAATTGATTTCGGTTGTGTTTTTATCTCAAACATGACAAATGGGTCATATAGTCCTAATTGTTTCGATTCATAATATTTGGTAATAATAATAGTTTTAAAATTAATGCATTAATTTTCTTTAAATTCTTGGACAAAAAAAGTGTTTGCAGATCAAAGCAAAATGACCCAGCCCTTTTTGACCCGTACTAAATGTGACCTGTTTCAAACCAAATATCGTTTTAACCAATTACCCTATCTGCCCGACACACCCTTTGCCACCTCTGGGTACAAGTAACAAGGATTCAGAGCATGTTTTCATATTCTCTTCGTCACATGAAATTTCAACCATTACTTTTTGTGAAAAATACAGGCTAGAAATGCTTCCTCTTTGGGTGAACCTTTATAATTTTTTGCCCTCAAGTTTACAACAAGGTTGCAGATCCCCTTTTTTATCTCCCCGTTTGGACCCATTAGTTTCCAGGATTTACTTTAGGACATAACTAAGCTTAATGAAAAAAAATCTGTATTGGAATGAGAAGACAGCAGTAACCGAAGCTGTTCCCTGGCACTGTATTTAAACACTTACCTTGTCTAAGAACTGAGAGTTAATTTCACAGTCACGCAACAGACATTTTCACGTAACAAGTGTATATCTGCTTGGCTTATTTTTCCTTTAAAAAAGAAGGGAATCTGCTAGAAAATGCAATGAGTACAATTCATTGTTTATATGAAACATACACATGTGTTAACCATTTGATACATTATGTTTTTAACCATTTAATGCAACAAACTTACCGCCGTATGAAATGTGTTGCATTAAATGGTAAAAAATGGTAAGTGAGCTGGGTTAATTGGTTTAATTCGCATAACATGGTATAACAACATGATAAACATGTTGCATCAAATGGTTAGGAAGAAGAGGACACGTATATTCGTAAAAAGTGATAGCTCCTTGCATTTTCTTGCAGTTTACCGTAAAAAGTCTGTTGTATTTTATGTGTGACAGAGGAAGTAGTTCTTGTGTTACATTATATTATTATTTATTTACCTGCTGTTGAAACTTTAAACCTAGATCTTTTTGTTTTAAGGCCCTAGAAAAACTGAAACGACAATTAGCCGAGGCAGAGGCCGCTCTTGAATCTCGCAAGAAACCGCCAGAGGAAATTGGGACAAAAATTGTTGGTGAAGGCCTTGTTATAGATGAATGGGTGAGCTCTCATTTGAATTCTTAAGTTGTTATTGTATATATTGAGATAATTTTCTAATGTTCCCTTTTGTATTCTTTACAGAAAGAGAGAAGAGAAAGATACCTGGCCCGTCAACAGGTTGAAGGTGTTGACTCGGTTTAAATTAATAACAAAAAAATGGTTGGTTATTTCTTGAATCTTCTAAGTTCATTTTGTATCATTTTCATGCCTAAGAAAATTCGTACGTGCACAAAAGAGCTGGGCAGTAGACAATTGTGAACGTGTTTACAATGTAAAAAGCTTTCGTGAGTTCTGTCTGTAATTTGAGAGGTTTACATCGTATATTACTAGACATTCCACTTGTTGGTAGGTGCTTATACTGCTGTAAAAGTCAAGACAGCAGAAATGTACTGTCTGGACTTGCACACGGCTGTTCGTCCACCAACAATTCTAAGATTGCATGTTTGTGTTCTCCTTTATTTGTTGCTTTGCAAATACTATATATCTATGTCGGGAATGATTTAGGTTTTATTAAGTGAACACAATCAGTTTTAATCAATCAGTGTTATATTTATCTCCAAGGTTGAAAGAACCAAAAGGGATTGAAAGTTGCCTAAGTAGTTTTTGAGGCATACAGTCTCTAACGATTAATCTTATTCACAAATTTTCTTACTAAAAATAGGTGTTTTTTTTTTTTTTTTTTGTAATCTTTGACGTGACACCAACTTCTTATAAATTTCCAGACAAAAGTGTTCATGGTTAATCAAATTCGACATGACCATAATGTTTTTACTTGCTTTGACCCTTATGTAACGAACTTGTGCTTCTCACTTCGCTACCGAAATGCCTCCAACTTTGATCAATCTCAATCACGTTACATGACATGTGTCATGATGTGATGCAAATGTTTCTTTCGCCACATGACAACTTCGACTTCACTTTCAATTCCATGTTTTCATGTTTGTTCACTTATGCACTATTATGAGATAACAATGTTACAATTATAATAACACATATACATCTACATTTATATACATGTTTATAGTTATAATAACATATATACATTTTCATTTATACATATGTTTATAGTTAAAATCACATATATACATTTATATTTATATACATATTTTGATATTTTATATTAGGAGATTTTAGAATAATAATAAGGTAAATCATAGTCCAAATTGATCGATTTTATAACTAATTAGAATTATGTTTTTTTATTTTAGTGGAGATAAAATGAAAGAGAGAATGTAATTATATATTGTGAAGGGTATAAAATGAAAATAGTATTTGATAACATCATCAATTTGATCTAACGGCTAAAATTAAAAAAGTTAACCCATATAACGAATCGTACTTTGCCATGCGGTATTTAAAACCACTATTTTACTATATATTAAACTAGATTATTGTCCCGCGATAGCGCGGACAAAGATAAAGTTTGACTCGTAAATTTTTGTTTATGTAGGTTTTAAGTTATTATAAGAAGATAATGTAATACGTATGATAACATATATACGTTTACGTTTATACCTATGTTGTTTATAGTTAAAATAATATATATACTTTTACGTTTATATACATGTTTTGATATTTTTATGAGGAGATTTTAGAATAATAATATGGTAAATCATAGTCTAAAGTGAGCGATTTATAAGTAAAATAAACTTATGTTTTTTTTTTTTCAGTGGAGATGTAAATGAAAGAGAAAATGTAATTATGTATTGTAAGAGGGTGTAAAATAGAAATAGTATTTGATGACATCATCAATCTGATCTAATGGCTGAAATCAAATAAGATAACCCATCCAAGGGACCTTACTTCGCCATGTAGCATTTAAGGCCCCTCTTTTATTATATATTAAAGATATTAAAGATAGTTAATCAAGCTAGTTGTTTGCTTCATTCAGCTAGCCTGACTTCTCATACTCTCCTTCCTTTTTAGAAATTGTTTTTACACTAATTATTTTCATTTTAAAGTTTTAACTATATTTTTATTACGCTGTTAAATAAAATGACTACATCATTTTTGGATGACGCCTAAAAATAAAACATATTCATCTTTCGATTATTTATTAATTATAAGTTTTGGTTTTTTATTTTCATTATTACGTTATTTTAGATTTGTTTCTTTTCAGATAGCGTTATTAAATATATTAGACAATATATTTAGGAATTTGTTAGTATTTATATTTAGGAATATATTTGTATTATATAGTTTCCTAATAGGATTTGGTTTCTTGTCCACAAAGTTAATCAAAGCCTATATAAAGGGTTCTATGTAATTTATACAATTCAGAATTAATACAATTATATTTTCTTCCTTTATTATGGTATAAGAGCCATAACCTAACCCTAATTGCCGCCATCCACAAAACCAAACCCTAATTGCCGCCATCCACAAAACCTTCGTTTTTTTTTTCGGCCAAACAATGGTGTCGCTTACAACCTTCACACAACCTGAAAAAACGTCTCACAACTCTCACAAATTCGGATTTACACTATCTCCAACCAATTATGGCTATTGGAAAACAATGATTCAACCCTTTCTCGTTACAAACAATCTCTTTGGATACGTTGATAACACAATCCCGTGCCCAACCGCAACAATCATACAGGAATCCATCAATAATGACAAAGATACAGCACCCAAGACCCCTCAGCTGAATCCAAATTACTCGATTTGGGTTTCGAATGATGCACATGTTCGTATGCTATTATTATCCACCATATCCGAAGCATCTTTCTCACATGTTCAAGGTACAACATCTCATGATCTATGGCTCTCTCTCAAACGAGCCTATGCTCCTCACACATCATCACGGGGATATACACTCAAGGCTCAACTTCTGAAAATCTAGATGAAAGGTGATGAATCTGTGTCCGCATACCTCACAAGAGCACAACAAATGCTTCAATGCTCTAGCTAATATCGGTGAACAGATGAAAGAAAAGGATCTTGTTATGCTTGTTATATCCGGCCTTCGAGAAGAATACAATGCCTTGAAGTCTACTCTCCTTGCACGCCAATTTCCAACAGCCTTTAACGAGCTCCACGACCTTCTCTCGGACCACGACTATATGATCAAAAAGAGCCTCACCGATGCTTCACCTGCTCAAGCTTTTACTGCCAATACAATGACTCGAAGCTCAGCTTATCCTCCCACGGGACAGCCTCTTCAAACCGATGCATTACAAGCTATTCAACAATTAGCTACACAACTCGGTCTACAATTACAACCGTTCACAACACATCATGCACAAGCCTATTACTCAAATCGATCCGGAAACTGCAACACCAATCGTGGTCGAGGTAACTCCAACTCCCGCGGACGTGGTTACAACAACAATCGAACCCAAGGTAATAACACTCGAAATCAGTTCCCTTGGGCTTCTAATCAGAATACAGTCTATGGTACATGTAATAGGTGCGGAATTGGACAGACGCCGTCTCAATGTCCAAATCGGGACCCCTCATCCGTTCGGTCTTGGTCACAACAGCTAACAGACAACTTTACGTACTATCGATCAAATGCTTCCTCGAGCTCGTGGATTCCTGACACGGGCTCTAATCAGCACGTTGCACCTGATCTCTCAAGCTTTGACACATCAGAATCTTACTATGGTGAGGATAATCTACATGTTGGCAATGGTAAAGGCTTACCTATTTTACATATTGGACACACAAAACTATCTTCTCCAAACAAAACGTTTCCCCTTGAACATATTCTTCATGTTCCTGAAATAAAACAAAATCTACTTTCTGTTCAAAAATTCTGCCATGATAATAATGTCTTTTTTGAGTTTCATTCTTCCTTTTTTGTTGTGAAGGACGAAACTTCATGCACCACCCACCTCATGGGTCCAAGTAATGGTGGTCTTTACTCCTTCCAACTTCCCCGGCTTCATCAAGTTTCTAAAGTAGTTTTTTCGGTCACTCGTGCTTCTCCATCAACATGGCATAAAAGACTTGGGCACCCTCACTCACAACTTTTAAACTCTATGTTATCCAAATATAGTTTACCTTTATTAAACAATTGTCGTACTTCTTTTTGTTGAACGTCGACATCGATATGTTGTCGAAACCGGTCTTACACTCCCAGTTGACTCCCAAGTCCCTCATCGTTTCTGGCACTTGGCTTTTGACACAACAGTCTACCTTATTAATCGAATGCCCTCAAGAACGAACACACACATTTCACCATTCGAACTAGTGTTTCATCACAAACCTGATTTTTCGTTCTTAAAGGTGTTTGGATGTCAATGTTTCCCTCACCTTCGCCCGTATAACAAACACAAAATTGAATTCAGATCCACCCTTGTGTCTTCCTCGGTTACAACACATCTCACAATGGTTATAAGTGCTTTGACCCTCTATCCGATCGTGTCTATGTTGCTCGACATGTTCGTTTTAATGAACAATCCTTTCCTTTTCACGAAACTCAACCCAAATCAATTCCCGATGCACCCTCGGACCCATATGTCTTATCCTATCCCATACCTCCACAATATACATCACCACCTCCAACTATATCACATCCCACTACACCCCCTTCACCGTCCACAAACACTACCCCACCCCACATCTCACAACCTCCCCTCAGAACTTATCAGCGACGCCCTAAACAACAAACCACCATACCCGCTGCCACTAATACCGACTTTACAGCTCCAATTACCACACTCGCTACACCTCCAGCTCCAAATACATCTACCATCCGAACTCGTCCCACCAATCTTCGTCCCAATCCCAAACAAACCAAACCATTTGACCCCACCGCTTACCATACTCAAAAACCATCACGTGAAACAGAACCTACTACCTTTATCATTGCTAACAAAGATCCTCGCTGACGTGAGGCCATGGTGGTCGAGTATACGACCCTTATGAAAAACGGAACATGGTCACTGGTTCCTCGGGTCCCAAACTCTAATATTGTTGATTGCAAGTGGCTATATAAACTCAAACGGGATCAAACAGGTGTTGTTACATGCTACAAGGCACGATTAGTTGCAAAAGGGTTCAGTCAACAACCGGACATTGATTTTCAAGAAACTTTTAGCCCGATTGTTAAAGCAACTACGATACGGGTTGTACTTTCCTTGGCTATTTCACAAAAATGGCCGCTTAGGCAATTGGATGTCCAAAATGCCTTCTTACACGGTGACTTAAAAGAAATCGTCTACTTGCGCCAACCGCCAGGTTTTATTGACCCACATAAACCCGACTATGTTTGTTTACTTCACAAATCTATGTATGGTTTGAAACAGGCTCCTCGCGCATGGTTTCATAGCTTATCCACGACGCTTTATGCTCTCGGTTTTAAGGGTTCCAAAACTGATCCATCCTTATTCATTTACTAATCACGGGGCACTGTTTTGTACATGTTGGTGTATGTTGATGATATTATTTTGACAGGAAATAATTCTAAAATGATTGAACAAGTGGTACAAAGTCTTCGTCGCTCGTTTGCAATTCAAGATTTGGGCATGCTCTCCTATTTTTTGGGGATTGAAATTGTTTCCCAAGGTCAGAACATTATTCTCTCTCAACAAAAATATATACTGGAACTTCTTGACAAGGCAAGCCTCTCAAACTCCAAAGCCGTACCTTCCCCAATCGCCACCACGGCTGCCCCGACCATAGGGGACAACCCCCTATTCACTGATCCGGTTAAATACCGCCAAATGGTTGGTGCTCTTTAGTATGTTACCTTGTCATGTCCATACATTACATTTGCGGTAAATAAGGTGTGTCAATTTATGCATTCTCCTACAGAGAACCATTGGTCTACTATTAAACGAATATTGCAGTATTTTCAAGGCACTTCTAATTATGGATTGTTAATTCAACATGATTCGGATACTCGTCTTCATGCATACACTAATACAACTTTTAACACCATAAGTGCCTTTTCTGATGCCGATTGGGCGGGTTGCCCGGGTGACCGTCGATCCACGGGGGGATATGCCATTTACCTAGGATCCAATCTTATCTCATGGTCTGCTCGGAAACAGAAAACTGTCTCGAGGTCATCCACGGAATCCGAATACAAAGCTATGGCTGATACGGTTGCTGAACTCACATGGCTTCAGTCTTTGTTACAAGAACTTCAAGTCTCGGTTACAAAAGCACCCACTTTATGGTGTGATAATCTTGGCGCCACATATTTGTCAGCCAATCCCGTCTTCCATGCACACACAAAACATGTAGAAGTGGATTTTCACTTTGTTCGAGAAAATGTTGCTCAAAATAAGATTGCAATTCAGTTTATTTCTACAAATGATCAGATTGCTGATGTGTTTACAAAGCCTCTACCCTCACAACGTTTTATGATTTTACGATCCAAGCTAAGAGTCACTTCTCGACCTTAGCTTGCGGGGGAATATTAGACAATATATTTAGGGATTTGTTAGTATTTATATTTAAGGATATATTTATATTATATAGTTTCCTAATATAATTTGGTTTCTTTTCCATAAAGTTAATCAAAACCTATATAAAAGATTCTATGTAATTTATACAATTCACAATGAATACAATTATATTTTTTTTTCCTTTATTAAAATAAAAAATAATGTTTCTATTACATTTTCATTATTACAACTACTTATGCAGCAATAAATCTTTGTACATCGCAACATGCGGGACCGAAATATCTAGTTTTGTAGAAATATGCATTATTATTGTAATTTTCCCAAAAATAATCAAAAGTGAAATTATTATTCTTGTTTTAAAGTTTAAAATGTGTCCTTAAATACGAATATCAAGGGACAACTCACTCAAGCTTGTCTTTATTTAACTGTTTAATTAAATAAAATAAAATAAGAAGTAAAACGTAAGCATCGTATGCTGATTCATCATCTATTCTGTTTTCTTTCTCTTTCCTCTTTTAGTTTTCATCCTTTCATACAAAAATCTTATCACTTTCAAATTTATATTTATATTTATTCTATATATATTGTTAGCATATAAAGCATGCGTTACTTTATGCACTTTGCTTACAATATTCCTGAATGTTCTTCTTACCGTCATTTCCACATTCATCAATTATTGCTTGAATTTTGTTTGAATAGGTCTTTATCAAGCATATTTTAGGTGGGATTTTTTTTTAATTTATTATTTTATATATATATATAGTTTTTCAATTATTTAGCTTAAAAAGTTTGAAGCTTTTTGCTAAATCTTGAAACTTGTATGCAGTTTTCTTGAAAAAGATTTAGTAAATTTAACATAAAGGGTTGTTTGTTTAAGGATCTGAAAGAGGGTAATTATCCCTTTTTATGTATGAAAACAATTTCCTGAAAATATTTATTTTTCAAAGTTTTCTTGAGATTCCCAAAATTGATTTTTTTTTTTACAGCAAAAATTTGATTATTTATGAAATTTTGAGTTATTGTTATGTGACAGTTAAAGAGGAAGATCTGAATGTGAAGATTAATAGATGGCTACGTTAGCTGACATTGGGCTTTCGGCGGCTATTAATATCATCACAGCTTTCATTTTCTTGTTAGCTTTTGCCATTTTAAGACTTCAGCCTTTCAATGATAGAGTTTACTTTCCAAAATGGTATCTTAAGGGTTTAAGGTCAAACCCTGCCACTTCGGGTGCGTTTGTAAGCAAGTTTATCAATTTAGACTATCGCTCGTATATAAAGTTTCTTAGTTGGATGCCGGATGCTTTAAAAATGCCCGAACCTGAGCTCATTGATCATGCTGGCTTGGATTCTGCAGTATATTTGCGGATTTACTTGCTAGGGTATTATGCTACTTTTCTCCTTTACTCTCTTATCTTATTTTGGTGATCTTGTCATGTCCTGTTACTAATTAGTAGTTAATGTTAGAGGATGTAAATTGCTTGTTGTTTAACAACTTAAGTTGTGTATTATTTTGACTTTAATGGACTTAAGGAAGAAATGACTAAATCAGGTAAGTGTGTGTGTTTGTTTCGTTTAATCCAGTCAACATGACTTGACTTAACTGGGAAATTAAGAACTTGAATTCTGTGATCAACAGTTTAAGAATATACAGGCAACATATCTTTTAAACCAGTCACCCTCAACGTTGAAATCCCCTATGAAAGTGTGGTCTGGAATCTATCAGACTACAGTCATTTAAATGTATTTGTATGTGTGGTATACGCACGTATGAATCGGGGGAAACTAGAACCATTTGCCCAAAGGTGCATAATTTTTTTTCTAAAAGAGTAAAGGGTTATAGATCATGGAGGTGTGAGAATGTCGAGCCAAATTCGTCATATTAGACCAAGTCGTATAAGTTTGTTGAGTTGCCTACACCCTAGTGAGATGATCATCCTTAGCTATATAAATTTGATTAATAACATGTTTAACGCAATTATAAGCTACATGATAGCTTCTTTTGTTATTAAATTATTTGATAATCCTTTTTTGATCATTGACTTGTATGTATGCAGGCTAAAAATATTTATTCCCATACTCGTTCTTACATGGGCTATTTTGGTGCCGGTTAATTGGACAAACAATTGGCTCGAGATCTCGAAAGCAACTTACAGTGACATTGATAAGCTTTCTATATCAAACATTCCACAAGGCTCTCACAGGCAAGTCAATTATGTCTGTCACTGTAGTGTTTTACCTTCTACTTTTTAGTGGCCGCTTTCTTGTAATATTTTAAATATTGTTTTCTGTGTATAAGTTATAATGATTTATTGCAAGGCATTTGATGATTGCAGGTTCTATACTCATGTAGTAATGGCATATGCTGTTACATTTTGGACATGCTTTTCCTTAAAAAGGGAATACGAGACAATTGCAAATATGCGGTTGCATTTTCTTCAGTCAGAGAAACGTCGTCCTGACCAATTTACAGTAAGTTGGAACGTCATATTTTCAAATTTCAGCCTGTTCATCCTTATAAGAAGAATATGTATCATTGTTCTCAATTCTCATAGTCTAAGATAATTAATTAAATTTGATTTTTTTTTCACCAGGTTCTTGTTAAGAATGTGCCACCAGATGCGGATGAATCTGTCAGTGAGGCCGTGGAACATTTCTTTCTAGTCAACCATCCCGATCACTATCTAACCCATCAGGTTAAGCTTTACTCTCCAATCCCTCAAAAAACATGAATCCATATGTATCCTAATAATGAGAAAATAGGGTAGTCGTGTGGACCCCAACCAATATTTGCAACATTTATTTATTATCATCTATTGGCGAAGATTAACGTCGACCAACACTTTTTGAAAAGAGAATGTTGCATTTATTTTTAGACGGGATCAAGTATTAGTTAGTTTCGGTACCAGTGGAGTATCATTTTGATATAAAAGGTTTCTTAATGTGGGTTCTGCAATCATATAACTTTTTGCAGGTGGTACTGAATGCAAATAAGCTTACAGATTTGGTTGAAGAGAAGAAAAGTAAGCAGAACTGGCTCGACTATTATCAGAACAAGTATTCAAGAAATCAATCAAAACGACCAATGATGAAGGTGAGATTATGTAGATGTCTTTTGAAGGGTAGTTTTTATTAATCTATATTTTGTAAGTTTCTATTAACTGGATGTCGGTGTGCATTGCTAGACTGGTTTTCTTGGACTTTGGGGAGAGAAAGTGGATGCTATTCAATATCACATAGACGAAATTGAGAAGCTCAAGAATAAAGTAATGATCATAAATTTGCATATTTAATTAGATTTCTGACTACAATAAACACTGTTCTTATTAAATCAGAGGATTAATGTCTTGAACAGATAGCTGAAGAGAAAGAAAATATTACAAACAACCCGAAAGCGATCATGCCAGCGGCGTTTGTGTCATTCAAAACCCGCTGGGGGGCTGCAGTTTGTGCACAGACGCAACAGGCTAGGAATCCAACACTATGGTTGACCGAGTGGGCCGCAGAGCCACGGGACGTATACTGGAAAAACCTACCAATTCCTTATGTCTCACTTACTATTCGGAAGCTTCTGATGGCTGTTGCCTTCTTTTTCCTCACTTTCTTTTTCATAATTCCCATTGCGTTTGTCCAGTCACTTGCAAACATTGAAGGTATTGAAAAGGCGGTACCCTTTCTTAAGCCCATAATCGAAGTGTAAGTTGCTCCTTTTCATGACTCATTTTTTCTTTCTGTTAGAGGCGGTACCGGGGACGGGGTAGGAGGTATTATTTGTATAGTTATACACTTTTGAGTGCCGAGTGTCCGGTAGGTCGTTTATGTTTTTTCTCAAATTGGTCAAATAAAATAAAAGGAACTAAATGTTTTGAAACCAGTTTGGCCCGTTATACAAGCCACCTGAACCGCCCATGTGTACCACCTCTAATAAAAGCCAGTTCACCTTTTTGTTCATTTTTTTGCTTGGCCTTGAAATAATTTCTTGTTATATGCAGAAAAACAATCAAGTCATTTATCCAAGGTTTTCTACCCGGGATTGCTTTAAAGATCTTCCTAATCCTTTTACCCACAATCTTGATGATAATGTCCAAATTCGAAGGATTTTTGAGTATATCACGTCTTGAGCGGAGATCTGCATCAAGATATTATCTTTTTAACTTTGTGAACGTATTTCTCGCGAGTGTAATTGCAGGGACAGTGCTGGAACAACTAAAAACGTTTCTAAAGCAGTCCGTAGACAAGTAAGTTTTAATTCATAGAAAGTGCTCTTTCTAGTGAATATCCGGTAGGATATAGATGCACGCATTTATGCATCCATTCTGGTACTTAAGTCGGAAATGTACAGAAGTGATGTAGACCTGTGGTGTCTTTAGCACTTCTGCTGAACAGTTTTGGGAGTTTGGATATGCACTTTTAAAAGGGATCATTTAATTTCAAGTGACGATATATAGTTGATTATTTAGTGTTCAAATAAACAGTTATTACTATCTGTAACAAGGCTGATAATCAAAGGATAGAGTAAAATTACATTAATACACTTATCTTATCTAGTGCTTCTATAAATTATCTGCATTTTCCAAAAACCATTTCATTACAACTGGTTATCTTAGTATTTAATACTACATGCTCACTTTCATATGTTTATTACAGGATCCCCGAAATCATTGGTGTGGCGATCCCGATGAAAGCAACTTTCTTTATAACCTATATAATGGTTGACGGATGGAGTGGTTCTGCTGGAGAGATTTTGAGGTTGAAACCGTTGATTATTTATCATTTGAAGAACTTTTTCTTGGTTAAAACCGAAAAGGATAGAGAAGAAGCCATGGACCCTGGAAGCATTGGTTTTAACACGGGCGAACCTCAAATACAGTTTTACTTTCTAATTGGACTTATATATGCTGTGGTGACCCCGCTTCTAACTCCTTTTATTCTGGTTTTCTTCGCCCTTGCATATGTTGTTTACCGTCATCAGGTAATTTCCAAATTCCAGTTCAAACTTATTTAGGCAGTCAATTGTAGCAATTTTTAAATTCAGATTTGACAGTGATTACTTCAGTTTCTAACTTTGAAATGTATACGTTAAATACTTTTCAAGCAAATAATTGGCAGAAGTCTTTTTTTTTCATATGAAAAAATTCTTGTGGATCATGACGTTAAAAGGTGAACTTCTTTGACATCCAAAAGTAAAAATATTGACTTTGGGGTTAGATGCTGATTACTTCAATTTTAAACTTCTGTTCTAATAATTCCCAAGCAATTTGCAGAATCTTTCGGAAATGGACCAAATCTTATTGATCTTGATGTTAAAAAAGAACCTGTTTGACTTCGAAAGTGAAATGTTGACTTTGTTATGAAGGATTTTCTCAGTTTTATTTCAAGATGTTATGTTATAAGAAATAGTCTTTCCTACCGAGTGCAAGAATTCTTTTTGATCGTGATGTATTAACGACTTTGAGTTTGAGTAGTAAACGTGTTGAGTTAGCATAAGAACTGCCTATCTGTGAGGATATTTACCGGCTCAAAATAAGTCGTTTACCCAAAAAAAAATCGAATAATTTTTGTGAATTTTAAAGTTAGAATAAGAACTTGTTTAACTTTTCTAAATGCATACCCATTATTGTTGAATGCAGATTATAAACGTCTATAATCAAGAATATGAAAGCAGTGCAGCGTTTTGGCCGGATGTCCATGGCCGTGTAGTTGCAGCATTGGTTATATCACAACTACTTTTGATGGGATTGTTGAGTACTAAAGAGGCAGCTTCTTCAACTCCATTTCTTCTTGCACTTCCGGTAATGACTATTGGGTTCCATATGTACTGTAAAGGTCGGTTTGAGCCTGCGTTTATCAGATACCCGTTACAGGTATAAATTTACTTTTTTCAGAGGTGTTAGAACGGGCAGGTAGGGTAATGGGTTAAGATATAGGCTTGGGTCAAAACAGCTTGTATTGACCCGACAATCTTTTTGCTTCTTATTTTAATTCTTTTTAAAGAAAATAATGTGTAAAATATGATGGCACCTATATAATCAAAATTATTTTCTGAGCTTTTTCTAAATAAATACTTAAGATGAAAGACTTTGGATACACCTAGGCTATTTTTTCTAAATAATTTTCTAAATAGTGTTTTAAAATGATCGTTCACTGTTATTTGTTGGCAATGGAATGGAACCGGGACTCCCATTAATGAAACATGTATTGGTTTTTACTAAAAAGGATTCCTTTAGCCATTCATGTAAATCGTGGACCCTTTGTGCCCGTTGAAACAAGTATTGTCAATGATGAATGACCCTTTAACCCCTTTGAAAGGAGTTTTTATTACCCTTTGTCATTTAAGATGTTAATTTTGGCATTGGCGTGCCAAAATGCTTAATTTATGATTCAAAGACCATTTGCATTTCATTCGGAGTTAATAATTGTTATATGATCTGAAAATTTACAGGAAGCCATGATGAAAGACACACTTGAACGAGCAAGAGAACCAAATCTGAACCTAAAAGGATACCTTCAAAACGCATACGTCCCTCCCATTTTTAAGGAAGCAGAATCCGATTCGGATGACGATGAAGATGATGACGACGAAGTGAGCGATAAAAAATGGGAAAAGGATAATGTGCTAGTCCCTACCAAGAGAATGTCTCGTAAAAGCACACCTGCGCCTAGCAAAAAGAGTGCGGATTCATCACCAAACCTACTGGAGATCCGAGAGAAGGATAAGCCATAAATGAGTGAGGTTGTTTGATAATAGTGTAAATTAATTGAGGCAGATAATATTTTGCAGTATAGTAACCTAGACATTTTTAAGGAATGCAAGCCTCTGGGTCTTTTTTAAGTGCTAAAACGGGGATAATACAAGGCTCTTGGTACGTGTTACAATCTATAGCATGCTTTTAAATCGTCTGATGTAACCTTGAGTTGTGTGCAAGTCTCGACTCTTTTTTATCAGATTTGTAAACATTTTCTGCTTTCTTCAGCTGTCATAAATTTAGTGCTTCAGCTATGAGTTTGGATATTCAGACAAACAGAATTTAGACTGGACTTTTTTCCTTCGCACTTTTGTCATTTTCATAAAGTTTTGAACATAAGTCGGGTCGACACATTGCTAAACTTGAGCTTGACTCGATTATAAAACTTAAAACTCACATCAAACTTGATCAACCTTTTTTAGTTTCAAGCTCGAGCTTGGGTCCATTAATTAATCGAAATTTCAAGCTTGGGTCCATTAATTAATCGAAATTTTAAGCTTGACTTGTAGTTGTCAAGGTCAGTTTTTGTTAACTCGATATAATACTTTTGACCTCGATTAGGAAATAAGGTAATTATATTAGATCCACATACGTATAGGATATAAATGTAAAATAATACAAACTCAATCGAGAGGCCACACAAGCTTTATGAGTTGTGTATTTCAGTACTCGAAATCAATTGAAAAGTCTGTTCAAATAGCTCGAAGTCACTCTTGAGACAATTTTGAGGTTACCAAGACCGGTGCCAATAGGTAGCGTTTGTTGGCGTTGGTTACCGACACCCATTGGTACCAAACTGGTTTTAGTCGGTATACCGACGCCGTCAGTGACGAAAAAGTAGCATCCAACCAATTAAAAATCAATTTTTGTGTGTGGGTTTTGTTTAAAATAAATAATGTACGGGTCAAAAAATATTAAGTTACGGGTTATTATTGACATAAACTTTAGTCAATTTGATATCTGTTGTCGTGACGCGTAAATGGCAAAATTGACCCGTTGATTGGCCTAAATAATACAAAATCTTTACAAATAACGGGAAAAAGGTAGCGTTTATAGTGTAACGAAGATCAGTAACCGTCACTAAGCAAAATCAAAATCACACCATCTATGATAGTGACGGATCTTAAAGGTTATTGTTGAAGGGGTTAAAGGTTTTTATATCCTATGAAATTCAAAAAATTGTTAAAGGAAAAAATTCAAAAATTACTAATAAGCATCTGAATTTTTGAGGGTCGGAGCCCCTACCTATTTTATGGAAGAACTGTGCCTTGTCTATAGTTTGTAGCAATAAAAGCAAATAATAAATAAACAAATGCAATAAAATATATTGATAAAAAGTTTTAAAACTGTATCATATATTAATAATATAAAATAAAATTATTGTTAAATGTTTTGATAATAGATAAATAGATTAACTTTAACGTAGTAAAGTAACGAGGGATTAAGGGTGTATAAGATCTATAATATATGCCAAAGAGATATATCAAAAGTCATATGACAAGGTATTGACAATTAGATGAATTTCAAGATCAATATTATATCCTTAGATCAAAATGATGATATATCATTATTACTTATTTTCGTTTTAGCCACTTCACTTTAAATACAATATTAACTATTCCACTTTAATATTAATTAAAAAAGAACATAGTTTGAGACCATTACTGTAAATCTTAAATGTTTTTATATATTAAATTTTTTTGAGTTAATTACATAAATCGTCCCTATGGTTTACCCAAAATTATGGATTTCGTCCTTAAGTTTAGAAAGTTGCATAAATCGTCCAAGTTTAGAAATTAATTACGTTTTTCGTCCCTAATTTCTAATTTGCACCCGTAATTGGGGAAGACCTTAGGGACCAAATCCGTAATTGAGGACAAACCTTAGGGACGAAATCCATAATTGGAGCAAATCTTAGAGACAAAAAAGGTAATTAGTTTCTAAAAGTGGATGATTTATGCAATTTTTTAAACTTAGGGACGAAATTCGTAATTTAAAATAAACCTTAGGGATGATTTATATAATTAACTCAATTTTTTTAATAAAAAGAAAACGATTTTTTTTGTTTAATTTCTTTTTTTTTTTGGTTTTTTCCTTTCTAAGAAAAAATAAAAACCCATAACCGTAAGAAAGAGAAAAAAGTTAATGTTGACAAACAAAAAAAGACACCTTCTTTATTTTTGTTTTTGTTTAACAATAAACGGATTTTACATCGCACGAATATGGAAAAACAATACTAAATAATAAAAGTAAATGCTAACATAAAAAGAGACATCTTGTGTATGATACATTCAACCATAGCAAACTAATAAAAAAAAATCATATTATGAAACTTTTTAATTTGACCTCTAAGACTCTGGTCTTAGATAAAAAAAATTGAATATAAAATTTATTAAGACCTACTTCTAACAACATGATATAACCACTACAAGAAAAATGTTATTTTTAGACACTTTTTCTTCACGCTTATAGAAGGTGTGAAGTTTTTTTTGTTGATTTGTTCACACTTTTAAGTGTGTAAAAATTTATTACATTCATAAGTGTTAAAAAATATATAAAAAATCTAAAATTTACACACTTTTAGATGTTTAAAAAAATATACACACCTAAAAGCGTGTAAACACGTACAACTTCTCCATACTAAAAAATGTGATGAAAATTTGTGACACCTAATTTCTTTACACACCAAGAGTGTAAAGAAATGGGTGTGACAATTTTGTCTTTTTTGTATTTAAACAAATATAAATGTTTGAACTTTTTTTCCCCACACTTATAAGTGTTTAGGGTTTTCTATTAATTCATTTTTTTTAATTAAAAATACATTGTACACACTTATAATTGTAAATAAGTTATAAAAGTTTACACGCTTTTTTAAACGAGGAGATATAATGTGACAACCGTCAAATTCTAGGTACAATTTTATACTCTATGTCTCTCTTATTGTCTACCGTTACCTTTAACTGATCAATAACCGGAAACGCGACAGTGTCGGAATCACACCCGGAATCAATTTATATAAGTCCTAATACCAAGAAAACACCTAATGAACTTTCCTAAGTTCATAACATATCATAATTAAGAACTTTCATTTAACAAAAAGGTCCAACGAAGCAAAACGTAAAAAGCGAAAAATCCGAAAAACCAGAAATTTGGGTCAGTGCGCCGCACAGAGAGGCAGTGCGACGCACTGCCCACGCAGATTTCACAAAAATGTTTTTTTTTATCTTGTCTCGATTTGCACAAACTATATACCATTCAAAAACGATTTTTGCACATGGTTACTGAATATTTGGCAGAACATAGGCCTCTTTTCATCCTTACCATCATTTGATTCTTTTTCTTTTCTTTCTTTCATTTTCTTTTTCTTAAAACACAAAACACCAACACACACACATATTTCTCCATCTTCTCTCTAACTTCTCTCTAGAACCTCCATTAAAACCAGAAAGTTGCAGCCACTAAATCCATTAAAATCACCATCCAAAAACGTTTTTACATCAAGAGGAAGCAAGGGAATCAAAGTTATTCGGTTTCAAAGCATTTTCACCATTTTTGGAGCTCAAAACACTTCTAAACCATCATCTAAACACTTTCATTCGGTAGAAACTCTTCCTATTTACTTATATTACTATTATAACCAATTGCATGTATAATCTAAGCTCAAAAATCAAGTTTTGATGAAGTTTTATTACCATTTTTATACAAAAACGGGATTTTCTTAAAAGATGCTTAAATCTTTGTTTTTGTGGTTAAAAGTTACATATAAACTAATTTAATGATGATTAATAAGGTTTATACCGTTTGCATGTCAAGATCTATCACTTACATAAACGATTTTAGCAAGAAAAACTCAAAAACGGGGAAGAACAGCAGCAGTACGCCGCACCGGGCTGCTGTCCTCCCCGAAAATTGTCGTTTTGGCCGTTTAAAACTTGGTTACGCATTCTGACTTTTGAGACTTGACATTTGGGACTGAGTTTTGTAAAAATGAACATATTGGTGACTTGTATTGGACTTAATTGACTAAAATAAACATGTTTGAAAACGTTATGTATATATATGTGTTTTGTAAGCGGGAAAGTGGTTGATATTTTTGGACATAGAATTTGGACGCGGAAGCGCTGCCCAAATTTTGTTAGAAAATATAAAACACTTGGGCAAACAAAACATATTCAACATAATGACAATAACATCAATTTTGGACTTTTTGACTAAAACAAAACGTTAACCGTTTCGGATTACATTGGACAAAATGGACCTTGACACTTAAAGTTTGACTAAAAATTTACTTATATTACATAATATAACACAAATTTAATTTATTATATATTAGGTATAATAACTTAATATAATAATAACATTTGAACAAATCTTGGTATCCTTAGGCGTTCGGTGATTCCCGGCTCTCATTTCCGACCATTTCTCCAAGTTCTTATCTTCGCAACCCGTGAGTTACACCCCTCCTTACTCTTACCTTTTTAAGTACTCTTTTTGGGGGAAACATGAGATCAAACCTTTTGTGGACGATACTTCTTCTTACGAAACTGATGTGTGCACTTAAACTTGCGAACAATGCTTATGAGCTAATTGTCGTTGAACTCTTTTGAATCCTTACCACTTTTTGAACTTATTGAACTATTTTGACTTTTTGAACTTATTGAACTATTTTGACTTTTCGAACTTATTGAACTATTTTGACTTTTGAAACTTATTGAACTAGTTTGATTTTTGAACTTATTGAACTATTTTGACTTTTTGAACTTATTGAACTATTTTGACTTTTGAACGTACTTTGACTTGGAACTTATTTCGACTTGAAACTTATTTCGACTTGGAACTTATTTGGACTTGGAACTTGTGGAACAAATTGAACATTGGAACTTATTGAACTATTTTGGACAAACTCTTTGAACTCTTATGCGTAAAACTCTTTTGACTCTACTTGAACTTACTGGCTTGCCCCCTTTTTCGGCTAAACTAATTATTGATGCTTGTATGCGCGACCAACCCTTGATGGAGCTATAACATGATCTTAAGTGACGGAACGACTATCTTTTTAAAAACAAAACTACTTAGTGCCCACCTACTTTTTGACGAGAACTTACACACTATTAACTACAGAGCCGTTTAGTAATTATGGGTATCGATACTTAGGAAAGAACCGTTCCTTGCTTAGATGGCAGTCTAAGTACATATTACTAAGAACTTGAACAACTTCCCGATAGGCGGGAAGAGGGGCCTCACGGTTGAACAATCAGATTAGTGTGAACACTTAAGTTATAGATGCCAAGAGGTTGATACAAGAAATCTAATTAGTTACCTTTACGCATAAATTTACGAACTTTTGGCGATTACTCCGCAACTACGTTTTGACTAAAACTTGACTCTACTTAGTCTTTACGAACTTAGGGCACCGATTCGCCCGTTACTTGAAACTTCAAAAGTATATAAATTTTAAGCGACTTTTCTCCGCTAACCTCCTTTTGGGAAACCTTTTTACTTTTATATACTTATCTTGAACTTTTATGAACTCTGAGCTTATCTTGAACCTTTATGAACTTTGAACTTGACTCGGACTTTTACGAACATTAAACTCTTGACTTGAACTTTTACGACAGTATATAAATTACCTTTAAGCGATTGCTTATCCGCTTACTCCTTTCGGAAAACTTTGTACTTATACATATACTCGTCGAACTTTTTTTTGAATCCTTTGGTCAACTTTTAAACTGTAACTTACTCACTACGTTTTCGTAGTTGACACTTTATCTCATGTTTCAGGAACTAAGCGTAAGTTATGAAGCGCATTGCTCAGGCGGGTCAAGCTAGTTATGTGAAGAGTAATACGGGAAAAGACCTTTGATACTTGGGAATTTTTATTAAAATACTTTATTACGTATTGGTCGTATTATACTTACGAATCTTGGTTGTATCTTTCGAACATGGTTACCTTTTTAATTTCAATTTAAATGACTTGAACCGTTGACTTTTGGTATAACTCGTGAAATGATTCTTTGCTCTTCACATTCCGTGTTTCCGCTTTAGCGGGGTGTGACATATAAATGTGTACAATTGATATATTTGTTGTAGTGAACCCAAAATATAATATAAAATTCAAAATTTGATAGAGTATAATCATCAGAAATATTCAAATGACTCGGATATAAAACTTAGTAGAATGCAACTTTATAATTGACTTTATAGACACCATACCTCAATCTTTATATAGATTATAATTGTAATATTTTAGATAGAATTCTCTACGTATACAAATTTAAAATAAAACTAAAAACACGTACATATAAACGAAACAACATATATTTGGGATCACAACCTATATTGTTATATATTGGTAACGAGGGACGATATTTACCCGGTTTCTACATATTATACTTCCCATATGAGCAAACTGCAAAAATTGTCCATGTGATTTGGTTAAAAATGGACATATCGTCCCTGGAGTTTTTTTTTCACAAGACCCGTCCCTATAATCGAAACTCGTTGTAAAAAACATCCCTTATCAGTTAAAGCTAACATCTAATCTGTTAACTTTGTAAATTACCTTATTACCCTTTAAAACCATTTCTCCATCTCTTAATAAACATTCTTATCCACCAGTCCACCATTTTAACCTACACCATCTTCCCAACCTCACCAACCATCACCATCATCCTGAACCACAAGTTGTATTACCCAAAATCAAAACCCTAAATATATACTCACTCCTAAAATTAAAATTCTAGATACACAAAAGTCTTGAAAACCAACCCTTAAATCGGGTATGGAGAGAGAGAGAGAGAGAGAGAGAGAGAGAGAGAGAGAGAGAGAGAGAGAGAGAGAGAGAGAGAGAGAGAGAGAGAGAGAGAGAGAGATCAACCTGCTGTTTTCCGGTGATAAGGCGGAGATCAACCTTCCGTCATTATAAAACCACAAGACCCATGGATCATCGGCGGACAAATCCACTACATTGCCACGAAAACTACCTTCTGCTGGCATTTATCATCGACGTAAAACTTCCGTCGAGAGTGGTTGGAATACCACGAAAACGAAAAAAAATAATAATGAAAATTAAAAATACCCAACCAAATTATTAAAATGGCATTTTTTAACTAATGGTGGGAATCTATTACTATGAAAAAGTTTAAGTTTTTTATTTAATGATGGAGTAAGATCACTCGGAGTGATAATTAAGATTGTGGGTGATTGTGAGATTGTTTTGCTGTCGTGTCATCAACAATGAGAGTTGTGAGTTTTTTGGTGGAGTGATAATGATGATTGTGGTTGATTGTGGAAAATGTGAGACCCCTAGTTTTTTCTTTTCTTTTTTAACATTTAAATAAGATAAATATAAGATTTTATTAAAATAAAAAATACAAATTGATTCAATAAAAATAAAATTACAATACAATAATTAAAAAAAAATACAAATACATAAAATAAAAATAGCTAACGTTGTCGATAGTCATCCGGAAGTGTCGAAATGTACGCCACGAGATCCTCACGGAGTGTGTTGTGTGTTCTCTTGTCTCTAATCTCTCTATTAATCCGGATACGTTCATTCACTCTCTTGTTATAAGTTCTGGGAACACCTGTAAGCGGATGAGCATACCATTATTGGGCATCACAAATCGACCGTCCGTTGTCTTCAACAATCATGTTGTGCAATATGATACCCCCATACATAACTCCTCTTAACTTGATCATCTTGTAAAATCTCGCTGCAAGTTTTATAATCCCCCGACGACCTTGAAGAACACCGAATGCCCGTTCGATATCCTTTCTCGCACACTCTTGAAAACGTTTGAATTTTTGACGCGGTTCGTCAAATGGGTACGAAAAATCTTTAACAAATGTAGAACACTCCGGATATATACCGTCTGCAAGGTAGTATCCTTTATTGTACTCGTGGCCGTTGACGGTGAATCTGTAATCCGGGAATGAGTCGTTGAGCATATCATGAAACAACGGTGATTGTTTAAGCACGTTGATGTCGTTTTTCGACCCCCCGACATCGAAGTAAGCATGCCATATCCAAAGATCGTACGATGCAACAGCTTCCAGCATAACCGTTGGATAACCATGGTAACCCCGTTTGTATTGCCCTTTGTATGCATTTGGACATTGATCCTATTTCCAATGCATACAGTCGATGCTACCGAGCATACCCTTAAACCCGTGAACCTCATCGTGTTTTTGATATAAACGATTAACATCATCTTGTGTTGGGGTTCTTATATAAACGTTTGTATATAGATGGATTACACATTTTAAAAGATTATCTAGGGATTCAGTTGATGTTCTTTTTGAAATTTGTAAATATTCGTCAAAAGCGTCCGGAGTAATCCCATACGCATAGGGGACGTGCATTTATGTAAACAAATAAAGCCCATTTTACCCGTACAATCGGGTCGTTGTGTTAGGATATGTCGAACTAGGTTTGTGTTTAGACAAAATTGAAGATCTAGACCTATCAAAGAAGTTGCAGCGGATCAACACTTTGATATTAACAAGGGTTAATTGATTAACAGTTTATGAATGTATGAATGAATAAACGTTAATAATTAAGAACACAAGAGTTCCACCAACAGCCTCAATCTATTAAGAATTATTGTTCGTTAACAGACGTGTGTTTACAACGACACATGGATCTATTTATATAGACCTTGAGGAAACCCTAATAACGATTAGGTTAAATCTCTAAAGAAATCTACGAAGATAATTATCAATATATTGTTCACATAATTATCTCCTTACAATGCGGTAACTAAAACATATCACATAAGCAGTAGTAATGAGCGCACCAGTAGAAACTCCGTCATGCAAATCACCAGTAGTAATCTTCAACACTTGACCATCAGTACAAACTATAGTCACCACCATTATTACTCACCAGTATTAACAATGTTACTCCCCAGTACTAACTGCCTCTACCAGTATTAACAGCTTATAACCCAACAATCTCCCTCTAAACTTCTACATTCATCAAAAAGCATAAGTTTCTTCATTACAAACCTTGGAGAATGTTGCCAATATTTCTAACTGACTACATCGAGTTTCTGTGATCTGTGAGCTGACACCTGATCTTCCACAATAATTGAAAAGCCTCTTCCGAATCTTGATTGGCCTTCAATTTAACATTCAGCATGTTGATCATAATGTTGATGCAGTGCTTGTACTTCTTTTCTACCAAAAGATAGTCAAATGATTCATCACTCCTGCTCAATGAGTAAACCCCACAACTTTCATAGTGAATCCATTCGAGAATAGGAGTAAACTTTGACAATTTTTCTGGCACGTTCTCAGGCTCAAACATGACTTCCAGTACTTCCATGAAAATATCATTATGATCTAGAACAGTACCTTGGCCATTGGAGTACTTCTTGCAGCCGATGAGAAAGAGATTCACCAAGTCCTTTCGACTTATAATCCCTGAAGATTTCAAGATGACTGTAGAACACTCTAAAGCTCTGTCAGCTCTAACAAACTTGTAACCATTCTTACCATTCACAACCACAGCAAACCAATCTACTATGGGTACTTCAGTAAAGGTTGTTGCACAATTCATGTCTTCAGAATGTATGATTAGAGTCTTCATGTCATCAAAAACTCTATCAGCAGCCTCATTTACGTGATCATCTGAATCTCAGGCACACACCCAAACACAAAGTTACCAGAGATGTCTTCTTGTTTGACCTGGACAACTTTTGGCTTCTCTTCCTCTTTCTCAGCTTCAGGCTCCTTTCCAGCACCTTGAGAACTTTCTTTTGTAGATTTCTTCACTTGTTCAACTCTTGCTTTCTTTACTTCAGTCTGTGCAAAAGAACTTGTGCTTTCCTTTCTTTTAGTACCAGTAGCAACCGTTTCTACTGCTGGCTTTGATCTTATAACAGTAGGAACATTGCCACCTGGATATGTTCTTTTGGATGGTACAAACTGTTGTTGAACTTTCTTCTTCTCCACTCTTGATTCTGCATCCTTCTTCTTTCCAAAGTGGACAACTTTATACCCTCTGTCAAGAGCAGCTTTAAGAGCTCTCTCCTTCTCCAACTCTTTTCTTTCTTTCTCCAGCTTGGCTTGCTCTTGAGAAGCCTTCAAAAGTCTTTTCTCCTTGATGTACAAATACAGATCATTGTCTAGCTTCATTGGCCCCAACTGTTTGCCACTCTATTTCCCAGTTGATTTCAGAAAATTTATGTACTTCTTTTTGTCTTCAACTCTTGTTTTGTTTCTTTTTATGTTATTTTTGCTTCTCTCTTCTTCTTTCTTTTTCTTTTGTAACAAGAGTTCATCTCTTTCAAGCATTTTCTGGGCCAACTCAGCATCTTTTCTTTCTTGTGCTTTACGTTTTAGTTCATCCTGAATTTGTTCATCAGCCATCCTTTGAGCATGAATTTCATCTTCTTGAGCAATTTTCTTTAATCTCTCCCTTTCAGCTTGAGCCTTTGCTAGGTCTTCATTGTTTCCTTCTTGTTCTATCTTTCTCAACATTTCAGCTTCAAACCTCTCTTGCTCTAATCTTTCCTTTACTATTTCAGCCATCTGACTTTCTCATCTCTTTCCTCAACTATCTTTCTTTTATTCTCCAACTCTCCCTCCTCCATTTCTTTCTTTGACTTTTCAATTACCTTTTCTTTTCCCTTGCTTTTGTGTTCTGGGTCATCAAGATTTACCTTTTGAAGTCCCTTCTTTGTGGTAATGTAGCCAATGTTTTTCTTTGACCTAGGTGGTGCATCATCATTTGTACCTTCAGATTCATCAGTACCAAAAGTAACAGGTTTTTCTTTGGATTGTATAGCTGCTGCTTCCCTTTGGCGTGCTATTGCAACTGCTATTTGTTCTTTCCTTAATGCCTCAGCCTTTGCCTTTTCTTGCTTAGCTTTCTCTTCTTTGATCTTTTCAAGCTCTGAAGCTAATGTTGAGTCATCTTTAATTACGTTACCAGTATTAACTGGTGTCTCCTCACCAGTATTAATTGGTGGCTCCTCACCAGTATTAACTGGTGGCTCCTCACCAGTATTAACTGGTGGCTCCTTTGTTGTTTCCTTCTCAGCAGTTTTCTCAGTTTCTTCTTCAATATTAATCTTTGCAATTCCAAGCAAAATCTCATCCACTCTATCCCTTTCCTGTTTGATTTCAGCTTCAGACCCTCCCATGTTCATAATAATATCATGTATTTCTTGGTCTTCAGCTGTCCATTCTGTTTCTAGTTGATCAGATTGTTGATTGTCTATGTTAGCCTCATTGTTTGATGTATTGATCTCTGTTTCTGCTTCATGTTCAGACCATTCAAAATCCGCATCTGTAACTACCCTTTCTTCCTTCTGTTCAACATCTTCAACCATAATCTCTTCGTAAAAAATTGGGACCTCTGTTTCAGTTTCATCTTCATTTTCTTTTTGAATTTCCTTCTCAAACTCCTTTTCTGCACTTTTCTCCCCCTTAGTGGCAACATTCTTCACATCTTTGCCTGAGGAACTGGGGCTTGAGCTTGAACTAGATGGAGTAGACACCTTGGACTGTGATCCACCCTTCTTCCCACCTTTCTTACCAACTTTCTTCTTCAACTTGACAGGTCTTTTCATCACTATTCTGCACACTTTTACCTCCTGAACCAAGCGAGATACAAATTTCTTCAATCGTTTAATCTCCTCCTGTCCTTCCACTTTCGAAATAATTTTTTGGCACATTTCCATCAATTCCAGAGGTGTATAGTTATAACTATCCTTCCCACCCTTCTGTTGAGTACCAACATTGGGCAGTTCCTCAGATGTAGAGGGTGCCTCATGTCGAGCAGTTGCATCACCCTCCCCCTTGGTCTCTTGGCTTCAGGTACCTCTAGAGAATGATTCCAGAGAAACATCCTCTTTTAAAGTTGTCGTCGATTGGGTCTGAATGTCTGTCGTACTGCACTAAGCACCACGAAGTGGTGCATTAGTAGTATGAGCCATTTCGACATGGTCTCCCCTCTCCTTATGGACCACCTTCTTAACTGGTTTCACCACTGGTTTAAAAGTTTTAGCTTTAGGTCCAAGAGGTGAAGGACCCTGTTTGGCCTTAGGGGCATACTCCTTTTGAGGTGTACTATGAGTTGATGGAGTTGGTGCAACAGAGGCACTCTTTTCGGTTTCAGTATCATGTTCAGCAGTGGAAGTAGGTGGTGTGGGTTGGTACTCAAGTGGGTTACTTGGTCCTTCACCAGATGCAATAGGGACACCCACCATTGTAGAGAACATGGGTGTCACCTTCCCAGAAAATTTGTTTGACGTTCTCCTCATGTTAGAAAGTGTTTTATGTGAATGACAGTTCATGATGAGAACGTCTCCCTCCATGGAAAGATTTTTAATTTCCTTATTAAAGATGATAGTTAAAAACCTTGGATACATCCAAAATTTGTTTTCCACGTGGGCAAGATTAAACTTTAGATCATTGAAAACCATATTTGAAAAATTGTATACCCTTTCTGTAGCGAGACACGCCATAGCAGTAGCTATGGTGGTGTTAAATTCATTCCAGGTATATCTCGTTTTGGAGATACATTGTTGTAAAACATGTACCATATATCTCCATTGGGGTGAGAGAAGAGCCTTTTGGAAAGTAAATTTTGTTAGGCTTCCCTCGTACCCCATCCTTTCAAAAATTGCAAATAATTCATCATTGGGTATAGATGTAATACCTGAGGCATCGTTCAGAGCGAGATGAGATCGAATGGTTGCCTCTGTAACAATTATCTCCTGCTTTTCAATGACGACACGGATACGTTCTTGGTTATTTACGTTTTCCAGAGTTGCAGTGGCCCAAAACTCACGAATGTGTTTTTCATTAACCGAGGGTTTTACTGTTAAAGCATAACGAATGTAAGATCTTTTAAAGAACCGAATAATCTGATGAAAATCGGCAGCGTCTTTATGGAGTGTAAGATCAGCGGCAATGTTGTGAGCAAGACCGAAATTAAGTTCTTGTTGTTCTGCCATTGATTTGAGAGTGATTGAACTTGATGGTTTTGCGGAATGAAGAGGGTTTATTTTGAGAAGGTTTTCTTCGATTTGGGGTTTTCCAATTGAGAGAGCGAAATTTCAATTCGAATGGAATTTAATAAGTCAATTAATTTCCTAATTTATACTAATTGGCCCCTGCACACAAAACAAAATAACCAACTTCCCACTTGGCAGTATTAACTTCCCGCCAATATTATTTCATCTGGCAGTAGTAACGACAACCAATGGAAAGGATCAGTAGTAACTGTTTAAAAATGATGACCAGTATTAACTGTTGCCAGTATCAATGTTACCAGTAGTAACTAACAGCAATATTAACTCATGACAATATTAACTACCAGTATTAACTTTACACACACAAGATACAACATGATATGTTTAAATCCGTCATTTTATCAAGTAAAATTTAAGCAGGATTAATCATTCCGATTCTGTTGATCAAGAATGTAAATCTGCCCACATCAAATGCTTTGGTGAACAAATCTGCAAACTGATTATCAGTATGGACTTTGACTACCTGAATAAGTTTCTTTTCGTTGAAATCTCTTATAAAATGAAAACGAATTTCGATGTGTTTAGTTTTCGAGTGTTTGACTGGATTATTGACTATACTTATGGTACTCTTATTATCAATAAAAATAGGAGTATGTAAGAAAGAGATACCATAGTCCATCATCTGATTCTGAATCCAGAGCACTTGGGCGCAGCAGCTTGATGCAGCAACATATTCTGCCTCCGTTGAGGATATGGACACGTTTGTTTGTTTCTTGCATTGCCATGAGATTAAACATGATCCAAAGAATTGACATCCTCCTGATGTTGACTTTCTGTCAAGATTTTCTCCTCCATAGTCACTGTTTTTGTACGATATGAGCTCAAATAGAGAATCTCTTGGGTACCATAAACCCAAATTTGGCTTTCCCTTTACATATCGAAAGATTCTCTTCACTGCAGTTAGATGTGAAATCTTGGGACGAGTCTGATAACGTGCACATACACACACACACCCTATACATGATGTCTGGACGAGATGTCGTCAAGTACATTAATGATCCAATCATTGATCTGTAAAGATGCTCATCCACATCCTCCCCCTCAGATTCGACCTCAAGCCAAACTTAATGATCTGTAAAGATGCTCATCCGCATCCTGAAAGCCAAACTTTTTAAGAATGTCTTTGACATATTTTGCTTGGTGAATGAAAATACCAGTAGGACTCTGCTTGACTTGTAAACCTAGGAAGAAATTCAATTCCCCCATTGAACTCATCTTGAATTTCTTATGCATAATTTGTTCAAACTCCCTACATAATGAATCATTGGTAGATACAAAGATAATGTCGTTGACATAGATTTGAACAAGCATAATATCACCCCCAACTGTCTTGATGAATAATGTTTTGTCAATTTCACCCCTCTTGAAGTGATGATTAAGAAGATACACAGATAAAGTATCATACCAAGCACAAGGAGCTTGGTGAAGACCATACAACGCTTTATCTAATTTGTATACCATGTCAGGATCTTCAGGGTCTTCAAAACCTGGAGGTTGACACACATATACCTCCTCTTCAACTTTGCCATAAAGAAAGGCACTCTTGACGTCCATTTGATAGACCTTAAATCCTTTGAAAGATGCAAATGCCAAGAAAATTCGAATGGCTTCAATTCTGGCTACTAGAGCGAACACTTCATCATAGTCAACCCCTTCTCTTGTGCGTAACCTTCAGTAAGCAATCGGGCTTTATTCTTGATTACTATTCCCCGTTCATCGGTTTTGTTCTTGAAGATCCATTTGGTGCCAATTACTCTTTTCCCACTTGGGAGCACAACAAGTGTTCATACTGCTTGTAATTTGAACTGTAAGAGTTCCTCCTGCATTTCCTCAACCCAACTAGGATCCTTGATGGCTTGCTCGATCTTCTTCGGAGTCATTTAAGAAAGAAAACAGACAAATAGACATTCATTAAAGCTGCGATGAAGCTGTTTTCTTGTTTTTACTGTGGAGTGAACATCTCCAATGATTTGTTCCAAATGACGAACCCTGTTAATTCGATGGGTTTGAAATGGATCGTCGGGAATTTCCTCTTCCAATTTTGAATCGTTTTGCTCAGGAATATCATCTGAACTGGATTTTGGAGAGGGAATAGGTGCTTCTTCTTGAACAGTATCGGCTGGAGTAGGACTGATGTAATGGTCCTCATCTTCGGAAAGAGGAATCTCATCGACCTTAGGACTACCCGAATGATCATCATCAGCATGCGAATCCACGGTGCTTGCAGCATCAGTGGTGTCGGGCTTAAAAATTCCAGGAGGATCAATGCTGATATATGGAAAGTATATGAACTGATCATGTTGAGTAGATGGAGCAGTTTTATCTTTAGAACCAGTAGAAATTGGATCACCGATATTAACTGTAGAACCAGTAGGAACATTTGAATGTCCAGTATTAACTGGATGACCAGTTTTAACTGAGGTACCAGTATTAACTGTTTCACCAGTTTTAACTGATTGACCAATATTAACTGGTTCCCCAGTAGTATCTGGTTCAACAATATTAGCTCCTTGTCCCGATTCATTGTTTTGTTGACCTAAAAAGTGAGCATTCAACGATCTGGTTAGTTCATCAATATTGAATAACCAATCTGGTCCTTCTCCTGTGGCATTAAGATTCTTCTCGTTAAAAGACACATTTATGCTTTCTTCCACAATTCTGGTTTTGATATTATAAACTCTGTATGCCTTGCTCTGAGTAGAATACCCTACGAAAAACCTGTCAGAAACTTTGCTGTCAAACTTCCCCAAGTATTTCTTAGTATTTAAGATTGTACAAGGACACCCAAATGGTTTAAAGAAGATTATGAATGGCTTTCTCTCATTAAAGAGATCATAAGGGTTCTTTGTTTGATATTTGACAATCAACACTCTGTTCTGAACATAGCAGGCAGTGTTAACTGCTTCTGCCCAGAATGTAACAGGAAGTTTGGAATCCGCAAGCATGGATCGTGCTGCTTCTATAAGAGTCCTATTTCGACGTTATGTCACTCCATTTTGTTGAGGAGTGCGAGGAGCACTGTACTGACGTTCAATTCCTTTGATGCTGCAAAATTCATCCATCTCTTGATTCTTGAATTCAGTTCCGTTTTCACAGCGGATGATCTTCACCTTCTTTTCTGTCTTGTTCTTAGTCAGTGTTATGAAAGATCGTAGATGATCACCAGTTTTATCTTTAGTACCAAGAAAGAAAACCCAAGTATATCTTGTAAATTCATCAGTAATAACTAAACACTAATACTTCTTTCCTGGACTCATAACATGAGTTGGACCAAAAAGATCCATATGCAATAGGTGTAAACTTGACAGATTAGAATTGGTGTCTTTGATTTTATGACAAGATTTATGTTGTTTACCCTTTAGACATGCAACACAGTGATCATTGCAAGTAAATTCTTTTTGTGGTAAAACTCTAACCAACCCATTTTTAACCAATTTGTTCATGTTTTTGATATTCATATGACACATTCTTCTATGCCATAAAGATGATTCATCCTGTGACGCTTTTGAAATAAAACAGTTTTCTTTACCTTCAGGGGTAATTTGATCCATGTTTAAACAATATACATTCTCTTTCCTAGGTGTTCGAATTAGAATCATACTTTCGTCAGCTATTTCAAACTTAGGATCAAGAATGATACACTCGGTTTTAGTAAATAGTACCTTGTTCTCTATATCACAAACTTGAGAAACACTAACCAAATTATAATTCAATTCTTGAACAAACAGAACGTTTTCAAAGGTAATGGTACCATTGCTGATTGTGCCTTTTCCTGTAATTCTCCCACCGCGTGGATTTCCTCCAAAAGCAACATATCCCCCATCATATTCAACATAGTCTTTGAGTTGCAGCTTGTTTCCTGTCATGTGCCTAGAGCAACCATTGTCCACATGCCACGTCTCTCCTTTCTTGACACCTGGCTTGCTCAGCACATGAAAAAGAGGTTAGTTTCTTTTAGGAATCCAAGCCAAAGTAGTCTTGGGTTTACCCTTTTCATTTACATAATCAAAACGCTTGAAATGATATTCAGGAGTCTTGTTTTGAACATGTAGAGAGTTACTACTGTCATAGTTACTACTGGTGGAGTGGTTGTAGTTTCTACTGGTAGACTTACTACTGGTAGCTCTCCAGTAGTTTCTTCTGGCAGTAGTATTTTGAACATTTGATTTTTGTTTCTTTTCATGCACATTCTTTGAGCTCACAAATTTCTGAGTTTTCCTACAAAATCTAGGTGTGGCGTTCGTTTTGTATCGATTAAAACCAATTCCATGATGATGACTTTTATTATAGAAACAATCGACAGTTAGATGATTTTACTTCCCACAAATTTCATAACTTTTAAATACTTGTTTTCCTCTCTGTTGAGTAATTTTTTTATTCCAGTTTCTCACATTACCCCTCACATGAGTTGTACTTTTTGTTTGACACCTACATTTGCAAGATTTTCCCTGTGGCATTTGACTAACCCAATGCCAGTTGCGTTCCCTGTAGACTTCAGGTCGGTTTTTGATATTTTTGTGAAAAGTAATATTTTGACCTGTTTGAAAGTTTGGACTTTTACTAGACTCGGAATCGTTAGATTTCTCCTGTTGGACATATGTTTCACTGATTTGTTCATTAATCCTAGGTCTAGTTAACAAGGTTTTACTTTTCATGGGGTCTGCATTAGCGTGTGTATTGACCTCAATTTCTTCCTCACTAAGTTCTTCGCTAGACTCAACCTTAGGTGGAATATAGTTGTTGTTATATGGTGGTGACACATTGTTGTACCCAATCCCCTGTTTGCTGTTCCCATGAACTTGAGATCTAAGAATTTGATCAACAGTTTTAGAAGCATTTTCATACTTCTTGATACTGAGTTTGATTTGATCATTTTCTATTTTGATATCCTCGACCTGTTCTTCTACCTTAAGAACTTTAGCCAAAGCATTGTCTCTTTCCCAATTAGCCATTGCTAGATCTTCCTGATATTTTGTTTCATTTTTAACATAAGTTTTCACTTGCTGTTCATAACTAGCAATTACTGTGGCCAATTATCTTCTCCTTTCGTCTAACTTATGTAAAGACTCACACACAAGTTTATTATGTTCTCTATATTCCCTAACTTGTTTGACACATGCAGGAGTACAAAGTTCAGAAAGTACCTCAGTTGGGATATCGTCTTTAGGAGTGTCTGCTATGAGAGCTTGATTTGTTGTTTCTTCATTTGCCTGAAAACTCCAATCAAATCCTAGTCCATCTTGAGTGACTAGAGCAGCTGAATTAGATGTTCTTCCTTGATGATTGTTGTTTGATCTAGACGAGTTGTGTTGAGTTGTCTGCTTCTGTTGATCATCTTGATTTTCTGGACATTCCCTTGCAAAGTGACCTAGCTTTTTGCAGTCAAAACATCTTACTTTGCTTTTATCAATACCAGTTCTGTCACCCTTTCGTACTGCAAAGTTGTTTCTTCCTGTTTGTTGCATGAACTTTCTTGTTCTAACACTGAGCATAGCGAATTGCCATTTTAAGTCCATCTCCTCCAGATCGTCAGCATTCACTTGTTCTAAGTCTTTAATAACTAAGCCAGAATTTCCATGACTGGCAAAGAAGGCTTCTCTAACACTCTCTTCGTTCTTGTTTCCTTTAGATTCATTTGATATGAACCCAGTTTCAGAAGGTGCTCCACCAGTAGAAACAAACGTTGCATTCTGTGTTGAGTGAGTATTTGGTCTTTTTATTTCAGATTCAAACATTCGTATTTCATTGTATAACTCATCAAATTTCCATAGTATCAGGAGTGTTTCCTTGCCTATAACTGACTGTGTACATTGCCCATTCTTCTCCTAATGCTCTAAGAAACTTCCTGTTGATATCGTCTTAAGCAGTATTAACCCCCACTTGACAATTCACCAATCAGTTTATTGAATCTGTCGAAAGTTTGAGATAAAGTATCACCCTTCACAACCATGAAGTTCTCAAACTGTTGCTTCATCAGATCCTTTTGATTTCTCCTTGTACTTGCAGTTCCACCAAATCTTTTCTCCAATGCCTCCCATAGCAATTTAGCATCAGTATAATTCCTGAACTGATGTTGATACTCATTAGGAATAGCAATAAGTAGAGTGCTCAAATCTTGACATTCATTGTGAGTATCTCTTCTCTCTTTCTCAGTTACTGGTTGTCTTGAACTTTCTGCTGCTGCTTTGTTCTTGAGATCTGGTCCAGGTAGAGGAGCATGTTTAGCACCATTCTTCACTGCTTGCCCCATGGAGTAGTTGGTTTGTAGCATGTACTGATACATGCGACTCTTACACATATCATAGTTTGATGATATGAAAACAGGAACCCTATTTGCTTGAACGCCTTCAGTAAGATCAGACATCTTGTTTTTGTTTTGTGAAAAACTTGTTTATACGCCTTGTTGATCGTAGATCTAGAGCAACCTTGTGCTCTGATACCACTTGTTAGGATCTGTCGAACTAGGTTTGTGTTTAGACAAACTTGTAGATCTAGACCTATCAAAGAAGTTGCAACGGATCAACACTTTGATATTAACAAGGGTTAATTGATTAACAGTTTATGAATATATGAATGCATAAACGTTAATAATTAAGAACACGAGAATTCCACCAACAGCCTCAATCTATTAAGAATTATTGTTCGTTAACAGACGTGTGTTTACAACGACACATGGATCTATTTATGTAGACCTTGAGGAAACCCTAATAACGATTAGGTTAAATCTCTAAAGAAATCTATGAAGATAATTATCAATATATTGTTTACATAATTATCTCCTTACAGTGCGCTAACTAAAACATATCACATAAGCAGTAGTAATGAGCGCGCCAGTAGAAACTCCATCATGCAAATCCATGCAGCCAGTATAAACATTCACCAGTATAAAGTCAGCAGTAGTAAACCACCAGTAGTAATCTTCAACACTTGACCATCAGTACAAACTATAGTCACCAGTATTATTACTCAACAGTATTAACAATGTTACTCCCCAATACTAACTGCCTCTACCAATACTAACAACTTATAACCCAACACGTTGTTTGTAATATTTAAAATAGTCGGGCAAAGGTTCTACGGAGTAATTAGATATACCTTCGACTATTCTAAGGAAAAGAGGTCTTCTCATACGAAATCGTCTACGGAAATATTCATCCGAGTATGTGCTTTCGCCGGAGAAGTAATGTCGTAACACGTTTTTGTTTGCTGCAGTTCGATCGCGGTTGATATAGCGCCTTTTCCTTTTCTAAGTTCGATGTGAACTTTCCGCCTCATCTTCCTCCTTCTCCATTTGTTCAATAGCTTCTACCGCCTTAACTAGTAATTCGATCAATTCGGATTCGGACGATGACGAATCCGTAACATCGGGATCGGTTGAAGAATGTGAACTCATTTTTTGTTGTATATATTTTTTAGAAAAAGATTGAGATAGATTGAGAAATATTGTGGGTTTTAGTTTAAGAGTTTTTGTTATATTTATAGAGGAAATATGAATAAAAAAAAACCCCAAACAAACCTGAACGACCCGTTGTAGCGAGAATCACCACGACAACGAGCCCCCACAAAGAGTGGGGGCGGAGTCATAACGAGCCTCCCGCTCGTTCTCGACGCCCACAACGAGCCTCCCGCTCGTTCTCGACGCCCACAACGAGCGAGAATGAATACCATACCGAGTGCTCTAAGAGGTTTATGTTATGGTATAATAATATCAATGTTTGGAAGAAAAAAAATCTTTGATTTGGGTTCGTGATTGTAAACGTAGTTGTTAGTTGAGATAGTATATAGAAAAGTTGAAAGTATAAGAATGTCTTCGTGTGAGAGGCACATGTCTCTATTAAACATAAATAAATTAACGGTGTTAGGTCAAAGGGATGTTTTTTACAACGAGTTTCGATTATAGGAACGGGTGTTGAAAAAAAACAAACTGTATGGACGATATGTCCATTTTTAACCAAATCACAGGGACGATGTTTACAGTTTACGCTTCTCATATTGTTATATTTTGATAATGACACATGATATTTTTCTGGTTTCTATGTATTATACATGTATTTTTGGCTATAAATTACATAGGATGTATTTTGAAAGTGGAAAGATATTGATAAAAGTGAAAGGACCATATTTGTAATAACCGAGAAGAGAGGAAAATTGATTTATATATATTGACGATCGAAAGAATGTATGATTGATTTGTGTGAAGTAACTCATCTCTAACGATTAGGATGGTTTGCGATAAGTGTAAGTTGTCTCTTTTTTGATTGATTGATTATTTGTTGTTAAGATGAAATTCTAGGGTTTATAATTTGATTTGGGGTAAAACAGGTGAAAAGAAATTATCAAAAGTAATAGTACCTGATAAATGGAAGGAAGGAGCAAGCAACACGAATGAAGGCGGTGGGCGTAAGATCAATGAAAATAAACTTCTCTCCAAGAAAAACAGATGGTCTCCATTAGGTACAACCAAGTGCATCATCTGCAAGCAGCAAGTTCACCAAAACGGCAAGTACTGCCATACATGCGCTTATTCCAAAGGTAAACTCTTCTATTATCATCTGTTATAACTCATTCCAACTCTATGCTTAAATCGCTTTAAGATATCGTGTTGGTTTTATACTAGTTAACATGTCAATTCTTTATAAAACTCGACCCGTTTTGATACACTTTATAAAACCACCTCTAAGTTCCATTATCTTTCAAATTTGTGAATAACATTTTCTATATTGATCGTGCCTGCAGGGGTTTGTGCAATGTGTGGTAAGCAAGTTCTCGACACCAAGTACTACAAGCAAAGCAATGTGTAATCAATCTATTGCTGTTTTCTATCAATCTCATCTTTTGTTTTAGCTCACCAATTTCTCCTGTTATAATTCTAATGCTCACCTTATATAAACAATAGTGTTTCTCTTTTTATGGTTGCTACTTCGTTACTAAATTGTTGTTTATGTAATGAATTTGATTTCGTTTCCTACAACTCGGTATATCATGTTTGGTTCTGTGTTTTTTCATCCTAACAGTCCGTCATAATTACAAGAGCTGTGGAGATGTGTGGGTGTGGTGGGTTTGGTAACGCTGTAAAGGGGTTCAAATCAAGTTCAGGTTCCGGTTGGATCGTTATTTTAAATGTTGAAATCGTTTTGGCCGGATTGACCGGAAAAAACACTTTTTATATTGTTTGTGACAATATAATACATTCCATAGCTAAATCTAAATCTTGAAATAAAACACGTACGGGGGGTTATATGTCTTAAAAGAAAATCCGCATTTGATGTTTTTTGAACTAAATATTTTGATTTGATTCCGTTTTTTATAGCAAAACCCAAATTGACCCATTGTTGAGAGTTGGACTTGACATATCTCTAATAACAATTGAACCAAAACATAGCGAAAACATAAACAAAAGGCATGGAACCAATGTAAAAAACTTCATGTACATTATAAGAAGATAACTGTTTCCCGTTACATAACTGGAACAAGAAACATAATAAATAAAGATTGCCATGTTCTGAATAGTACTAGTTACAATTCAGAAACACTAGCAAATTATTTTCAAGATATTGCGATCTCTAATTTTAAATAATGAGTTATTTTACACAAACGAAAGATGATTTTCAGGTATTGAATGATTACAAGCAACAAGAAGAGCTAATATCGCTTAGATACTGCACAAGTTGCAAGCACAGCTGCTACCATCCGTTTTTTAAAAACCATGTATTTTAATATGTTCTTTCTTCACAATACCAGCCTGTGAAAACACACTATTTACAAAACAGAAACATTCGAAAAACAATAAGTAGGGTATAACATAAACGATCATTACTTGAATGAGAAAGGTAGATACGTTCTTTCTTTGATCACCTTGAAGTTGGATAACCTGCATTCCAGGAGCAACATATAATCAAGCTAAATATAAAACGAAGTTAGAAAAAAGTAATAGTAATATAGTTAGCTATATTTCTATTTGATTCGTTTGAAACAAAGCACAACCCAAATCAAGCCATTTACCGGTAAATGAGTCAAAATTACTAGATCGAGTAATATGTACGTGTTGTAGAATGAAACGTTACCTTGCCAAGTTCAGAGTCTTGAACAACGGTACCATTGCAACAAAACTCCTTTTTAAGGTCCTTAAGTATCTTATTGTAGCTGAACTCTTTCTTCAACCCTTGTACAGTAGTCAAGCTTTTCCTACCATTTCGTTGTTGTATACGTATATGAACGTATTCCTTTGACCCGGCACCCGAGTTCTCAGCATTTGCCTCAGCGAATGGATCTATAATGCAAAATAGAATAACAGCAAAGTCAAACCCCATCAACAGAAACATACAAATTATATAACATACATACCGAAGGCCGTTGGAATCTGGATGTCAATCTCAGACATGAAATATGAATGCTAGATTTGGAGGGAAGAACACGCAGCAAGCAAATAAGTTTCTCTGAGTTGAACGTAAACAACTGAAACATAAGTTAAAATGCCATCAGCTTCTAGCTAATAATATCGAAAAGTTTATACCAACATGTGTTTGAGGAATCTGTCAATCAAATTTATTAGGAAGATCAACCAGAACGGATTTGTACGTGTTATAATAATCGTATTATGAAACGTTAATAACTTCATACAAGGTAACAAGGGTACATTGTAATTGTGCTATATGATAATGTTTTTTTTACAAATAATTAATAATCAAATATCAAACAAGAATGAATCAAATATGTAGCGTAAGATATAAAGATCACAACGACGAAACATTATATATATAACATTATCAATGCTTTCATAAAAGCATAAATCTAAACAAGGAAAAATCAAATGAAGGCGAAAAATGAGAATGGCAATGTAATAAACGGTGTCGTCTAAAGGGTGAAGGCACAATGGTACCTGACCGGAAGAAGAAGAAGAAGATGGTGATCGAAGAAAATGGAGATGGGGATGGAAAGGAGTGAATGAATGATATTATGATTAGTATTATATGAAAATGTTGAATAAGTGAACGATCGAGACTTCTTTTTTATATGCGCCACTGTTTTCGAATTTCCCGGGGTACAATTGTAAAACTAACTTGGTCATAAAAAAGTTGCTAACTATAGCTTTTAAGATAATGGTTAACACCTAATTTTTATTAATAACCATCACGTTTGTTTATCACTGACCGATTGTGCACGAGTCGAGTCGAGTCGAGCCGAACCAAGTATCAAGCTTGAATTCGACCGCAAAACTCGACTCAAGCTAGATTGTGCTTTAAATTTCAAGCTCAAGCTCAACTTAGTTGCTAAAACTCGACTCGAGCTCGATTGATTATACATTTCAAGCTCGATAAAGAATGGTTATATTAACTCGTCTCGACTTGTTTCGGATATATATATTACTTGATATAGAAACAATAAAAAAGTAAAATTGTAATTTAGCTTTACAATAAGGCTCGCGACCAGAGAGCATCTTGTAGCTTGAACCAGACTTGAAAGTCTAATCTAACAGCTCGAGCTTGGCTCGTTTAAACCCAGTCAATTTTGATTAGTTTGCGAGTCGATCTTAAATAACTCAAGAGCTGTCTCGTCTCGTTTATAGCTCTATCACCGACCTTTGCATTTCGAAAGTTAAAATGGTTGAAGAGTTAATTACATAAATCCTCCCTAGAGGATAATTCAAAAAACAAATTTCCTTCCTCGGGTTAAAAATAATACCACGTATCTATTTAGGGAAACTAATAACGTTTTATGTCTACAAATGGACGTCCGTTAAAAATTTACCGTTATATTATCGTTAGCTAATTATACATTTTGTCCATACAATATATGCCCGTTAGAATTTATGAAAAAAAAGCATAATTAAATTTTAACAAATGGACTGATGGTATATTTTTTTAAATTAAAAACAAAATTTATTATGTTGCATCAATCCTAAGAACAATTTATATTTAAGAAGCAAACTAGTGTTGGTGAGACTTAAAATCTTTTCTATAATTAAATAATGACTTATGATGAATAATCTAATAAGATTTTGTCAAGTTTTGGGTTCGCTTATTTTATTATGATTATGGGTATTGATATAATATGACAAGTTTAAAGATCTAAACAAGCTCATAAATAATACCAAAAAAGTTAGTGTGTGTTTGTTTCATAGAATGTAATGGAATTTGGACGGAATCGGAATTGAATTCCATTCCATATCGTGTTTGGTTGTCAAATATACAAGAATTGAATTCAGCCGAAATTCAAACATTTCTTCATTTTTCTAATGATTTTAATTTCATTCCTTTCATAAATCAAATGACTAAAATACTCATTCATCAAACCTAAAATCATCATATCTGTTTATTCTTACTTATTGTTTTCTTTCTCGTAAAAATTTCTCTATATTTATAAAATAAAATGAGATAAAAATTTAATTCGCAAAAAAGAATGAAAAATATTGTTGCGATTTTTTTGTTGTTCTTCTTAAGTGTTTTATTTATCTTTAATGGTTGTTGTATGTTAACTATTATTGTTGTGTTATTAATTGTTATGCTTGATACTTGTATCGTTTTCAACATGCTTATAACATTCGGTTCTAAATTTTTTTAATGATATTTGTGCCTACGTTTCTAATCGTTTATTATGGTATTAAACTGAAAAAACCAGGTTGCGTTTATACTCCATTTTATGTTAATAAACTTTAATAAAGTGGTTGCGTTTTTTCCGTTTTTCCTAGTTTGTATGGTACTGACGTGCATAAAAATCGCATAGTTTATGCTTCTTTATGGTATAACAATGGTCGCGTTTTCCTAGTTTTTATGGTATTAAGATCATTAAAGGGTACTTTGGTCATTTAACGTAATTACATTCCAATTCATTTGACTAATTTACATACCAAACAGATAAATTGAATTGAATTCCATTCCAATTTCCGACAACCAAACGTGAAACATAATCATATTCTTTAAAATTCAGCTCCTCATATTTTATAAATTTCATTTAATCAGAAAACAATATTTAAAACAAACACCCTTAGAGTCCATGGTAGTTCGTAAAATATGAAAAAAAAAAACTCTATGAAATCGAAATCTGAAATCCATTTCATACCATGTTAGAATAGAAATGGAATTTTAAAAATCCCATTAGATTCTTTACGTGATGAAATTAAAGATTCCTTTCATTGCTTTCAGATCAGTACATGTACATAAAACAAAATTGAGATATTGAAACCAATCACTTTTCCATTTATTAAAACTCACATGTATTAGCTTTTATTTATAATTTATTTATCTTAAAATTGTAATGTATAAATCTAATAAATCATATTATTGGATCAAACGTGATTCTTTTTCTATAGTGATCACTCAATATATATTCAATAAATATTTTTTCAGTTAATTTTATGGGTTAGAAATTTAAATTATAAAATCAAGATAAAATCAATTTAATTTTTAGGGTATCTTTTCCGTATTTGATTGAATCACATATATTTTTAAATTTTAAAATTAACATACAATATTAAACTCATAAAATGTAATAAATTAATACAATATGGTTGTTAAATGTAAATATAAATAATAAACGGAAAATATAAATAAGTAATAAAATCGACTGATTGTATTAATTGAGAGATAATAGACATGGTCTAATTCGTATGTCTAAAGATATATCTAAGGTTTCAAAAGGTTGTAAGTGAATCATTATAAAATGTTGAGGTGTGATTCCAACACCGAAAACGACTAGACAATAAACCCCGATGACAACTTTACACCCGAGCTCAAGCCAAGCCAGCCTCGAGCCTACCCGGCTCGGACACACCTTGGTCGTTACCGAGATTTTATGGCCCGGGCGTGAGCCTAGGCGGATCACTCCCTGGTTGCCCTTGAGCCTAGGCGGATCACTCCTTGGTTGCCCTAGAGCCTAGGCTGATCACTCCCTGATTGCCCTGGAGCCTAGGCGAATCACTCTCTAGTTGCCCTGGAGCCTAGGCGGATCACTCGAGCGTGCCCGACACCAAACGCCCCGTCCTTGAAAACACCCTAGCCGGACACGAGTGTAGCCGAATCAAACATCCTACCCGGACAGACCTAGGTCACTTACTCGGACAAACCTAGGTCACTTACCCAGACAAGCCTAGGTCACGTACCCGGACAATCTAGGTCACGTACCCGGACAAACCTAGGTCACCTACCCGGACAGACCTTGGTCACCTGCTCGGACAAACCTAGGTGACTTACCCAGACAAACCTAGGTCACGTACTGATATCGCATATTTTAGTCATATTATTAGATGCGATATTTGTCTTTTTAAAGTTTAATTCATAACGGATTCTGGAAATTTCGGGCAATTTTGGTATTAAAATGCTATACAGGTATTAGCCGAAGTTCTAGAGCGGAAGTGATATAATTGGAGCTGAAAATGAAGAAAACAGGTCAATGTTGTATTCCCGTCATATTTCGAGACTAGAAGCAATTGATCACGAGAGATGAAGCAGAAACGAGCAACAAAACACGAAAACTGAGGAAAGCGCGAGGGACGCCCGTCACGCGGAAGTTTCATGCTGCTGCTGTTTGTGACGTTTAATAAAAGACTTTTTAGGGTTTAATCATTATCATCATTATTGTAAGCGAGTTTTGGAGTATTGAAACCCTAGCTTGGACCGACGAATTCTTGGAGTTATTTGGTGTTTTTAGATTCATTAATTTCGTTGTTTAAGCCTTCGGATCATTGGTACTTTAATACTTTTCGTTAGTTCTTTTAATATAAAGATGTTTCATTCAATTCAATTGTGTTGCGTTTTTATCATTATGAGTAGCTAAATTTCTTAACGTTCACTTGGATGATGTGATCAATTATGTAGGTTATTGTTTAATTACTTATATGTTGAACTGGATTTTATGTTTAATCGAAAAACCAATTGTAATCAGTTTTTGAATCTTGTTTAATCTTTTATATAAACTGTTAGTAATTCATCATAGGTATTCGAGAGGAACTTGTGACATTACAAAATAGTTTATGAAATAACTAATCGGTCTATAATTAGTTTAAAGATATTAGTATTCGAGAGGAACTAGTATTAAAGATTTAAACAATAAAAACGTGATTGTGGTTGTTAGTTAACTAGATTAAGAGAGATCGGTTTAGTTAATTAAGAAGCTATTCGAGAGGAAGCTTTATAAGATTAAATCATAAAATCGGCTTAGGTACTTATTGCTTAGTTGTCAAGCGTAGAAATTATACACGAGAGTGGTAACCATACATGAGACGATTAAAGTTTTAATGGGAAACGAGAGTTCAAGTTAAATATCTTTTAAGTAGTTCAACATTGTTAGTAATTAAGTGATAACCGTAGTAATTGTGATCAAGTCCAAGTGAATGTATTTTTCATCAATTGTTTACAAACAAAAATCTTTTCAGCGATTCATCTGAATCAACAAGTTTTTCAAATTTAGTAGTTTAAGCACAGTGACAATTCGGTCACAACAAACCCACTTTTGTTTTATTAATTATTAATTACATTTCAAACATCAATCCCTGTGAACGAACCTGACTTACCTGAAACTATACTATACTTGATTAGGTCCACTGCCTAAGATTGTGTAGTCGAGTCGTAAGTATTTCTTGTTTTTAAAATAAACTCGATTTCGTACATCAAGTTTTTGGCGCCGCTGCCGGGGAGTGTAGTTTTTGATTTTAATTAATAATTTTTGATTCGATCCTTTTAGGTAGTAATTACTTGAAAGTTACTTTAATTGTTTATCAGGTGCTTTTGACGGTTTTTATTTGTGATTTTTCAGAGATTACAGGTAGTGGATGAACACAAGGGCTTCTGGGTTACCGCTTAAAAGTCCACTGTCTAATCCAGGAGTTTCAAAGAAAAGGCGCAACAAGAAACCAAACACTACACCACCATCACCAATTAAGTTAGAAACGGAGGATTTAATCAGTTCAGATTCAGAAGTAGAGATAGTAGTTGAGATGGCTGATCCAAATGATGTACCGATGCATCAGAGAGCTAGGGTAGTACCGCCAACACCGGGTTCGGCGATTCGTACTCCAGATATGGGAAATGATTTTTCAGTGAAGGGTCATCATCTAAAGATGATTCAGGATAATTATTTTGACGGAAGGATGAGAAAAGATCCACATTCGCATGTGGCAAAATATGTTAAATTGTGCGAGATGTTCAAATACGGGGCAGGAAGGGAAGATAATGTCAAGTTAATCCTATTTCCATCGTCTCTCACGGGAGAGGCACTCACCTGGTTTGAAGAGTTAGAGGAGAACTCCATTGATACGTGGGCGAAAATGAGGGAAGAATTTGTTTCCAGATTTTTTCCATCATCTTTGGCAAGAAGCTTATTGAATGATATTCGGGGATTTAGGTAAGGCGACGGAGAAACCATTGTTGAAGCTTGGAGTAGGCTTAAGGATATGCTCAGGGGTTGTCATGGGCATGGATTAGAGAAAGGACAGATTATCGATATTTTCTTCTTTGGATTGGACAAGAAATCGCAGGGGGAGTTAAATTTAGCTGGGGGAGGAAGTTTTCAGTACAAATCCATCAACGATGCGACCAAGATGTTGGATGATCAGTTGTTAATGGATTTATCTAGAGAACAAAATCAGTTTGGTAGAGAAAGAGGAGAAAAAAAGATAGTTGCTAGTGCTGAGAGTAGTAGTGGAAACACAGAGATGATGGCTGAGATCAAAGCTTTATCTAGTAAAATGGATAACAATTTTTCGAGGATAGATAATCAGTTTAGTAGAGTTGGGAAGGATATGCATGTGATGGCAAATGGTTGTGACTACTGTGGGGGAATGCACTACACTGAAGATTGTGATTTTAGAAGAGAAGCAAAAAGTGAGGATGTGAAGTTTGCGCAAAATCAGTACCAAGGAGCATTTCAGAGAACCGGTTTTCATAACCGTAATTCGGGTAATTCTAATTCTGGTTATAATAATTTTAATGCTAACAATTCTGGAAATTCTCAAAACAGGTACCCTAGGAATAATCAGAATCAGTATCAGAACAGTAACCAGAATCAACAGCAGTCAGGATCGTCTGGTCAAAAACAGGAAGACGAGGAAACCAGTTTGAAGGACATGATGAGAAGCTTCATTCACACTCAGTCAGCGAAAAATGAAGCAACAACCAACCAGCTTAAGGTCCTTAATGAGAAATTGGAGCAAGGACAAAGGAATCAACAAGCAGCACTTAGTGATTTGGAGAAGAGATTGGAGAGACTAAGTGATCAACATGCTGCTAGGCCTAATGGTCAGTTGCCAAGTAACACGCAACAAAACCCAAGGCAACCATTTCCTAACACTGCAGGGCAAAAATATCAAACTCCTAACAATCGAAATGAGCATGTGAATGCAGTGTCTACAAGGTCTGGTAGAGTTTATGGTAATGTTAATGATTTTGCAGGTGTTACTAATCCAGTTGTGCAGGAATCTAATGTTGAAGTGGAGGAGAATGAGGAAGAAGAGGAACCGGAAGTTACACTAGCTGCTCAATCTAAACCGGCTGTGTCACCTCAAGTGAAGGCATACAAGCCGAAAGTTCCCTTTCCTCAACGTTTGAGGAAGGAGAAGATGCAGGAACAGTATGGTAAATTTGTTGATATGATTAAATCTGTGCATATTAATGTTCCTTTGGTTGACTTGATTTCAGGAATGCCAAATTATGCCAAATTTATCAAGGAGCTTGTAACTGGAAAAGGGAAGTTGGAGGAAGCTAAAGCCACGTTTTTAAATGCAGAGTGTTCAGCACTTGTTCAAAATCAGCTTCCACCAAAGTTAGGAGACCCAGGGAGTTTTCTAATTTCATGTACTTTGAGTAAAGCAATAACTTGTGAGGCATTAGCTGATCTAGGAGCTAGTATTAATCTTATGCCTTATTCATTGAATGTTAAATTGGATTTAGGGGCATTAAAACCTACTCGTATGAGTATTAGACTCGCCGACCGTTCATACCAATACCCTTTAGGTATAGCCGAAAATATGCGAGTGCAAGTAGGTCAATTTGTGTTTCCCGTTGATTTTGTCATATTAGAAATGGAGGAGGATAGCAAGGTACCTTTGATTTTAGGTAGACCATTTCTACATACCGCGGATGCTATCATTCGTGTTAAGGACGGGAAAATTTCTTTGGGGGTTGATGAGGAAAGGATTGTTTTTACTGTAGATCGAGCTTTAAAGCATTCTTATTCTTATGATGATACATGTTTTCGAATTGATGTTATTGATGACATTTTGGACTTAGAATTACAGGAATTGCTTGAAGAAGATGAAGAAGCTTTGAAGGAGATTAGTGATTATGGAGATGTCACTATTGCAGAAATAGAGGAGATGTTAGCTTTGGATGTTGAAGAGGATGCAACTGTTGAGGAGAGTTATGAGGAGATCAAAGTGAATGATGAAGAGAAGATAAAGACTTCTATCGAGAATCCTCCAAAGGATGTGGAGCTTAAACCATTGCCCGAGCACTTGGAATATGCTTTTCTCGAAGGTACATCTTTACTTCCTGTTATAATCTCATCATCACTTTCGGATGATGAGAAATCTCGTTTGATGAATGTGTTGAAAGCCCATAGGAAAGCTTTTGCTTGGAGAACATCTGACATACCCGGAATAAGCCCTCATTTTTGTAAACATAAGATTAATTTCTTAGATGATGTTAAACCTGTAGTTCAAAGACAGAGAAGGCTTAATCCTAATATGAAAGATGTAGTTAAGAAAGAGATTGTCAAACTTCTTGATGCGGGAATTATTTACCCCATATCTGACAGTCCTTGGGTGAGTCCGGTACATTGTGTACCGAAGAAAGGGGGGATGACTGTAGTGACTAATGAAAAGAATGAGTTAGTTCCCACTAGGACAGTGACAGGATGGCGTGTGTGCATAGATTATAGGAAATTGAATGATGCAACACGTAAAGACCACTTCCCGTTACCCTTTATGGACCAAATGCTTGAAAGATTGGCCGGAAACGAATACTTTTGTTTTTTAGATGGATTTTCCGGTTATTTCCAAATTCCCATTGACCCTGAAGACCAAGAAAAAACCACTTTTACATGCCCATTTGGTACTTATGCCTATCGTAGGATGCCTTTTGGTTTATGTAATGCTCCTGCTACGTTTCAAAGATGTATGTTGGCTATTTTTCAGGATATGATTGAAACTTCCATGGAAGTTTTCATGGATGATTTTTCTGTTTTTGGGGATTCATTTGATTCTTGTTTGATTAACCTAGATAAAATGTTGGAAAGGTGCGAAGCGGCGCATCTTGTGCTAAACTGGGAAAAATGTCATTTTATGGTTAAAGAAGGAATTGTGTTAGGACATAAGGTGTCTAGTTTAGGTATGGAAGTAGACAAAGCTAAGATTGATGTTATAGCTAAGTTGCCTCCACCGACCAATGTTAAATCTGTTAGGAGTTTCCTTGGACATGCAGGTTTTTACCGTAGGTTTATTAAGGATTTTTCTAAGATCACTCGTCCCATGACTAGGCTTTTGGAGAAGGATGTTCCTTTTGAATTTAATCAGGATTGTTTAAATGCTTTTAATATTCTTAAGGATAGACTTACCCATTCACCTATTATGGTTTCACCTAATTGGACTCTACCTTTTGAACTAATGTGTGATGCTAGTGATTTTGCTTTAGGTGCTGTGTTAGGACAACGGGAAGGAAATCATTTTCAACCCATTTACTTTGCTAGTAAAACACTCAATAGCGCCCAACAGAATTACACCACCACAGAGAAGGAGTTGTTAGCAGTAGTCTTTGCTTTTGATAAGTTTCGTCCTTATTTACTGTTAAGCAAGACTATAGTGTTTACTGATCATTCGGCCCTTAGGTATTTGTTTTCTAAACAGGATGCTAAGCCTAGACTCATTCGTTGGATTCTACTTTTGCAAGAATTTGACATAGAGATTAAGGATAAGAAGGGAGCTGAAAACTTAGCTGCTGACCATTTAAGTCGATTAGAAAATCCGGAACTTGAGGAACTTAGGGAAACTGATATAGGAGATACTTTTCCCGAGGAGCATTTGTTTAGGATAGATGATGATTCGGATGTACTTGATGATCCATGGTATGCAGACATTGCTAATTATATTGTTGCAGGTGTTATGCGAAAAGGTTTGACACATCAAGAAAGGAAGAAATTCTTTTCTGATGTGAAGAACTATTTTTGGGATAAACCGTATTTGTTTAGAATGTGTGCAGATGGGATGATCAGAAGGTGTGTAGCTGTAGAGGAAACACGGAGAATTTTGGATGAATGTCACCATGGACCGACTGGTGGACATTATGGACCATCGACGACGGGGAAAAAAGTGTTTGATGCAGGTTTTTATTGGCCGACAATATTCAAGGAAGCACAAACATTGGTTCAGACTTGTGATGCGTGTCAACGTCAAGTTTACCTCTCTAAACGGGATGAAATGCCTCAACAAGGTATCCAGGTATGTGAGGTATTTGACATATGGGGTATTGATTTTATGGGACCTTTTCCTCCTTCCCATAAATATCTTTATATCTTGGTTGCTGTTGATTATGTGTCAAAATGGGCGGAGGCAAAGGCTTTACCAACGAATAATGCTAATGTGGTAATTGATTTTCTTAAAAAACTATTTAGTAGGTTTGGTGTTCCTAAGGCCTTAATCAGTGATCGTGGAAGTCATTTCGCGAATCACCAACTTGCTAAGGTGCTTAAGAAGTATGGGGTCACTCATAGATTCTCTACTTCTTATCACCCGCAAACAAGTGGCCAAGTGGAAAACACAAACCGGGCTTTAAAAAGAATTTTAGAGAAAACGGTTAATAATAATCCTAAGGTTTGGGCTAAAAAGTTAGATGATGCTTTATGGGCGTTCAGGACTGCATATAAAACACCGATTGGTACTACACCATATCGGTTACTTTATGGAAAAACTTGCCATTTACCTTTAGAGATTGAACACAAAGCGTACTGGGCTTTGAAAAATTGCAACTTGGATATGATCTTAGCAGGTGAAAAAAGATTTTTGCAGTTGCATGAGTTAGATGAGATGAGGTTGCAAGCTTACGATAATTCAAGACTTTACAAGGAAAGGACGAAAGCTTGGCACGATAGACACATCAGACCTAAAGAGTTCAAAGCGGGCGACAAGGTGTTGATGTTTGAGATGAAATACAAGTTTAAGGCACCAAAGCTCAAAGCAAAATGGAAAGGTCCGTATATTGTGAGGCAAGTTTATGCTTCGGGGTATGTGGAGTTGTGGAGCGGGAATGGTGAAACTTTTATTGTGAACAGGTTCAGGCTGAAATTGTATCATGAGGAAGACGAGGAGAATGTGGAGTTGACTGAGGATGGCTTTTATGCCATTGACAAGTAAGAAAAGGGAACACGAGTCTAGCTAAGGACTCGACTGATAAATTTAGCGCTTGCGGGAGGCAACTTGTATATTTTTTTTTATTTTGGAAGTGCACGTGTCACGATTAAGGTACGTCTTCCATTTTATGTTTTTCATTTTTAAGTTTCCTTTGTTTTAGTATTCATTTTCAGAGTAAAAAAAAAAAAAAAAATGGCCTGGATAGAGGGACGGCCGTCCCGTTTTTGTCACACCCGTTCCAACATATTGCACGAAATTACTTGGCTACTGGAACCCCCGTCCCCCACTCGTGACTCCCGTTCTTTTTCCTAGGGACACCCGTCCTAGAACTCGGGACGCCCGTCACTCGCTGGCTTGGGACGCCCGTTCCATAGACGGGACGCCCGTCACGCGGGGCTGGGGCCAGATTCCTTCTTCTTTGTTATTTGCTGCACATTACAAGTCCCACATATTCTTTTTCTTCTTCCACAACCGAGCCTATTCACACACATACGAATTCTTCTTCTAAATTTCGATTTTTTTGCATTCAAATTCAAGGCTAGTTCTATTGTTTTTAATTATTCAATTCTTTGATTCTATATTGATTTGTTGCATGATTATTGCTTTAGAAACCAACTAATTAGGGATTTTTGTTTATGAACCCTAGGTTTAGATTTTGAAATTGAATTGGGGGTTTTGTGTGTAATGAGTTTATATGACTTTAGGAAGTAAAGGGAATGCTAGATAGGTGATTTTAACCATGAACTTGCAATTGTTTGCTTGAACATTTTTACCCTAAGTTTGCACTAGTATGGGGGGGTTGAAATTTTTTTAAATTTGATTGTTAATGGTTAATTTGATACTATGATTTCGTCTAGTTTGATTGCTTACATTGATTATGTTAAACTTGAAATTTCTAAACATAGTTTGAAATTTTATTTTAGTGTTTTCGGCAATTAAAATGGCGGTATTATAATCATTTATTTGGTATTATGATGGGCAAATGGAACGGGAATGAAGTTTTAATGTAAAGTTTGTTGTTTAACATTTGTATTATTTTTGTATATGTGCATTTGTTTTGTAGATGAGTCGACGTGGAGGTAAGAGACCACGAGGCAGAAATGTGCCACCACACGGGGCAACTGAGCGAAACCCCATGGATATACCCGAGAAGTATCAGCCGAAAGTTTCCTTGGAAGCGCTTCAACAGAAGCGTATAATTGGGCATCGGACGTTAGATTGGGAGATTGTTCAGGTTTTGGGTTACAAGAGTGAGTTAGAGGATCTTCTGACCGATGACTGGAAACGATTTTTTGCAATCAAGTCTGGGGTTTATCAGGGATTGGTGGAGGAATTTTATTGCAGTTTTCGTTTGAATACGACTTTGGGTTCTACCACCGACACGGTTATGACATTTCAACTGGGCGGAACGACATTTACAATGTCTTATGCTGAGTTTGGTGTTGCCATGGGAATTTATACAGAGGAGGAGGTTTTGGGAGCAGATTTTATTCAGGGGTTAGCGACTTGTCCGGTTGGGATGAACGCTGGGTTGTTTTGGTGTGAACATCATATTAGTACCGAGAATTATCATAAGAGTATTAAACAGGCAATCATGCTAAACCTGATGCACCAGATACTGTTTCGGGCGATTGTTGAGTCCATTTCGGCTAGATTAAATTGCCCGAATAATTGCACCCAGAGGGATTTATTTTTTCTGTATTGTATTCTAGCTCGACGTCCGTGCAACCTTGCCAAATGTTTGGCACTTTATTTATACGACAGGGCGTATGGTAAGGGAGAGGGGGCAGTGTGTGGTGGCGCCTTTATATGCCATTTAGCTTTTAAGTTAGGGGTGGCTGATAGGGAGAATTTGGATGCTACAGTTGGTTCAGTGGCTGGGGTTCGTACGTTGGATGTTTCCGCTTTGAAAAATATTTCGTTGCTTGATCGCTCTGGAAAATTGCTTGGTAGTAGGCCTGATGTTTCTGGTTTTGCTGGGTCAGATTCGGAGTCAGATGATGAGCCGAGTGATCCGTATTCTATGGAGGCTCTGGCTCGACAGTTGACTGCGATGCAGACATCTCAGCAACAGATGTATGAGTCTCAACAGAGATTCCAGGAGTTCTATTTTGAGGATCAGAGGATGATGGGGTCTCAGCTGGCTCGTGTGACTTATCAGCAGGAGCGTTATCAGCCCTATATGGATCAGTGGGCGCAGCGAGAGGCTCAGAGTATGGGTCAGGTTCTTCCGGCCTATGCTCCTCCGGATATCTTCATTCCAGCGCATCGTCAGGGCGGATTTTACTATCCCCCTCAGTCTCAGCAGCAGCCTCCGCATCAGAGTGGTCCTAGTAACCCGATGCAGTTTGGTGCGTATTCCGGAGGGGGTGGGGAACCATCTATTTTCCCTTCCCCCGGTCAAATGGACGATTAGCGGATTTGGAGGGATGTCGGCAAGGCTGGCGCCTGGGCATCGAGAGGGAGTTGGTGGTCGTTACAGATAAACATTTCTTTTTCTTATTTCTTTTTATTTCTTAGTTATTTTTTGTATTTATTTATTTATTTGTGCTAGCTAATGTTAACGTACCTTGTCTTATTTGTCTGTTTTGTTTTTTCTTTTATTCTGTATCGTTTTGTACAATGAGGGCATTGTCTAACTCTAGTATGGGGGGTTGAGGAAAAACATCCGTTGTGTTTAGTTAGGTCAGTGTATTGTATTTTTATAACAAAAAAAAAACAAAAAAAAACAAAAAAAAATGATGACATGTCTTGAGAATTTTTAATCTGTTGCATAACCTAGCACATTTTATACCCTACTCAAAGAAAAGTGAGATTTTGAGCCTTGAAAGCATTCATTTTAAATGCTACTTTTTATTTTGTATGAGTGTGCCGATGGTTGATGACTTTAGAACTTGACATAGTCATACGTTTCGAGACCATAGATGAGCATTGCATTAGGGTAACCTAGTGTAATTTGGTACAACGTTAGGGGCAATTTAGGAATAAACCATTTGATTTAGCCTATTCGTTTCTTGTTAAATAATTATAGCTTGATCACATTGGTTAGCTAATTTCCATGTAACCCTTTTGTAACACTTACTTTTAGTGTTAGATACTCTAGTTAACCACTTTGCGCCTAACTTATTCGTTTCATTTAAATCCACTAAATATTTTGTACATTAGCCTTTCTTTTCATTTTTAGATGAATCCGAACTTAGTTTTGAGATTGCTATTGATTGTATACATGAAGATTGAAGTTAGAATTGTTAAGGCATTGAAATTATCGAATATCGTTAGCCTTTGTATCATATATTTATTTGTTAGCAAAAAAAAAAAAAAAAAAAAGAGTTGTAAAGTTATGTAGTTTTATGTATTTTGAGTCTTTGAAGAAATAAAGTAGAAATAGTTGTATTATGAGTTAGGTAATTCGGAAGAAGTTGAAGTTATATAGAGCAATTGGTTCATTAGCGTTTAGGAGTTCGGATTCATTCTAAGTTTAGATGTATACTACGTTTATTTGTATACTTTTACCTATTTACCCATTTAACCTCTATATATTTATTCACATGCCTTTACCTGTACATTACATCCCGAATAAAAGTCCCCGTTTGGTTGTACCTAGACTCTAGTGGTGGAGAAACGATACTTTATCAAGCCTATGATAGAAAACTCACCATTACTGAGCAATTGAGCGGATTTACAGAATATTTTACATACCCTTTAGACTAGTTCGAGAGATTTGTGTGAATTACTCCCAATAATTCGTGAGGTGTTTGGTTATGCTTTTTAAATCATAGTTTGGTAATTAAATTGAATTGAACTGGATTTGCTTGAGGGCAAGCAAAGGTTAAGTATGGGGGGATTTGATATCGCATATTTTAGTCATATTATTATATGCGATATTTGTCTTTTTAAAGTTTAATTCATAACGGATTCTGGAAATTTCGAGCAAGTTTGGTATTAAAATGCTATACAGGTATTAGCCGAAGTTCTAGAGCGGAAGTGATATAATTGGAGCTGAAAATGAAGAAAACGGGTCAATGTTGTATTCCCGTTATATTTTGAGACTAGAAGCAATTGATCACGAGAGATGAAGCAGAAACGAGCAACAAAACACGAAAACTGAGGAAAGCGCGAGGGACGCCCGTCCCCATACTGGGACGCCCGTCACGCGGAAGTTTCATGCTGCTGCTGTTTGTGACGTTTAATAAAAGACTTTTTAGGGTTTAATCATTATCATCATTATTGTAAGCGAGTTTTGGAGTATTGAAACCCTAGCTTGGACCGACGAATTCTTGGAGTTATTTGGTGTTTTTAGATTCATTAATTTCGTTGTTTAAGCCTTCGGATCATTGGTACTTTAATACTTTTCGTTAGTTCTTTTAATATAAAGATGTTTCATTCAATTCAATTGTGTTGCGTTTTTATCATTATGAGTAGCTAAATTTCTTAACGTTCACTTGGATGATGTGATCAATTATGTAGGTTATTGTTTAATTACTTATATGTTGAACTGGATTTTATGTTTAATCGAAAAACCAATTGTAATCAATTTTTGAATCTTGTTTAATCTTTTATATAAACTGTTAGTAATTCATCATAGGTATTCGAGAGGAACTTGTGACATTACAAAATAGTTTATGAAATAACTAATCGGTCTATAATTAGTTTAAAGATATTAGTATTCGAGAGGAACTAGTATTAAAGATTTAAACAATAAAAACGTGATTGTGGTTGTTAGTTAACTAGATTAAGAGAGATCGGTTTAGTTAATTAAGAAGCTATTCGAGAGGAAGCTTTATAAGATTAAATCATAAAATCGGCTTAGGTACTTATTGCTTAGTTGTCAAGCGTAGAAATTATACACGAGAGTGGTAACCATACATGAGACGATTAAAGTTTTAATGGGAAACGAGAGTTCAAGTTAAATATCTTTTAAGTAGTTCAACATTTTTAGTAATTAAGTGATAACCGTAGTAATTGTGATCAAGTCCAAGTGAATGTATTTTTCATCAATTGTTTACAAACAAAAATCTTTTCAGCGATTCATCTGAATCAACAAGTTTTTCAAATTTAGTAGTTTAAGCACAGTGACAATTCGGTCACAACAAACCCACTTATGTTTTATTAATTATTAATTACATTTCAAACATCAGTCCCTGCGAACGAACCTGATTTACCCAAAACTATACTATACTTGATTAGGTCCACTGCCTAAGATTGTGTAGTCGATTCGTAAGTATTTCTTTTTTTTAAAATAAACTCGATTTCGTACATCACGTACCCAGACAACCTAGGTCACGTACCCGGACATGAACCTAGTCTACCCGGTACAAACCTAGTCTACCAGGTACATGAACCTAAGGTACCCGATACAAACCTAGTCTACTCGGACATGAACCTAAGGTACCCGGACACGAACCTAAGTTACCCGGACACGGACACTTCCTACCCGGTAACACCCTATTCGTATCCGGACACGAATCTTAGTTACCCGGACACGGACATGGCCTACCCGGTACAAACCTAGTCTACCCGGTACATTAACCTAAGGTACCCGATACAAACCTAGTCTACCCGGTACATGAACCTAAGTTACCCGGACACAAACACTTTGTTGGGAAAAACAATGATTTAACCCAAGTTAATAAATCTGTTAATCAAAGCCTTAGTCTGAGTGACTTGAGTCTGAGTGACTGAGTCTGACTACTCAGACTCATTAAGAGAAGTAAGGCGTAATTTTAGGCAGTCTAGTTAGATAAAATCTTCTATCTCTTTAGAAGATTTCCTAAGATTTATCCTTATCAAGCTCACTATTATTGTGTATAAATAGTGAGCTTGAACGTTGTAAACGGTGCACCTTTTTGAACGAAATATAACTGTGTGTTATTTTCACTGTTTCGTTATTATAATTCCGCTATAATAATACTTGAAACTGAGTAATCAATCGATAAATAATAATTAACGTCTAAATACTTATTTGTGATTGATTTGCCATTGTTTGAGATCTTATTGAGACCTAACAACTGGTATCAGAGCAAATAAGATTTAAATTTTAATAAGTTTATAAATCTTAAACGATCAATACTTAGAATCTCAAAACAATGTCATCATCTTCGAATATAACAGCAATGGCTGGAAAAGGAATTCCTGTTTTTACTGGTCATAATTTTGCCCATTGGAAGCTTAAAGCTGAATGGCATTTATCAGGAATTCATGAAGAAATGTTAAGAATCATCACTGAAGGACCCATAATTCTCGGAAAGATCATTGATGAATTAAAGGAATGTGATAAAGTTGTCCAACGTGCCAGATGGGTTCAAACCACCAAAGCACAATGGACAGATCAAGACAAGCTGTTGTACAATCTTGATCCTAAAGCCAGAAGCATTCTAGGAAATGCAGTGTCTGAACAAATATTTTCAAAAATTGCTGGCTGCAAAACTGCAAAAGAACTATGGGATACATTAATTGTTTCATATGAAGGTGTTCCAGTAGTGAAAGAACAACGACTAAACAGTCTCATAAGAAATTATGAAAACTTCTATATGAAAGAAAAGGAGACTTTGGCTGATGTTCACACAAGATTCCAAATCATGTTAAATGATATGTCAGCTCTGGGAGTGACAAAGGAAGATGATGAAATCTGTAAGAAATTTGTTGACATCTTACCTAACAAATTTGAATCTGTTATTACATCTCTTGTAGTTAGTGAGAAACTGTCCACCTACAAACTGCCAGGACTATTTGGCTTATTGCTAAACTTTGAGGAATCTCAAGAAAGGAAAAAGATCAACAATAGGCGAACTGCAAGGGATCCAGAAGCTGCATTAGTTGCAACTAGCAAAAGGAATAAAGAAATTTATTCCAAAGCTGACTCATCTGAGTCTGAGTCACACTCAGACTCAGAGTCTGACGATGAATCGGAGGTTAAGAAAGTGAAAAGTCAGCTTGCCCTGTTAACCATGAAGCTTGAACAGAAGACATGCTACAAAGGAAAGAAACCTTTTGATCTGAAGAAGGTAAAATGCTTCAAATGCAATGAATATGGTCACATGGCTGCTGATTGTAAAGTAAAGAATGCCCAGACTGAGCACATGGATGAAGTTGCTGAAAGAGCCCAAAGATACCGAAACAAGTATCTTAAGTATAAGAAAGGCAACAGTTTGAATTCACAAAAACCTCAAACTGAGCAGAAAGCATTCTTTGCTGAAGAATGGTTAGATGAGGAACTGTCCTCTGATGAAGAGGAAGTAGAGGACAAATGTCTGATGGCATTAGTGGAGGAAGTAACTGAAGCTGAGAAATCTGCTTCTCAGTTCGAAAAGGATCTAAAGGAAGCTGAGAGAATGAGCTGCAACTCAGACTGGAACAAGTCAAAACTTTACCAGGTACATAATTTCAACTCTTACACAAATAAACAAAAACTTCAAATGTTTGAGTATATTTATGTTTACTTGACCACCACTTTAGAAGAACAAACTGAACTCAAACAAAAACTCAAAGATCTTGAAAACAATTTAAAAATTAAAGATGATAAAATAATGGAATTAGAAAGTTACAAAGTACTTTTAAATGCTCAGACTGAAGCCTACAATGATCTTGCAAAAGAAAATCACAAACTTAGAGAAGAAACTGAGCACTATGAAAGAATTTGTAAATCATGGTGTATATCATCTTTAAAAAATGAAGATTATTTGAGCAGACAGGTACCCAAACAAGTTCAAGCAGTGTTGGGTGAAGGGTTCAATTTGAAGAAGTACATGACATAAGAGGAAGAAGAAGCTGAAAAGGCTGAAAGAGAAAAAATCATTTTTAAACCAGAAATCCTTCCAAATACTTTCACTTATTTGAAAGGAGATAAAATAATGATGTCAAATGCCTTTGTTAAACCTGTAATTTCTCAAGTTTTGAATAAAAATGATCTTTTGCCTTCATCTTCCTCTAAATCTGAATGTGTTACTTTATCTGAGACTGATGTAAATATGCAGATTGAAAAGAATTCTACATCCTTGAACAAAGTTTTTCCCATAGTTATGAGCAAACCTAAGAGTCAGGCTCTAGTCAGTTCCAGAGGCCATAATAAAAGTCCTGAATAAAAAACAATTGATAAATTACGAAATAAATTACTGGAACTGACCAACATTGTAAAAACTCTAGTCAGGGATAAATCACCTAATCAAGTAAGGCCCAAATCTCCTCCTAAGAGAATTTGCTATAACTGTGGTGAAAAAGAGCATGAAGCTGTGTTTTGTAAACTACTGACTAAGTCTAGACCTAAGAAATCTTATTTTCAAAAGTCAGTCTCATCAAAACATTGGTCAGCTTCACGTAAGTCAGGCTCATCGAAATCCAGATCAGTCTCATCAAAATGAGATTCCTCTTCGAGAAACACTTCTCCATCAAAGACTACATCTGTACAATCTCCTCAAATTAAGTCAATCACATCTAGAGTCAGTCTCAAAAATACTCCTTGTAAATACTGTGGTGTCATAGGTCACTATTCTGTTAATTGCATGAATGAAATAAACAAATGGAACTACACTGGCTCCAAAACTGACTGCAAGACTGAATCTAAACTCAAGACTGCTGAAATTCATGGATCCACTCTAAAGTGGGTACCCAAAAGGAACTAATATCTTTCATTTTCATGTGCAGGACTCTACAAAATGGTATCTAGATAGTGGAGCATCAAGGCACATGACAGGAATGAAGTCCTTTCTACAGGATTATAAGGAAGAAGATGGACCTCAAGTAAGATATGGTGACAATGAGGTATCAATGACTCGGGGATATGGAAAGATTCATGCTGGAGCTGTTAGGTTCAAGAGAGTTGCATATGTGGAATGATTACAACATAACTTACTCAGTGTGAGTCAAATTACTGATGAAGATCATGAAGTCAGATTCAGGAAACAAGCTGGGATAATCTATAGTGCCAAGGGAAAACCATTACTGCTAGCCAAGAGAGAAAGAGATGTATTCTGTCTGGATCTGAGTACAGCAAATGATGAAGCTGAGACATGCCTGTTCACAGAGACAAAGGAAGAATTGAATTGGCTATGGCATCGAAGGTTATCTCATTTAAACTTCAAGAACATTAATGCTTTGTCCAAAAGAAAGTTAGTACGAGGTTTTCCAGAACTGACCTATACCAAAGATAAAGTTTGCTCAGCCTGTGTTCTTGGAAAGCAAACGAAGTCTCAATTTCCTTCCAAAATGCTACATTCCATTGATGAACCTCTGTTCATGCTACATATGGATCTATTTGGCCCAATTGGAATTGAAAGTAAAGGAGGAAAGAAATACACACTTGTCATTGTTGATGAGTTTACTCGATTTACTTGGGTTATATTCTTAAGAGCCAAAAGTGATGCTGCAGAGGAGATTATCAGTCTGATCAAAAGAGAACAGCGCCAGAAAAATACTCTTGTTCGTCAAATGCGAAGTGACCATGGAACTGAGTTCAGAAACTCAGTCTTAATCGACTTCTGTGATCAATTAGGCATAGTGCAAAACTTTGCCTCAGTTCGAACTCCACAACAAAATGGAGTAGCAGAGAGAAGGAACATAACACTAATTGAAGCTGCCAGAACAATGTTGTGTTATGGAAACATGAAGATAAAATTCTGGGCTGAGGCTGTGAACACTGCATGCTTCACACAGAACAGATCAATCATTGTGAAGAGGCATGGAAAAACAGCATATGAATTGTATCACAACAAGGTGCCTTCTATTCATTACTTTCATATCTTTGGAAGTAAATGTTACATTCTCAATCAAAGGGACTTGTTGTGTAAAATGTCTCCTAAAGCTGATGAAGGGTTGTTTGTTGGATACTCTAGCATTGCTAAAGCATTCAGGGTATATAATGAAAGAAGAAAAGTGGTAGAAGAAAGCATAAATGTCACTTTTGATGATACTACCCAGTCTGACAAAGATGAATCATCATCACAGACTGACTTAGCCACTATCAACCAACTTTGTGACGAATTACTTGTGACTTCATTTGAATCTGATAATCAGATTGGAGATCAGAATGCAGAAACTGCTCCTCAACATCAAGAATCAGAAAGTGAAACTGATGAACCATCTACCAAGAATTCTCCAGAATTGGAAACTTTAGAATCAACGAGCACTGATGATACTCAGCCTGAGACACCTTAGACTGATCAAGGTCAGCTTCAAACAACTCAGACTGATAGTGTTCAGACTGAAGAAGAAGAGGTCCCTGATACTGGTTCAGGCAACATCAAGACTGTCAAAGGCCATCCCATTTCATCTGTTATTGGATCCTTAACTGAAGGTGTCAAAACTAGAAGAAAGAATGCCACAACCAATTTCTGCTTCTATACAAATTTCTTGAGTCTGATGGAACCAAAGAGAGTTGAAGAAGCCTTATTAGATGAAGACTGGGTGGATGGCATGCAAGAGGAGCTTGGAGAATTCATTCAAAATAATGTCTGGACAAAGGTCCCACGTCCCCTGTATAAGACCATTATTGGCCTTAAATGGATATTTCGAAACAAGTATGATCAAGATGGAGTGGTGATCAGGAATAAAGCCAGACTGGTGGCTCAAGGCTACAAACAAGAAGAAGGCATTGACTATGATGAAACATTTGCTCCAGTAGCCAGAATTGAAGCAATTCGTCTGTTCCTAGCATATGCAGCCTTCAAAGATTTCTTGGTTTATCAAATGGATGTGAAGACTGCCTTTCTAAATGGAGATTTGCAGGAGGAAGTCTATGTGAAACAGCCTCCAGGTTTTGTTGATCCAAACTTTCCTGATCATGTTTATAAGTTAAACAAAGAATTATATGGTCTCAAACAAGCTCCTAGAGCTTGGTATGAAACCTTGTCTGAATTTCTTATTAAAAATGATTTTAAAAGGGGATCAATTGATAAAACTTTGTTCATCAAAAAGGAAAATGGTCATGTCATTTTGGTTCAAATATATGTTGATGACATTATATGTGGCTCCACGAATGACAAACTTTGCACTTGGTTTTCAAAACTCATGTGTAGTGAATACAGAATGAGTATGATGGGGGAACTTAACTTTTTTCTTGGTCTACAAGTAGAACAAAAGAAGGATGGGATTTTTATAAACCAGAGTAAATATGTTCATGATTTAGTCAAGAAATTTGGTTTTGAAACTAGTTCTGAAATGAAAACTCCAATGAGTACTTCTGACAAATTGCACAAAGACTCATCTGGTAAGTCAGTTTGTCAAGCCACTTATAGAGGAATGATTGGTTCTTTACTCTATTTAACTGCTAGTAGACCTGACATCATGTTTTCCACATGTCTATGTGCACGTTATCAAGCTGACCCCAAGGAATCCCATCTTAGAGCCGTCAAAAGAATTTTTCGATATCTTAAGGGTACTCCAAACCTTGGTTTATGGTACCCTAAAGATTCTGGGTTTGAACTAATTGGCTACTCAGATGCAGAGTATGCAGGATGTAAACTTGACAGGAAGAGCACCTCAGGAGGTTGTCAGCTTCTAGGAGGAAAACTAGTCAGCTGGTCAAGTAAGAAACAAAACTCAGTTGCAACATCCACCGCTGAAGCTGAGTATGTGGCTGCAGGGAGCTGTTGTGCACAATTGTTATGGATGCAACATCAATTGGCTGATCTTGATATCAAAATACATCACACTCCAATCATGTGTGACAACAAGAGTGCAATCCAAATTACTGAGAATCCAGTATTTCACTCCAGGACCAAACACATTGAGATTCGACATCATTTCATTAGAGACTGTGTGGAGAAAGGAAAGGTCAGACTGGAGTTTGTGGTAACAAATGATCAATTGGCAGACATATTCACAAAGCCTCTAAGTGAGGAAAGGTTCTTTTATTTGTTAGGAGAACTAGGCATGCTAAATCCTTAATCTGTCATATATATAAAACTCAGGCTGACCTGTCTGTCAGCTTGTGAATTTTCAGTCTGACTCAATAGTCAGCTCCAGCCAACTCAGTCAGACCCAGTGCTCAGATTGATTGTATTTTTAGAACATATTTTGTTTTGACATCTCTTACATTTCTATTTTTTTGTATATCTTTTATAAATCTTTCTATTTTTTATTAGATATAGTTTTTAATTTTTTTAACGTGTCAATGTACAGTCAAGGGTCAATAAAGCCAATCCGCTAACATTAAAGGTCTAAACTAAAAGTCTCCTAACTTAGTTACAAGTTTTCGCTCTTTTAGTTTAAAACTAACTGAATTTCAAATCTTAACCTAATTTTGTTTTCTCTCTTACTAATCTTCTGCTTGATTGTATCTTTGATGGCGAATACTAATATGATTCTTCACGTTACTCCAAGAATGATTCCTGGTGCAGATTTTCAACACAGGGTTCAAATCAAGGACAATAACAGAGTGGCGACTGCTGAAATTCCCGCCAATCGTCGAAACAGGGGATTTGAGCAACTGATTCAATATATGAAGGCACACCCTCTCTACGGCGCTTTCTTTTGCGCAAATACCATGTGTCCTCCAGTGCTATGTGAATGGTGGTACACTTGCACCGCCAATGCTGACAGGACTGCCCTTACTGGCACATACAATGATGGGCGTAAAACAATCACGATCACTGAAGACACCATTCGTATTGCATTACTACTCCCAACCCTCGCTGAGGCTGGAGAAGGTGGGTTTCAGACCAGACGGAGCAAACAGCAAGCTAGGGATGAAGCTTTTCCCCTTATCGGTCAGCCTGAAACTCAAGGGGTTATTAAATACAATATTTTCACTGGAAAATGGAAATTCTTGTTTTCAATGATTACTAGGTGCTTGGGGGGTAAATCGGGTAGCCTGGATTAGATGAATGAATTTGAAACTCATCTGTTTCATGCTATGGTAACGGGTAGACGAATCTCCTTCTCACAACTTTATTTTGATGAGATTCTCTCTCTGGCCCTAAAAACAAAACGACCGAATGATGTCCCATTCATTCGTGTTCTATCACTCTGCTTTGAGGAAGCTCTGGGGAAGGAAACTTATGATCAGCTTGAACAAACCTTTTATACATGTGAACCTCCCAGGCTGACTCCCAAAATGTTTACTTATATAAATATCACTACGAATGAAACGGAGCTCACACCTGTTATGCTTGAATGGATCGCAAATCCTTTCATCGATCAGGAACTGACTGAGTCTGACTCTTCAGACTCAGAGGTCCAAGCTGAACGAATTGACGGAGGGCCTGAGGGACATATCCCTGCTGCAGATGCTGAGGTGGAACTGGGTGGGGCTGGGCACGATGAAGCTACCCAAGGTATGGATATTACTCTTTCTTTACCTCAGTCTGAGAGTATCCCATCTCAGTCTGAGCAGTCCACTCCACATCTTGATGTACTGGCTACACAAGCGACCCAACTGATGAACTCACCAAGTTCATTTGATAAAGCTCTCACATCAAGCCCCACAGCAAATCAAGCACTAATGGACTCACTATTCCATGAGGCTGAGAGTTCTACACTCCCCTCAAGTGCTGCAGTTCAGACCAGTCTCTCTCTGCTAGAGCATGAGTTGGATCTGACTGCTTTGACTACCCAAAGCCCCATTAAGGTAGTAAACTTGGAGAAACATGTTGCTGCTACCACACAGACACATGTGACTAGCATTGAAGAAGATGTCCCACTCCTGGACATCCCTGTACTTAGTATGGGACTACCCCCTTCAGTCTCACAGCCAGTTCCAACGGCTATTTTCACCAGCTCTGTGCTGGTTCACGATAAGGTACCACCCTCAAATCTCTTACACTCTCTTTCACTAGTCGCCAATGCCTTACTCCCCAAACTGAGTGAGGTACAGACTTCATCTTCTATGGCTTATGATCATTCTCCTACATCACAGGGAGGGAGTGAAGCTGTGCCACCTGTTACAACATTAACTGCTACTACTTCAACCCAGTCTGAGGTTGCCTTGACTGTCCCCGTGCTGTTACAAGCCCTTATGGACGTGTCAGCTCAGTTTGATGACAGACTGAAGGCAATGCAGACTGAGGTTCATGCTTTGAGAACACAAAATGCAGAGGAGCTGAAAGATCTAAAGGGGATGGTTTTGAAACTGACCTCTGAAGTCAGTATGATGAGAAAAGGCAAGACTGTTGCAGAGGATTCTCAGATTCAGGGGGAGAAAATAGCTGCTGCAACTGATGAATCTGAGATCCCCAAGCAGAGGTTGAAAAGGAAAAGAGAAGAGGGGGAGAAAAGGTACTATAAAACCACCAGGTTCAATACTAAAACTAGTCAGTCGGAGGTATTCTATGAAACTGACTGGAGTGAGATGTCATGTGATGAGCCTGAGAAGGAGGATATCAAAGGGAAAGGCAAAGTGGGGTATACTAGTGATCAAGATCAGATTGAAGAAGAAGAACATATGGAAGTCCAGACTGATCTTGAAACTGAAGTGAAAAAGAAACAAGCTGAAGCTGAGCGACTAGCCAAACTTCAAAGGTATGCTCACAACTTTGGAATGTCTGTGGAGCAATACAAAGAATATGTGAAGGGGCTCTACAAGGAGAAATTTGAGTTCAACCCATATGATCAGTCTGCAAAAGCAGCTGAAGACTTTGAAGCTGAAATGCAAGCTGAGGAAGATCTGGCCATTGAAGAAGAACAGATGAGAGTAGAGGCTGACAAACAAATGGCCAGACAAGTACACAGAGAAGAAGCCAGAGTAGACTACATAGAAAGAAACTTTACCCTAAGGAAGCATGAGAAAAGAATACTACACTTAGAGTGCACAAACCCTGGTAGATCTGACCTGCTACTCACTTGCTACCACAAAGGAGGATCCTACAAAATTGGGTTAAACTTACTACACACTCTGGGTTTTGAAGAATGGAAAGACATAGCCAGACTGAGCACAGAAATAACAAATACTGAACACAGTATGGCTGTAAAAAGAGAGGCTGTCTACAATGTCAATGCAGCTAACATGCTGAAACTGATAAATGATGAAGAGTTCAGAGCATTCTGTACTATGCACAAAGTGAGGGCTGGAGCTAAATCATTGGGTCTTGAAACCAGCAACATGCATCCTGTTCCCAGAGGAGTTGTGTTTCAAGACAGAACATATGTAGAGACTGAGAAGCATACAGGCTTGTGTTATACAGACTGTGGGGGAGAGGAAAGTTTCCAAGCAAAAGACAGACTGAACATGGCTTCTATTCACCACTGCATAGCTCTACTAAGTGAATGTGAGTCTACTCAATGTCTCCCATTCAGAATGAAACTGATAAGCTGGCTGTTCAATAATCTCAGAAGGATTGAAGAGATTGGAACTTTGAATGACAAAGTGGAGCTGATCAAGAAAGAGTATCAACTGCATTTCCACAAATCTGACAAAGAAATGGAGAGATTGCTTGCTTGGAAGACAGAAAGGTTGAAGTGGATAGAAGAAGTACAGAAGCCTGTGCCATTTGAGACTTCCCTGAAGAAGAAGAAGAGAACTCTCAAGAAGAAGAAGTGATTTGAATGATGAATATTTTTGTTCACAAACATTGTTTTTAACTTTTTATGTTTGTGTTTATTTTTGTGCATCAGTTTGTAAAAGACTTTAATTAAAACAGATAGGGGGAGATTGTTGGGAAAAACAATGATTTAACCCAAGTTAATAAATCTGTTAATTAAAGTCTTAGTCTGAGTGACTTGAGTCTGAGTGACTGAGTCTGAGTGACTTGAGTCTGAGTGACTGAGTCTGACTACTCAACTCATTAAGAGAAGTAAGGCGTAATTTTAGGCAGTCTAGTTAGATAAAATCTTCTATCTCTTTAGAAGATTTCCTAAGATTTATCCTTATCAAACTCACTATTATTGTGTATAAATAGTGAGCTTGAACGTTGTAAACGGTGCACCTTTTGAACGAAATATAACTGTGTGTTATTTTCACTGTTTCGTTATTATAATTCCGCTATAATAATACTTGAAACTGAGTAATCAATCGATAAATAATAATTAACGTCTAAATACTTATTTGTGATTGATTTGCCATTGTTTGAGATCTTATTGAGACCTAACACACTTCCTACCCGGTAACACCCTACTCGCATCCGGACACGAACCTTAGTTACCCGGACACGGACATGACCTACCCGGTACAAACCTAGGCTACCCGGTAACACCCAAGTCCCCTGGCCGGTACAAACCTAAGCTACCCGGTAACAAACCTAGTCTACCCGGTAACATGCCTTGGTCTACCCGGTAATGCCTTGGTCTACCCGGTAACCTCCCTTTGTCTACCCGGTAACCTACCTTGGTCAACCCGGTAACCTACCTTGGTCTACCCGGTAACATGCCTTGGTCTACCCGGTAATGCCTTGGTCTACCTGGTAACCTGCCTTGGTCTACCCGGTAACGCCTTAGTCTACCCGGTAACATGCCTTGGTCTACCCGGTAACGCCTTAGTCTACCCGGTAACATGCCTTGTTCTACCCGGTAACATGCCTTGGTCTACCCGGTAACCTGCCTTAGTCTACCCGGTAACATGCCTTGGTCTACCCGGTAACATGCCTTGGTCTACCCGGTACACACTTGGGCTCCTACCCGGTATTCCTACGCCCCGTTACCAGGTAGAGACTACCCGGTGATCTTGACTACCCGGTACACATTTAGGCTACCCGGTACATATTTAGGCAATTCTACCTGGTTGCCTTAGGCCATTGACTTAAGTTGACCTGACGTCACAAGCACACATGCTTACGTTACTTACCCATTTATGGATCATAAAGTGATGGCCCATGAGCGTAATCATAGGCCGTGGCCCATAAAGGGAAACCCTAATTTCAGGCCATTAAATACCCCTCTGGTCATTGTCAGAGGGGATCAGTTTTCAATCATTTGCAACCTACACACACACGTTCAAGAGAAGTTTTCCCACTCTCTTACGTCACAAACGCTAATCATACGTCACCTTTAGCTCGCCAAGAGCTTGGTAGGTTCGCACTGCCCTCGCAGGAGTTCGTATCGATTAGCCAACACCTCCAAATCGTTTAGCACGTCAGCCGTTGCTTAAACATAAATGTTGAAAGAAAAAAATGTGTATATCATCTAATGCATTTGTTACAAATCATTTATGCATTAGGAATATTATTGAGAGTCTGATACTCCATCCGTCCCATTATTATTGTCTTGTTTGACTTTTTAAAATCTTTATTTTTTAACTTTGACTTCAAATATATTTTTTTCTGTTATATAATATTTGATGAAGATTATACTTATGAAAATACATATAAAACAAAATATATTCATATATTGTGTATTAACTAATCTATAATACAAAAATAAATATGTAAGGTTTAAAACATAAAAGAATTTAAAAAATCAAACACGACAATTATAACAGGGCAAAGTGACTGTGTTTTTTTCTTTTAATAATACCTAATTACATACATTATTTGAGTAGGGAGCAAGAAAATTATAAAATGTGATTTTTTACAACATAAAAAATGTGATAATTTCTTAATAATATCACTAATGAGTGATTCTTTTTTTCTTTTTTTTAGAGAGTCGAGGATTACAAACAAATAGGGATGATAATTCAGGTCGAGTTTTGGTTAATGGGTTCGGGTTAGCAGGTTGGCGGGTTGAAATTATTCAATCCGAACTTAACCCATTAAAATAATCAGGTTATCGGGTTTGGGTTAGCAGGTTGTCAGGCTCAACCTAAACCTAACCTATGTAACCCGTTTATTATACAAATTAGTGGATTGACTAGCAAGTTTGAGCGAAACGTTTGTTTTCGGGTCAATAAGGTGAAAGTGAGTGTACTTTATGAATAAGTAAAGTTGTTTATATTCTTATTTTTGCAACCACTAAAATTGAAAAATATAATATAGAAGTTTCTAAACAAAAAAAAATATAAACAAAGATAAAATACTATGACTAAAATTATATATATCTATTGTGCTAGATCCTTGTGTGAAAGAGAAAATTTCAATTATTTAGAGTCATTAGATCAAATTAAAAAATAATCTTGACCACATAAACTATGTCTTTTTACACACACTACTGTTGTCTTAAAATTGACTTTGTTATTAGACATTCAAAACACATGGGATATTAAATTCTAACTAAGAAAGGAACAAGTCAACAAAACAAGTATCAATTTTCCGATATTTACTCACGTAAATAACCAACAAATGAAGATAGTATTGGTTTGATCTATTTTTTTGCAAATTAATTTTTGCATACAAACCCAACTCCATATGAAACTAATGACCAAAGCAAAGTAGTGAAACATTAATTCTCGACTCACCAGCCAAACACTAAATGTGTATTTCTTATTGATACAATATTTGATTGCTATGACTTTATTATTTGCAAAAGTGACCCTTTTTGTATTTTCAATTCCTATTTCCTTTCCATTCAATTATGGTATTAGTATTACTTTGTGTTCAGTCAGATATCCATTTTTGTATTTTATGACCTTTATTGTTTTGTTTGTGTTTGAGCAACGATTGACGGGGCTCAAGGGTTAGGGGTGTTGGCTAATCGATACGAACTCCTGCGAGAGCAGTGCAAACCTACCAAGCTCTTGACGAGCCTAAGGTGGCGTAATGATTAGCGGGTGTGACGTAAGAGAGTGGGAAAAACTGCTCTTGAACGTGTATGTGTGAGTGATGCAATGATTGACAACCTACCCTCTGACATTGATCAGAGGGGTATTTATAGGCTTGAGATTAGGGTTTCCATTTATGGGCTGAGGCCCAATGATTACACCCATGGGCCGTCACTTTATGATCCAAAAATGGGTAAGTGACGTAAGCATGTGTGCTTGCGACGTCAGGTCAACTTAAGTGTATACCGGACAGAAGTTAGCGTTACCGGGTAGGCTGTGCCCGGTAACGGGGCTAAAATGCTCGGCGGTTTCCGAGGTATACTGGGGTGAGCTCGAGCACGGGGCTCTTTACCCCGGTAACGGGGCTTAGTTTACCCGGGTATGGCCAAGGTGTCCGCGGTGATGTTCGAGCAGGGGCTGATTACTCGATAGCAGGGCGAGGTGTCTAGGCGGTATCCGAGAACGGCCCAGAGATTCTGGGCGGAACTCGGTAACGGCCCTAGAAGTTTCCGAGATGCCTTGGCGGGGCTACTTATCTCGGTAACGGGGCCAAGGTGTCCGAGGTTACCGAGGCATTCTCGAGAGCGGGGCTTGTTTACTCGGACACGGGCCAAAGTATCCGAGGTGTGTCCGGGATACCAGCTATGACTCGGTCATGTGTCCGGGGTGTCCGAGGTATCTCGATCATGTGTCCGAGGTTACCGAGTCATTCTCGAGAGCGGGGCTTGTTTACTCGGACAGGGGCCAAAGTATCCGAGGTGTGTCCGGGATACCAGCTATGACTCGGTCATGTGTCCGGGGTGTCCGAGGTATCTAGGGCGGTGTCCGAGGACTGCCCTGAGAACCTCGGCGGTATCCGGTAACGGGGCTCCTTAGCCCGGAGACGGGGCTTCTTAGCCCGGAGACGGGGCTCCTTAGCCCGGTAACGGGGCAGGTTTACTTGGTACCGGGGCTCCTTAGCCCGGTAACGGGGCAGGTTTACTCGGCAGCGGGGGTTTACGCCCGAGTAGAGTTCATCGTACCCGGGACATGCTCGAGATGTGTTCAAGGTGTGCCCGGGTAGCCTTGGCGGTTACCGGGGTCACTCGAGTTCAGGGCCGTTTAGTACTGCCCAGAAGTTCAGGGCCGTTTAAGACTGCCCAGAAGTTCAGGGCCGTTTAAGACTGCCCAGAAGTTCAGGGCCGTTTAGTACTGCCCAGAAGTTCAGGGCCGTTTAAGACTGCCCAGAAGTTCAGGGCCGTTTAGTACTGCCCAGAAGTTCAGGGCCGCTTAGTACTGCTCAGAAGTTCAGGGCCGCTTAGTACTGCCTAGAAGTTCAGGGCCGTTTAGTAGTACTTCCCAGAAGTTCAGGGCCGTTTAGTACTGCTGCCCAGAAGTTCAGGGCCGTTTAGTACTGCTGCCCAGAAGTTCAGGGCCGTTTAGTAGTACTGCCCAGAAGTTCAGGGCCGTTTAGTACTGCTGCCCAGAAGTTCCGAGGTTGCTCGAGTCGTTTTCGGTTATCGGACCACATACCTCAATAGCCCCCCCAAGTTTGAGTTTTGTTAAATTTTCGAAAAATTTCCAAATTTCAAACTTCAAAGCTTTTTGCCTTCCCCCTAAACTTTTCTATAAATCTCTTCATTTTTTCATCTACTTCTCTTTTTGCGGCGGTGGTGTGGGAGGATCTTTCTAGGAGGAATTTCCTGGGAGGAATTTTTCCTAGGAAGAATTTTCTGGGGGGAATTTTTCTTGAGAGGATTGTCTCAGGGGAAATTTAGCCTAGGAGGAATTTCCTAAGAAGAATTTTTCTTAGGAGAAATTTCCTTGGAGGAATTTCCTGGGAGGAATTTTTCTTATGAGGATTTTTCTGGGAAGATTTTTCTAGGAGGAATATCCTGGGAGGAATTTTTCTTAGCAGAAATTTCCTAGGAGGGATTTTTCCCGACCTTAAGATTTTGTTTCCTCATTGTAAGTATTTTATTAATGCTTGCTAGGCCTATCTGGATTTTTAATGACTTAGAATTTTTAAGTCATGGAAAATGCTTTAGTATTTTTAACCATGGAAAATGCCTTAACATTTATTAGCCATGATGAATATTTTATGAACGACAAATGCCTTAGCATATTTTCTTTTAAAGAGTTGTTCATGTTGATGACATAAACCTGTGTAAATGTGTGTTGACACAATGTTTGATGCTCATGGTGTAGTTGGATACCCGTGGCCCCTTTTTAATTTTTAAGTTGTGTCTATGACACTGTGCGTGTGACACTTCTTGTTGGTTAACCATAAATTTATTTTTTACTCGCGAGATTGTCGCTCCCCAATAGGGAGTGCTTATCTTTCCTCCGGTAGGTAAGAAAGACGGAAATTTGTGTGATTGTCGCTCCTTAATAGGGAGTGCTTATCCTTCCTCCAATAGGTAAGAAAGACAGATATTTGTGTTCAGCCCAGCCTTGTATGCCTTATGTGGCTTGTTACACTTACATTTTTTTATTTTTTTAAATAGCTATGAGTAGCTTGTTACCAAGTTGGTATTGATTGGGGGAAAGTATGATAGGGAAAAAAGATGATTTTTATTAGCAACATAGATGACTACATAGATGACTACATAGATGTGCTCTATCAAGCATTTTGTTCTATCTAAAACATGATATAGTTCAATACATGGTATTCCATGACCTTGTTAGGATTTTTATAGTCTCTCATGATGTAGTATGTCGTCGATTGGAGGGGTGTTTGGAGGACTAGAGTACATGTCCGTCTGGTGGTCCTGGGTCCTCCATGTGTGCTCCCTTTTGCCATGCAAAGGTCTTCTTGAGCGGGGGCTCCATCACTTGCTTTACTCCCGTGACAAGGTGTTCCAAGTGTCCCTCTTCCAATGCTCGCTTGATTTCGGCCTGGAGCTCTCTACATGCATTTGTGTCATGTCCATGGGCTTCATGGAATTCACAATATTTGTTCATGTTTTTCTTCCCTGACATGTAGGTCATTGGGCGGGGAGGCTTGAATGTCGCACATACTTGTTCGGTTTTCAAAATTTCCATGGGAGACTTGTTGAGGCTAGAGGCTAGTGAGGCTTTGTCATAAGGAGAAAACCTTTGCTTTTGTCTGTTATCTCGTCGGTCCTCTTTGTGGTTGTCATGAAGACTACCCTCTCCACTAGGTGAGTCTTGCATGCTTGACCCTCCAGGACTTAGTCCACTCCATGTCTTTTCTCTTTTGCCACTTGTTACGCTTCTTGCCAAAGCAATCGTTTCCTTTGACCTTAAATAATTGTAGCAAACATCTGTGGTCTCCTTGAAGGTAACTGGGATTCGTGCTGCGAGTCGTTCTTGGAGTTGGCCTGGGAGTAGTGAGAGTGTGAACCCGGATATTTGTTGACTTTCGGGTAGGCCTGGTATCTTCTGGCAGTCTTGTGTGTAACGAATGATGAACTCTCTTAGGCCTTCCCCTTCTCGTTGGCGTATGAGATGTGCCTCAAGATGGGTTCTCCTTTGCTTTTTCTGTTGAAAAAAGTTGGAGGTAAACTTTGCTTTAAGGTCGTAGAAATCATAGATGCTTTTCTCTGGGAGGCTTGTGAACCAATCTCCAGCGAAACCTTGCAACGTTCCTGGAAACATGTGGCAAGCTACCGGGTCTACCCACTTTTCTGTCAGGATAGCTTGTTCGAAAAGTGCCAAGTGATCCTCTGGGTCTCTTATTCCATCATAGGTGCCGACTATAGAGGGAACCCTCTGTCGGTCTGGGATGGGATATCTTGCCACCCAATCACAAAACTTAGAGTTCACCACAGAGGTAGGCATGGTTGCTATCCGAGATGGTCCTTCTCTCTCTCCCACGAGGCCCTTCAGCAAACTGAGTAATTCTTGAGTGGTATCTTGTGGGGGTGGAGGAGGGGTAGGCTCTGGTGCCTTTTGCCTTTGCAACTCATTAACCAACTGTCCCAGCAAGACACTCGCATTGACCTCAGGAATTGGTTGTGGCGCAGGCTTGGGCTTCAATGTTTCTATGAGCCTTGTTAAGAAGTCGTTTTGTGCGGGTGGAGCCGGTGGAGGTGTTTGTTGTTGGGACAAGGCTGCCTTCAAAATCTCCAAAGCTTCTTCTACTGACGGCTGTTCTTTGGGAGGGGTTTGAGTGGGAGTGGGAGTGGGAGATGGCTGTTGGGTTAGAGTGGAGGTTTCCAAGCTAAGAAGTTGTAAGAAGCTCTGGGTTGGAGTGATACTTGGAGGCCTTCCCATCTGGAAGCCTTGATAACTTGACTGGCCTGCCTCTCCCGTGCTAGGCACTTCCACTTCGGCTGTGTCGTTAGACTCGAAAGGGTAAAGTCTGGTCCGGACACCAGATAGGTTTTCTTCACTAATCCTTCTAGCATTCCCCGTCCCATCTCCTGATCCAGTGACTTGGGAGTTTGGGGGGGTGGTGTTGATGTCTACCGAGGGAGGAGGATCCTCTCTGCTCGGAGGGGGGTTCATGGCAGGGCCTGAATCCATTGGGGGTGAAGGGTTAAGGAGAAAACTTAGTGAAAAACCGTTGTTCTATAACGGTCCCACGGATGGTGCCAATGTTTGAGCAACGATTGACGGGGCTCAAGGGTTAGGGGTGTTGGCTAATCGATACGAACTCCTGCGAGAGCAGTGCAAACCTTCCAAGCTCTTGACGAGCCTAAGGTGACGTAATGATTAGCGGGTGTGACGTAAGAGAGTGGGAAAAACTGCTCTTGAACGTGTATGTGTGAGTGATGCAATGATTGACAACCTACCCTCTGACATTGATCAGAGGGGTATTTATAGGCTTGAGATTAGGGTTTCAATTTATGGGCTGAGGCCCAATGATTATACCCGTGGGCCGTCACTTTATGATCCACAAATGGGTAAGTGACGTAAGCAATGCTTGCGACGTCAGGTCAACTTAAGTCAACTTAAGTGTATACCGGACAGAAGTTAGCGTTACCGGGCAGCCAGGCCAACCGGGCAGGCTGTGCCCGGTAACGGGACTAAAATGCTCGGCGGTTTCCGAGGTATACCGGGGTGAGCTCGAGCACGGGGCTCTTTACCCCGGTAACGGGGCTTAGTTTACCCGGGTATGGCCAAGGTTTCCGGGGTGATGTTCGAGCAGGGGATGATTACTCGATAGCGGGGGGAGGTGTCTAGGCGGTATCCGAGAACGGCCCAGAGATTCTGGGCGGAACTCGGTAACGGCCCTAGAAGTGTCCGAGATGCCTTGGCGGGGCTACTTATCTCGGTAACGGGGCCAAGGTGTCCGAGGTTACCGAGTCATTCTCGAGAGCGGGGCTTGTTTACTCGGACAGGGGCCAAAGTATCCGAGGTGTGTCCGGGATACCAGCTATGACTCGGTCATGTGTCCGGGGTGTCCGAGGTATCTCGATCATGTGTCCGAGGTTACCGAGTCATTCTCGAGAGCGGGGCTTGTTTACTCGGACAGGGGCCAAAGTATCCGAGGTGTGTCCGGGATACCAGCTATGACTCAGTCATGTGTCCGGGGTGTCCGAGGTATCTAGGGCGGTGTCCGAGGACTGCCCTGAGAACCTCGGCGGTATCCGGTAACGGGGCTCCTTAGCCCGGAGACGGGGCTTCTTAGCCCGGAGACGGGGCTCCTTAGCCCGGTAACGGGGCAGGTTTACTTGGTACCGGGGCTCCTTAGCCCGGTAACGGGGCAGGTTTACTCGGCAGCGGGGGTTTACGCCCGAGTAGAGTTCATCGTACCCGGGACATGCTCGAGATGTGTTCAAGGTGTGCCCGGGTAGCCTTGGTGGTTACCGGGGTCACTCGAGTCATAGCCGTTTAGTACTGCCCAGAAGTTCAGGGCCGTTTAGTACTGCCCAGAAGTTCAGGGCCGTTTAAGACTGCCCAGAAGTTCAGGGCCGTTTAGTACTGCCCAGAAGTTCAGGGCCGCTTAGTACTGCCCAGAAGTTCAGGGCCGCTTAGTACTGCCTAGAAGTTCAGGGCCGTTTAGTAGTACTGCCCAGAAGTTCAGGGCCGTTTAGTACTGCTGCCCAGAAGTTCAGGGCCGTTTAGTACTGCTGCCCACAAGTTCCGAGGTGGCTCGAGTCGTTTTCGGTTATCGGACCACATACCTCAATAGTTTGATTATTGTTTTAAAAAAAAAAAATCTTGATAGGGGTGAGCTTTTAGGAATGTGTTTTTCATTAGAAGAAAATCATTTATAGAAATATAGTGAAATCTGTGAGATATGCACAAGAAGAGCGTATCGTAACCGTTGAGGTGGTCTGAGTTTGTCATTGAAATTTAGTTCAAATGGAACAGAAATGTTGAAATTCAATAAACGGCTTTCAAATCCTTAATAACTTTTAATTGACTTATTAAAACTTAGATTAAATTAAATAATATAGTGTTTATGATCGTTTTAATAAGCTTAACCTACTACTCAATATAACCTAACCCCATTATTTTTTCCAACTACTTTTGACATTCACTTGCTGGAAGAGGATAAAGAATAGAACGGAATAAGGTAGGGGCTCACGTTAACTTTGTTCCTAATTTAATTTCATTGTTAATAAATCAAACCTTATCTATTGTTAAGGTAAATATTGGATTTAACCAATCAATGTTCACCATTTACTATAATAAAAAAGGTAACCTTTTTATTGTGGTGTTTGAATATACAAATGTTTAATTGATCAAATATGGTACCCGGGCAACGCACATGTATAACACTAGTTAATATAAAGGGTTACGTTAGTTAAATATGGTAGAATATATATTAAATTTTATATATCATTATTTATAAAAAAAATACTTTATAAAATTTTCGGGTTGTCAGGTCGACCCATTTAACCAAATGACTAACCCGAACCTAACCTGAAATAATTCGGGTTAGCAGGTTGGTGGGTCGAGATTATATAACCCAACCCGTTAATTTTCGTGTCGGTCTCGGGTCGAGTTCCGTGTCGTATCGAGTATTGGCACCCCTACAAACAAACACTATATTCATACAATTGTTTTGATCGAAATTTAAACCCATTACTTCAAAGTTAACGGGTTCTCACGTACCACCAGATTATAATTTGATACTAACGAGGATTAACATGCCCGCGCTTCGCGGCGGGAGAAAATCCTCGTTTAGATCGGGTATATAATTCAAATACATATAGTGAAATCAACTTTTTATTCGTATAAAATAAATAAATAAAAAAGATTTATTGTTTATATTTGTACTAGCTGGTTCTACCCAACCAAGTACAACCATTTGATCCGCAATAAAAAAAATATTTGTTCACGACTAGTCATCTAACTTCACTACACATTCTTCATAAACGACTTCCTTTTTTCGCTAATAGCCGTATACTCTTAACTTGATCCAAAACCATCTACAAAAATGGACGTTTCATTTCAAAGTAACTTAAACATCTCATATATAATAATTAGTTCAAAAAATTAAATGTCATATAATGGAGTATCAAAAATAGTGTATAAAAGTATTCAGCAAATTCGGGCTACGAGTGACATTAGTAGACAAAAAAGGAACACCAACTATAATATTGTTTGGTTAAGTTACATATTTTTTTCTAAAGTTATGGACTCGATAAACTCCCATATTTTTCTTATTTACGATCATTTTTTTAGCAGAGTACCATTTAATTAATTTACAATTTTGATTAAGTTTTCTATATTATTCTTTGTTAACAATTCTATCAAATAACTAAAAGAAAACAAAGTATCTAATAATTGGTAAATGGGTAAAAATATGATTCTAAGTTATCCTCATTGTTCTATTTATCGTAAACAAAGTATTTTATCTAACAAATAATTATTATGGAATATTTATTCAACCTCTTTTATTTTCATTTAGAGTCGATTCATATTTGTTTTACAAAAATACATGTTCAATGACTTTTAGTTACAATCATTTGTCTAAAGTAATAATAATAAGAGTAAATTACATAGATCGTCCTTATGGTTTATATGCAATTACGGATTTCGTCCCTAACTTTGAAAAGTTGCATGGATCGTCCCATTTTCCAAACTAATTACTCATTTCGTCCCTAATTTGGACGTCCGTTAATTTCTGTCGTTAGCCTTCCCTCACGTGTAAAACACGTGAGGGTATTTTAGTCATTTCCCAGTCTTCACCTACCTTACCCTCTTTTCTAATCGATTTCATTTTCTATCCCTAATCTTTTAACCTAAATCCTAATTTCTCTCATTCTAGATGATGTTAACAATCTAAACAGGAACAACCATCAAAATAATCTTGCTAGGGTTTCATCTTCTTCATCCTCTTCCAACCACTCACCTTTTTCAAACACCAACAGAATCGCGGCGGCTGGAATTGCAGCAGGAATTGCAGCTCCGGCTGGAATCAACATCTCCGGAACAGATTAGGGACGAATCGCGGCGGCTGGAATTGCAGCTCCGGCGGCTGGAACAAGGTGATTTTGAGTAAATATGATTTTGGAATTGCAGCTCCGGCGTCTCAGTTTCTTAGCTCCGGTGGCTGGAACAAATTAGGGACGAATCGCGGTGAATGGTGATGATTTTGTAGCTCCGGCGGTTTGAAATGATTTTAATTTTTAGAGTTTATTAATGTTTGGGAGAGATATTTGAGGAAGAAGGGGTAATAAAATTGAAGACTGGGAAATGACTAAAATACCCTCACGTGTTTTACACGTGAGGGAAGGCTAACGGCAGAAATTAACGGACGTCCAAATTAGGGACGAAATGAGTAATTAGTTTGGAAAACGGGACGATCCATGCAACTTTTCAAAGTTAAGGACTAAATCCGTAATTGCATATAAACTATAAGGACGATCTATGTAATTTACTCTAATAATAATAACTATAAAAATAGTAATAATAATAGTAAATACTTTGTTACAATCATATAACTCAAAAAGAAAGAAATATTAATATTAGGCCTACATAAAAAAACACAAAAAAACAAAAATTAGTGGTAATAGGAATAGAACTTAGGACCTCAAGTACACCAACACTCAACCTTACTACTAAACCAAATCTGCTTTTGTTAATAATTTAAGATTTAATATATATAATATAAAAAAAAATACTATTCACTAGCTATTTACTTTATTAATTCATAATAAGTACTAATACTAATGAATGATTTTCTTTAGTAATGCATAAGAGCACACAGAGTGGTCGGTGTGGGCTTGGTTGTCGCCCCACAACGAGCCATTACCACTCCGGGTTCCCTCGTTGTGGGGGCTCGTTGTGTGGGTAACTGGGCGTTGAGGTGTTTTTTTTTTCTTTTTCACATTTCCCCTATAAATATAACATAAACTCTTAACCTAAAACCCCCAATATTTCTCAATCTATCTCAATATTTTTCTAAAAAATATATACAACAAAAAAATGAATTCATATTCTTCAACCGATCCCGATGTTACGGATTCTTCATCGTCCGAATCCGGATTGGATTGGTCGAATTACTAGCTAAGGCGGTAGAAGCTGTTGAACAAATGGATGAGGAAGAAAATGAGGTGGAAAGTTCACGTCGGACTGAAAAAAGGAAAAGGCGTTATATCAACCGCGATCGAACTGCAGCAAACAAAAACGTGTTACGTCATTACTTCTCCGGTGAAAGCACGTACCCGGATGAATATTTACGTAGACGATTTCGTATGAAAAGACCTCTTTTCCTCAGAATAGTCGAAGGTATATCTAATTACCCCGTAGAACATTTGCCCTACTATTTTAAATATTTCAAATAACGACCTGATTGTACGGGTAAAATGGGTTTTAGTTGTTTACATAAATGCACGTCCACTATGCATATGATGGCGTATGGAATTACTACGGACGCTTTTGACGAATATTTACAAATGTCAGAAAGAACATCATCTGAATCCCTAGATAAATTTTTAAAATGTGTAATCCATCTTTATACAAACGTTTATCTAAGAACCCCAACACAAGATGATGTTAATCGTTTATATCAAAAACACGATGAGGTTCACGGGTTTAAGGGTATGCTTGGTAGTATCGACTGTATGCATTGGAAATGAGATCAATGTCCAAATGCATACAAAGGGCAATACACACGAGGTGACCATGGTTATCCAACGATTATGCTGTAAGTTGTTGCGTCGTACGATCTTTGGATATGACATGCTTACTTCGGTGTCGCGGGGTCGAACAACGACATCAACGTGCTTAAACGGTCGTCGTTATTTCATGATATGCTCAACGACTCATCCCCGGATTACAGATTCACCGTCAACGGCCAAGAGTACAATAAATGATATTACCTTGCAGACGGTATATATCCAGAGTGGTCTACATTTGTTAAAGCTTTTCGTACCCATTTGACGAATCGCGACAAAAATTCAAACGTTTTCAAGGGAGTGCAAGAAAGGATATCGAACGCGTATTTGGTGTTCTTCAAGGTCGTTGGGGGATTATAAAACATGCAGTGAAATTTTATAAGATGAACAAGTTAAGAAGAGTTATGTACGGGGGTATCATATTGCACAACATGATTGTTTAAGACAACGGACGGTCGATTTGTGATACCCAATAATGGTATGCTCCTCCGGTTACAGGTTTTCCCGGAACTTATAACGAGAGAGTGAATGAACGTATCCGGATTAATAGAGAGATTAGAGACAGGAGCACACACATCAGACTCCGCGAGTATCTCGTGACGTACATTTCGACAGTTGCAGATGACTATCGACAACATTAGCTATTTTTATTTTATGTATTTGTATTTTTTTAATTATTGTATTGTAATTTTATTTTTATTTTATGTGTTTGTATTTTATTTTAATTATTGTATCGTAGTTTTATTTTTTATTTTAATAAAATGTTATATTTATCTTATTTAAATGTTTTAAAAAAATAAATAAATAAACTGAAGGTCACACATCTCCTACAACTCTCATTATCACTCCACAAAAAAAATTCACAGCTTTCATTATGGATGCAACGTCAGCAAAGAATCTCACAATAATCCACAATTCTCATTTTCACTCCCGGTACTCTAACAACACAAAGATTTAATATAAACCTATAAAAAAATTGTGTTTAAAATATTAGAATGAACATTATTTTATAAAACGTTAGGACAACTATATTGAATATTAAGCCCTTTTATTTTTACAATCACCAATAATTTATAAAAATACAAGTTTTAAATACATGAAAATAATCTTATCACTTAACCATATAATTGTTGTTAACAAGAAGTTGAGGAAAAAACTATAAGTAAATTTTAAAACTAAAATATGATTAAAAAAAGAAGAAAGTACTGAATTAACAACCCCAAAATTTATAGTCAGTTTATGAATGAAAACATGAAAAGGCGTGCCGAAGCAAAAAAAGAAAGACGAAACTACCCTCTCTCTTCTTTTAAGTCACATTGTAAATTTTCCAGTTTTTCTGAACGGTTTCAAAAATGTCTAAACCATCAGCGCCGGAGGAAACAGTGAAGCCTGAAGATTACTCACACAGTCCCGTCCACTACGCCGTCGTCAAAAACGATCACACTACTCTGTCACGTATCATCGCCACTTTACCAAGACTAGCCGCGCCAAGCCGAATCCAGTCGGAATCCGACTCGTTAACCCAAGAGAAGGTTGCCGAACAAATCTCCGTGGTGCTAGATCGCCGTGATAATCCAAAAAGAGAGACTCCGTTACACTTGGCTGTACGGACAAGTAACGCGTACGCTGCACGCGCTCTAGCAAACGCCGGTGCTGACGTGTCGTTACAAAACGCAGACGGATGGAACGCCTTACAAGAAGCGGTGTGTCGCCGTTATACTGACATTGTTTCTATTCTGGTACAGTATCATCACGTATCCGCGTGGTCGAAATGGCGACGCCGTCTTCCACGTGTTCTTGCTGTACTCCGTCGTATGCGTGATTTCTATATGGAGATCTCGTTTCATTTCGAAAGCTCGATTGTACCTTTCGTCGGTAAAATCGCGCCGTCGGATACGTACAAGATCTGGAAACGCGACGGTAATTTACGAGCAGATACTTCTCTTGCTGGCTACGACGGTTTGAAAATTCAACGAGCGAATCAGAGTTTTTTGTTTTTAGGAGACGGAGACGAGAATTTGGATATTCCGTGTGGTTCGTTACTGGTGCTGAATCACGATGATCGGAAAATATTCGACGCGTTTGAAAACGCTGGATCTCCGTTAACTGATTCCGATATTTCCGGATTCTGTTCACAAAGTAGCGTATACCGTCCGGGGATGGATGTCACGAAAGCAGAACTGTGTGCCAGGACTAATTGGAGACGACAAGAGAAAATCGAAAGCGTTGGTGAATGGAAAGCTAGGGTTTACGAAATTCACAATGTACATTTCAGTTTCAGATCACGTAAAATTCAATGTAGTGACAACATTACCGAACAGATTATTCCGTTAGAACTGCAAGATGACGACGGATTTCTAGTAGCGGAAAATCCACGCTATAGTGTTTCTGATCGACGTAGACATAGTAGTTTTGTTAGTGTGGATAGGGAAGTCGTTTCTGTTTCTAGAAAAAGTGTTGATATAATACCGGAGCGGCGGAGACCTCCGCCGACACCGGCTTTAACAAAGGAGAAAGAGTATGTGAAGACGTTACGGCCGTCAGTTTGGTTAACGGATAATTTTCCTTTGCAAACGGAAGAGCTGCTTCCGTTACTTGATATTTTGGCTAATAAAGTTAAAGCTGTTAGAAGGATGAGGGAATTGCTAACTACCAAGTTTCCACAAGGGACGTTTCCAGTCAAGGTAACAAATTCTTTTTGGATTTTATTTAGCTTAATTAGTCTCAATTCAGACAAAAAAAAATAATAACTTGAATTATCATTTCAGTATGCTTGATCCAATGAGTACTTGTGCCTGGGAATTATTTAAATAAGTTACATTATCCATTTAACTTTGCTATCACATGTTACTTTGATTTACTAAGTATTGGTTTAGTATTTTTTATGTAAAAGATAAGGATTTATAACTATGGGTTGTAGTTAAGATTATAATACACGTTAAATTTTGTTGTATATTTTAAAAATAAGAATAATAGTATTTTGTTTGAATGAAATTATAGACAAGATTTATCATTTTCTTAACTTATTATGAAAAATGCTTTAAGCAATTTAATTTAATGACTATTACATATATTTTAATCTACTTGTAGACACGGAAGTACAAATTGTTTCCTATATTTCAAACTTAGATTACTTTTATAATTGTGTTTAGTTTAATGTTTATGGGTTTCCGCAGATGGGTCCCCTTTCACTTTATAATAAAATAAGTATAAAACCAACAAAATCTTAATAGGCCAACCTTATGGCCTAATATGGGATACTAGATATTGAATAACACACTTTGTTTTATTCTTTATCTTTTTTACTAATAGTATTGCTGAATTCCAACTTTAATTGGTCTTACCCAAAAAAAGAACCGGTCCTACATTAAAGTAATTTCCTTTTTCTGATAAATTATACTAGACATGTTTAAAGTTTTTTCACCATCATCTACTTTCCCTTTTTTTGAACCAACAAACATATAGTACTGTAATGCCTGCATTGACTAACTTTTTTTTGGATCTTCATTTGATGCTTTTGTTTTCAAGGTTGCCATACCTGTAGTGCCAACAGTGAGAGTATTGATCACGTTTACTAAGTTTGTCGAGCTACCACCACTCGAAGACCAGTTCTTTACGCCCTTCTCAAGTCCACGCCATCTCTTTACTGGTACAGGAACGTCCTCCGGAGATGAAGATCATGATGAGCGTAATGATGGTAAAGGAATCCACCGTGCTTCAGTTTCCTCATCTGTATCATGGTTGTCAAATAGTGGTAGTCGCTCAGGAATGTTGACACAAAAGGTTGCACCACAACTTGAAGATCCATTTGTTGTTCCAATTGGGTATGCATGGAGTAGTTTTGATGAAAAGGGAAAGAAAATGAACAAGTCAAAGTCATCGAATAGGAAATCTAAGTGAATGTAACATGTAACCAGAATTCTATCAACTTTTATAAGGTTGAATTAGTTTGTAATCTCTTTTATCCAATATAGTTGTTGAGTTGTCTAGAACTCGTGTTAACATAAACAAACACACAGTAACCCCACTTGTATAAAATAAACATAGTTTCCAACCAAAAATGAACACCGGATAATGCGTTATATAATATCCCTTTTAGATCTATTGTTGCTACAAGGGGTGTGCTACATGGGCTTTTATTGCTTAAAGTTTGCTGCTACAAGCAAGCCCATTGAGCAAGACATGATCGTCTGTCAAGATTGTACCGCCTGTATGCCATCGCCTGACGGGCTGTCATCACCAGTCAGTCGCCTGACAGGCTGTCATCACCAGTCAGTCGCCTGACAGGCTGTCATCACCTGTCAGTCGCCTGACAGGCTATCATCACCTGTCAGCCGCCTGACATGCTGTAATCACCTGTGTCAGTCTCTTGACAGGCTGTCATCGCCTGTCAGGTGTCGACATATGTCATCACTTACCAAGTACCACCTGTCAGGTTGTCTTAGGTTGTGAGACGTCGCATCTTAACAATAATTAAGTAGAAGATGATTAGTATACCACTGATTGATTATTATGGCAGTTTAAGTATTCATAATCGTCATTAATTGATGGACGTTCCCTATGCTTGAAACTGGTAATATAAATACATAGTCTAATCATGGTCGACATATACTACTTCACTTCAACACACACACACAAAAGCTTAAACAGAGTTCATATACTCTTGCTTTCATCTTCAACCTTGATCACCCTAGGTTCGTCAAGAACTTGTTAGGTTTGCACTGTGCTCATCACAGAAGATCCAAGGTTGACATCACCTATTCTTTGTGTTTGACAACCACTACTCGAACATTGGCGCCATCCGTGAGACACGTTTTTAACGGCGTTTCATTTTTTCCAAATTTTTTCTTTTTCCCATACCCCGTAATCAGCCGTTTCCATGGAGGCAACACAACCATCGTAGATCACTTCTTCAGCGCCAAAAATAACCACTACCATGACTACCACTGCATCGGAAGCAGTGATGACTTCACCTATTCGTACCACAATGCCGGAATCGTACGTCGATTCTGAGTGGACAGTGTCGGATCAAAGGTTTACGCGAGGGTATCCCTCTTTAACAAGTCCTCTTTTTTCCACAAGGATGACTGGAATAAATCTGTTTACCTCACCATTGCCAACGACACCCTTTCCTCCAAGCTCTCAGGAGGATGGCACGGATCAGGTTAGACAGCCTGTTTCAAACTCTCCTCAGACTGCTACTCAAGGGGTTCGGGAGGATCCAATTGTGGAGCTACTTCGAAGGTTGGCTCAGAGTACTCAGCCACCACCACCACCGCCCCCTCCTCCACCTACTTCATCGGACCTGTTGTCTCAGTTGGTGGCGGCGTTGCGCCAAGCCCCGCAGCCGGTGCCTGTCCAACCACTAGATCCATTGTCACAACTATTGGAGCAGTTACGGCAACCACCCATTCACACCCCACCACCTCCTCCACCACAGGACACATCCAATGATGTGTTGCGCGTATTACAAACACTAGTGGCAGCAGCCGCGCCACCCCGAGCAGCCACTATGCCTTTGTCAGTGGTCAGTTCGAAGTTCTGTGACTGGGTGGCCAGATTCCCACTCCCAGATAAACAAAAAGTTCCTTCCATCGTTGGTACTTATGACGGTACAAGAGATCCCGATGACCACCTGACTCTTTTTGAACAGGCCATTATGACAGAGAAATGGCTAGACCCAGTCGCCTGTGCTCGTGATTGGTTTGCTGACCTACCAGACAGGAGTATTCAAGACTTTGCGGACCTAAAAGCGAAATTCGTGACTCATTTTGAGGTTATCCATTTACCATTTTCATAAAAAGCTTGCATATTTATGGTTTTTAACTCGGTAATTCAGGCCAAACATGATCGACTCGGATCGAGATCTTAAGATTCTATGAGCAAGATCGGGATCCTATGCATATCCTATGATATAGAGATCCCACGTAATATCGTACACGTTTTCAATGACTGGAATGGTAAATCGTAAAATTTTAAGATCTTAAGTAAGATCGATAACTTTTGTATGAAGTATGAACCATCTTATTTCAGAAAGCTAAATATGGGTATCCGTCAGTTACGAGTCAGTTACAGGTATTAAAATGTAATACCCGCCCTATTGTCTCTATTCAAAATTTTAGGACCCATTCAAAATTTTTCAATCATTTGATGTGTCGTTCATCTCTTAAACCTATTCGGATCTAAACCTCTTAAATCTATTCGGATCTAAACGGATTGAACAAACACGAACATGATTTATTCAAGTTCGTTCGCTTAACTTTAACTGTAGATGTAACTGTTTTTTCGTAATCGTTTGTTTAAATGTTAAACGAGCAACAAATGAACACAAATGAATATAAATGAACGAATATAAATTACATATCACTAGTTCATTACTATGAAAACAAGTATTCAAATATTCTACTCAATCTGACCTTAGTCTTTGGGCTACTTCTAAAACCAAGTTTGCATTCCGTTGATTTTTACATTTAAATTTTAGATTGTTTGTAAAACTCTCGCATTGTGAGTTTGAGACTGTTAGTTTAAATATGATAGTTTTGTTAGATTATTATTCAAACAATCTTTGTAATCACTTCTAATATTATTTTAGCAGTTTGTAATTTAGTATAGCAATCAATTTACCAATCTTCAGATTCACACTGATTTCAACAGTATTAAACTTTGTTTTACAAGACACAAGCAAAGAAGCCCGGGTTGTTCACTAGAACTGGTAGCGTCTTATGCAGATTCTGCAAATCCAACTCTTTCATTTCCATAATCAAACACAGTGTGGTAACGACGCATAAACACATCGCCCAGTATCCTGTTTGACATTATCGAATTAAGAACATTCTGTCAATATTGACCTATTCTAATAATACTAAGTTTAAACATTTTGCGTACAAATATAAAGTATGATACACGTACCAGAGTGGGCCACGCGGAGGAGGAATATCCAACGGAATGAAACCACTCATGCACTTGGCATCACGACCCTCACCAATCTTTAGCATATACTATACGTACAACAAACAGAAAAAGATATAAATTACTCAAAGTGTTGTTTAAGATATTTGACTATAATAGTTATACAATCCCATAAGCTTGTGAAAGATTAGGTAGAATAATACGTACATCATCAGGCTTAAGTTCAAATACTTTGCCACCAATGGTAAACGAGATAGTAGGCATAGAACTAATCTTTTCACAGTCAAGCATCAATTCTCCCACAGTGGGTACTACGCCACATAGCTGCAACTTTGGACTCGGCAAATAAAAATCAACAACAAATTATGCCCCAACAAGATAACTAAAACCACGACAAGTTAAGACAACTCACGTTGCTGCCCAAATTTAAAAGGTTGTTCCGTGTAGAGTTATCTACAAGCTCCATATGAAAATACGTGAATATCATTTCACAGGCAATACAATTTGGAGAATTTTCTAATCCGGATGATACACCATCACTTCTATCTACCACACTCTTGATGCCAATACTGTAAATTTACAACATAAGTATAAAAACAAGATAATGAGAGAAAGTCATAATGCAGATATTAGGAAACGAAAATGAACGTTTTTAGTAGCAGGGACCTAGCAGTGTCAGTTCCTTCCTTAGAACAGATTCCAATACGGGTGCATATGTCCCTTGGTTTTGCAACCTTTTTTCAAAGAAAACAACACAGAAAAGTAAGATGACGGGGCATCTATTAAAAATTTGTTACAAGAATAGACGGTTCTTCAATCTTTACCAATGATGTAACCATATCAAAGAATCGGTTTCCAAAAGTTTGAACAGCTTTCTTACATTCCTCAGCAATAATCCCATTAGCCCCGATGGCTTTATTTATCTGGTTGATCACTTCCTAAAACACAAAGACCACAAAAGAAGCATTTAAGTTACTAAACTAACAAGCTATAAGGATAAATAAAATATCAGGAAGCAGAATGGTACAGACCGTTGGACCTGCTATTAACGAAGTTCCCGAATCTGCAATAGCCGAACATCCAGCGTTACAGAACCCTGCAACAAAACTCAGCATGTCATGTAAGAATATCCAATGTATAGTTGTTAGTTGATTATAACTATTTTAAATGCATACCGGCCGATTTCCCACCAATAAGTACATCTCCCATATCAAACTAGCAAGAATAGAATAAAAGGAGATTTAGAATATATACCAACATAGTACATACATATTATTTATTGTTTCGATAAGCATGAGAGATCAGATAAACAAACCTGCCAATAACCCTTTTGCGTGACTGGAACGTAAGTATGCACACCCTTGAAGTGATTTGGATCAACACCACCAAAGACGAGTTCACCCCCTTCACCTTCCTCGGATACCCGGTTCAGCCAAAATGAAAACACCTGCTCCTTAACTAGATGTTGATTCACCATGTTCTCCCTTTACAAGAAACATTCATAAAGTCGAAATAGTAAAATAATATTTGAGAAAGACTCACAAAAATCATCATAACTAAACATACCACACTGGGACAGCATTGCCAACAGAGATTTCCTTGAAGCCAAGCCCAAGGATACCATCAAACTTCCCGGCCAAAAACGCCACACCTGGCTCCCTTGTTGCCTCGATAAACATCTAATTCCATCATAGATTTTCAACACGGACACATTAATACCTTTGTACCAGTTAAGTGGACTATAAATGCAAAAATTGTCACTTCACCTGATCCGTAATAATTAGATCGCCAACTTGAACATTGTCTTCACTGAAGTACCCAGATATTGATCCACTACCGTATTGAATAGCAGCAGGTTTCCCTGTATTGGTCATAACGTATAAACTCATTTCAAACCAACACCCTAAAAGTGCATTTTATTACACTGTACCAACGTTGTATCTAAGTTTTAATGAAAAAGTAAATCAGTATATACGTTAATTATGACCCATAAACATAAAGATGGGTCGTTTTTAGATCCCTTCACGTTCTCAGTATAGAATGAAATTTTATTCATTTTACATACTGTTAAACATGGTTAGTAAAATGTTAACGGATGTGAAGCCAGTAAATGAGTCAGTACAACAATAAAAATATGTTATAAGATTAACTCACTAACCATTCATTTTGTAGGTCTGCGACTGACTTGACCTATATTTCGAGTGGAAAAAGCAAGATAACTGCAAGATTAGCGTAAATATTAGCACATTAACATTTCATAATGCTCATATTAGCGTAAATATATCTAGTTAACACAATCTTACCGACAACAAGCATTTTGAAGATGGCACCCATATGTTAGAGCTACCGGTGTCAAATATGACGGTAAACTTCTGAGGTGGGGTTCCAATACCGATCTCACCATAGTATTGAGCATCCATATAGTTCTTTAGTGGCACACTATCAGGCTGTTGGGAATATTCATTAAGATTATTTTCACTTTGAGTATACTTACTCCTAATTGACGACTTTAAAGTATCAAAATCATTTAAACTGAGTTCCCGGGCAATACTATAAGTTTGATCAAGTTTAACTTTTTTCAACCCGATCCTTATAAGTCCAAGTCCATCGTTTGATGTCGAAAATACCCGAGTAGAAAAAATAGTGCATAACAAGAGGAAAATGGGTATTGCGTCCAATTTACTTCCCATGTTGGCCTACAAATGAATCCACAATTAATATATATAGTTAGTCAAATATTAACAAAACTAATCCACAATTGTCTGAACCCATAATGATCTAATCAACTATCATATAAAGTATAAAACCGAAGAGTTTTAAATCAACCTTTGACATATAAGGGTCAAACTTTACAAAAATAAGTTGATATAATTAAAAACATACTTTATTTCAAAAGACTTAAAAACAAAAATAAGTAAAAAAAAAATCCTAAAAAGAATTTTTATATGAGAGCAAAGTAAAAGTGTTTATCGAGTGAGGTTTTATTTTTTTCTCCAATCGACATTCTTATTGATTTTTGTATGCGTAAAATTTAAACAATAATTTCCTTTCCCATAACTATTTACGATGCTACAAAACTGTAATACTTTATAAATTTCAACGAAATATGTTTGCATGCAAATTATTGAATCTTACCGACTCACTGTTGAGCTAGTGATCGACTCGAATATTGTTGAGAAAAATCAAACCCAAAGTAAAAAATTGAACTTAAAAAAAAAATAAAAAAATAAAAACAATGAAGTAAATGTAGAGCCTATTAAACAAGAAAAGCGCAAGGAATTTAGGGGTCATACCAATGAGCTGATAATCGAATAGAATGTATGAATTTAGTGAAAAGAAAATAGAGTTATAACTGACACAACGCATTTGGCCTTTGTATTTTAACAATCGTTTACGTGTCGTGTCCCTCTCACAAAAAGGTGTTTCTATGTTTTGTGTGTTACATAAAATAAGCCTTTTGATAATTTCATATTATCTGTTATGTTTACTGAAACCTAAAAACACTATTTTTAGAAAGAAAAATATTACATTACACTACTTATTTATTTAAAACTTTTGTCCCGGTTAAACCCACAACCTCCACGTCAATGGAACACTTACATACCGCCAGATTACAAATTGAAAAAGGTTAACGACATAAATGTGAATTTTATATGAGATTGGAAATGACAACCCATATAAACCAAGACAAAAGCAAAAACAAACATCTTTAAACAAAACGTGTATATGCAAAAAGAATAGAAAGAATTGAAATGGAGCGTAACCTTTGGTTACACACAAATGCATCACGCATAACAGTAGATATAACAGAAGAAAAGGGTCTAAAAGGTATTGAAAGTGATAAACTTGTGACTCGGTTTACGCTTTGCAGCAAAGGGAGATATCATGCCATTGGAAATTGCTTTGTCTATAAAGACTATGTATGATGTAACGATAGCAATAACAAACCTTAAACAAAACGTGTATATGCGAATTGAATGGAGTGTGACCTTCACACACTATACATACCGTTGGATCACGCATAAAAAATGAATAAAATAGAAGTAGGAGGGAGTAAAAGGTATTAAGTAGGAGATAAGAATACTGTTTGCGTGACGGAAAAAGGCAATAGGAAGATATGCCAGTCAGGGTCTATTCTTAATTCATGAGTGATAGTGTGATGGCAATTGAATATTGTATTCCATTAATACCATAAGACATTCAAGTCAAGTAATGTATAACTCGAAACAATAAACAATACTTGACGACCCCAAGTCATCCACCCAGTCAGAGTCTATGTCACAAAAGCAAAAGGGTTCGGGTTGCTCGGATGCTAATTCTTCCCTTGTCCAAATGTGGAAGTCTAAACAAATTTATTCAACAAAAACAATGGAAACAATAGCTGAGACACTGCTACAAAGAAATTAATGTTCAAGATATTCAAGGTTCTAAACAATCCGATTAATCCAACCTTGCCACCGACGAACAAACATTTATCTACAACATTCGGGATGAAGTGAAACGCACTTATATTAAGCGTCACAAAGACACGAACGAGACTAGACTACTAGTTTAATTTTAGTAGTTTACGTGTATCATTTTTTTTATTATTATAATTATTATTATTAGTGTAACGTTCTTTTTATTTTGATTTATTGTTATGTTTGTGTTTTAATTGAAATCGTGTTTTAAAAGTATAAATGTATTTGTGTTAATTGAAAAAATGAAAGATTTATTAAATTGGACCTAAAAACGTTCACTCTTTCAGTCATTATAGACAGTGTTCGGTGTTTCTAAATAAGTGTTGACGTGGAACCGAGATGGGAGTTCTTTCTTTGTTGTCATCGTAGGGGGTGGTGTAAGGATTGGAGTTTTGATTTAGTCTCCTAAAATAAAACCCATAGCCTCCTAAATTTCGACCCACCAAAAGTTGAAAAACTTTTCACCGATTTCACCCCTCCTTCCTACCATCGACCCAAATAGCAAACACCCCAATGCAAGTTTTAGATGTCGGTTTACGTGTGTTGAGTATTCAGCTGGTTTTCAACAATGATGGATATTTATTTTTTTGAACAAAAGAAGGCCGAAGCCAAACTAAGTTTTAGATCATATCACTCCTCACAACGAAGTAATTTGTTCCGGAAAAAATACATCCCAAAAGACATACATGAGAATTAAAAGATATTTTTACAACTTCATGTGCTGCTAAATTACAATAACTTTTAACCCATGAGAAAGAGATATTAATTGAGATGTCCACGTTCTAATATCAATAATAGCAGCCGAGCTCCGCGGAGGGACAGCTTTTGTCGAAGCAAGAGAGATTGCTACTTTTGAATCCGATTCAACAATTGCATTCTGCCACCCATAATTTGCAACAAAACGACAAGCACTTTGGATAGCCAAAAGTTCACTAGAACAAAAGATGGTAGAACCTTGATAGTCTCGAGCTATAACACCCAAAGAAACATCATTCGACTTGAAAGACGCATCACAATTAAGCTTCACAATATTGTTGGTGGGGGGTTCCACCTAAGTGAACTATTTTGAGATTCATCAGAACGATTCGAAAAAGAAACTTGGATTGGGTTCGTAGGAAAAATAGAATATAAATTATGCTCAAGACGGGTGCACTTTGTTATAGTACGAATAGGACATACCTCTGAAATCTCAACAATTAATTCATTTCGCGATTTCCAGATGTGCCAAGCATTAATAGCATAGATGTATGTAGTTTCATTTGATCGTCTTTAGATGACACCGTTTCTAAGAAGGCACGAACTCGTGAAACAATGGAACCAGTCATCGAATCAACACGGAGAGAAATAGGAGATCCAATATGGATGGACTAAAAATTAGCTTAAGGAATTTGGATCGATCATATCGATCGGTATCGTAGGGTATATACTATATAGTTATTAACCTTTTTAGGATTGGTTTATAGTTGAATACGCAGGTCCACCAATATACGAAATTGGATTTTGTTGGCTACGTATTAACTTTGTATCGCTCAATTCAATATTTGTACACACAGTATAGTCAAAAAAGAAATTAAATGGACATCTTATCCGGTATGCAGCATTGTTCTGAGTGACTAAATGTTTAGAAACATAATGTGCTACTGGCATCTATGATTCAACCCTGTGTAGCTCAATTGGCGTTGACAAATTTCTTTCACCGTCACATTCTCCATAACTAAGTAAGCAAAATAGCAAATCGATGTCAACGTTTTATTCATAAATTTGATGCACCAAAAATCAACCATATCAATGTCATAAATTAAAATAAGGCAAACTCCTATTAAATGGTCAAAAGCCATGGTCGTCATTAGGGAAAAATGAAGCTGCATCAAAGACGCCAAAAGAACCATAACAGAAAAAAAAAAAAAAAAAAAAAAAAAAAAACATAGCGCTACAGGATGAAGAAGAAAACCAATTTAAAACATTCAAGTCACTTAAAGCTCCAAATTATAAATCTCGAGATAACTTGAGTTTATAATATATGAAATTACTTGCTTTCACAAGTTTCAGAAGCTCCTTTGCTTCATCAATGGCTGACTCCTTTAGTAATCCATCCAACACTCCCTGCAAATTTAATCGACCAAAATTGATCTCACGACGCAAACCCTCCTTGCTCAACTCAAATCCATATCGGTAATCACCCTTTTTAGATGCAAACGGGAGGATTATCCTATATGTTACTGAATCAGGAACAATATCATTTTTCACCATTTCTGAATACCATTTCTTGACTTCCTCCAAATCATCCTCTTTAACAAATCCATTGATCAAACCATTGTAAGTATACACATCCGGGTTCACCTTGTTATTCTTCATTTCATCAAGTAATCCAATAGCTTCTGTGATCCGTTTATCAACAATCAATCCTCGCAGCTTTGCATTATAAGTTCTCACATCAGGTTCAAGATCATTGTTTTCCATCGCCTCCCATAGTTTATCAGCCTCTGGTATATTACCCTTTGCGTACAATGCATCAAGAATGGTATTATACGTATACAGATTACATTTACATCCATTTTTCTCCATCTCATAAATCGCTAGCAAAGCCGAATCAGTAGCTTCCATCTCACACAAACCTTTAATAACAACATTGTAAGACACATCATCAGGGTCAATTGAAAACTCCTCACGTAACTCTCGAAACAACTCAGGCATTTCATTAAACCTTTTTGAATTAACACACGCTGTAAGAAGCGCATTAGCAGACAAAACAGTACGTGGACAATTGAAGTCAGGCATTTCATCGAACAGGTTACGTGCATGATCATACATCCCTGATTTACCATACAAGGATATTAAACGAACAACAAACGGCTCATGGGCCATGTCAGTTTTGTATCTCTTTTGATGTTGAAGGATTTCATGAATGTAGGAATGCTGTCTGGCGCGTGCAAGATGAGATACAACGTCTTGGTAGTGTTTATAACTGTAACGAAAAGGGCCAATGTTTGATGATTTTTTGAATATATCAATGAACGTTTTGAGGTTTCCTAATGAGTTTGTTAACATTGACATTGGTAAGGGCTCAAAGGGTAGTTGTTTTCTTTCAGTTATGGGTGGCGAAATGACGGTAGTGGTGGCGGCTGTTGTGTTGGGTCTTTTTGCTTTTTCTTTTACTACTTTGGTGGCGGCGGCTGTTGTGTTGGGTCTTTTTGCTTTTTCTTTTACTACTTTGGTGGCGGTGGCGGGGCTGTTACTGAAGATACTACGGAGACGATTGTAAGAGGCAGAAGACATGATGACAGACAACAAAAACTTGAACCAAAATGTTATACAGGGGAAGTACAAATACCTTCGTTTTTAAAATAAAACCCTATACTCAAAACTATTAACTTTTAATCTCTATAACTTAAAAATATCTCCTTTCTACATTAACATCAAGGGGTACAAAAAACCGTGTTACTCAACGTTTATTAACTGACAGGTCCTTGAATTCTCTACACTCAGCGAATCGAATTGAAACAACAGTAGGTCATGATGTGAAATCACATGACCTGTGTCTTGGAATCAAAATTGAAGGAAATGTTGAAGTTTGAATTTGTGAAATTGATTAGAACAAACATTTGAGCGTAACTGTTTTCAGAGATTTCATTGATAGTGGTGAGGGGTTTGGAACCGAGCTTGTTACAACGACATTCAAGCTCACGGAACCTCTTTGAGAGTGTTCCGGGTTCAAAGACAACAAACTCGAACTACCTATCACACTATTTATAGACAAAATCTAAGAACAGACACACTACAAATTAAATATTACAACATTGACAACATTCTAATTTCACTTCGGGGAGTTCACTTCAGTTCTGAACTAAAGTCTTCATCTTCCGAATTGATTTCTTCAATACTGAATTCTGTTGACTTAACTTACACCTTGGTTTGTTTTCAGTTCGGAGGAACTTCATTTAGTTCAGAGTATCGGAACTAACTAGTTCTCCGAACTGAAAAATTCACTTCGGATTATTCTTGATGATTTCAGTTCGGACCCTCCACGAACTAAAATCATCTTTATTCAAACGCACAGATGAATCCATAGCTTCATCCATACCTTTTCTTGGCCCAACAATCGCCCCCTTGGATGATGTTATGATTCTTCAATCTTCATAACTTAACCTCCTTGGTGAGTTCCAATCTTCACATTATCTTTACTCTTCAACATAGGTCTGCGTCTGATTTTCTTGAAAGGATAATACAGAACTATGCTGAAGAGAAGATGATTGGCCTTAGATGTGCCTCTGATTCATGATAAACATGAATTCCACTTTGCTTACGGAACATTCAACCAGAATCATCAAGAAATCTTCTGACTTTAGCATTTGGATCTTCATCATTCTTCAGAAACAAGAATTTGATTAAAAGATTATGAGATTAAAAGAAACATGTTGTTGAGAACATTTTGTTCTTTATCTCATTTGTAATCTTCATTCTTTCGAAGTTACACCGATGAAGAATTAATCGTTGATGAAGTTTATCATCTTTACTGCCAACAGAATCTCTTGATTTGTCAATCTGATTTCAGATTAGAAGCACATCAAACACACCCCTCTCTCAAATTGGTCACTCGTGTTTTCACTCCACATACACCATCCGTCTTTGAATAATTAACGAGTAACATCAGCTCCACCATGAACACCTTGAAATCTATACATGATCTTCAATTTAGCTCTTCAATTTCACTTCGGACTTCATCTATTTCACTTCAGACTCCTTCAATTCACTAATAGTTTGACCTAATCTTCGAATCAAGTCAAATTGATGAACCAGACTCAATCGAATTCAATCAATTGATTTGTCTGGCTCTGATACCAATTGACAGCTCCTTGAATTCTCTACACTCAGCGAATCGAATTGAAACAACAGCTGGTCATGATGCAGAATCTCATGACCTGTGTCTTGGAATCAAAATTGAAGGAAATGTTGAAGTTTGAATTTGTGAAATTGATTAGAACAAACATTTGAGCGTAACTGTTTTCATAGATTTCATTGATAGTGGTGATGGGTTTGGAACCGAGCTTGTTACAACGACATTCAAGCTCACGGAACCTCTTTGAGAGTGTTCCGGGTTCAAAGACAACAAACTCGAACTACCTATCACACCATTTATAGACAAAATCTAAGAACAGACACACTACGAATTAAATATTACAACATTGTCAACATTCTAATTTCACTTCGGGGAGTTCACTTCAGTTCTGAACTAAAGTCTTCATCTTCCGAATTGATTTCTTCAATGCTGACTTCTGTTGACTTAACTTACACCTTGGTATGTTTTCAGTTCGGAGGAACTTCCTTTAGTTCAGAGTATCTGAACTAGCTTGTTCTCCGAACTGAAAACTTCACTTCGGATTATTCTTGATGATTTCAGTTCTGACCCTCCACGAACTAAAATCATCTTTATTCAAACGCAAGGAAGTATCCATAGCTTCATCCATACCTTTCTTGGCCCAACATTAACCGTGTTACCAATCGGCAGACTAAGAATCATAGCGCCACATAAACGTTTATTCAAGAGACTACTTACAAGATCTTCAGAATTAAGGAACGGCTAGTTGCTGCAAGAGATCGACAGAAGAAGTATGCAGATAAGCGTAGGAATCTTCTCGATTTCAGTGTGGGAGATATATTATTATTAAAGGTATCTCTGTGGAAAGGGGTTGTCCGCTTCGAGAAGCGCAACAAGTTGAGTCCGAGGTATGCGGGTCCGTTTAAGATTTTAGCCCGTGTCGGTCCAGCTGCGTATAGACTTGATTTACCGGACGAACTGAGCAGTGTGCATAACGTATTCCATGTATAGCATTTGAAGAAGTGTCTTGCCGAAGAATCGTTATTGGTTCCATTGGAGAAACTTCAGATCTATGATAAGCTTCATTTCGTAGAGGAGCCGATCGAGATCGTAGACCGCGACGTTATGCGTCTACGACAAAGCAAGATACATATCGTTAAAGTCCGTTGGAATTAGAGACTTGAAGCGGAGTTCACCTGGGATAGCGAGGATGAGATACAAAGGAAGTATCCTCGTCTCTTTTCCGGAAGTCGTACCCAGTAATAATTTCGAGGACGAAATTCTTTTTACTTGGGGAGACTGTGGCAACCGCGACTTTCGAGGTATTATTCCGACATTTCCGTATATCGTCTTATTTATCGATGTTCGTTTTGACCTTATTATTCATTTATTTTGGTTATTTTGAGTTTATCGCGTATTTTGTATTATTTGAGTACGTTATGCATTTGTATGTTTGCTTTTGTGGGGGTAATTATATTATGTGGTTTCCACGTCGAAAACGTATTAGAACCTAAGTGCCTGGTAGACGTAAGTATGGTCGTAAGTTAAGTTAGGGTGAGTATTGCCTTCGTATATGCGATTAAAGTTAACGTTAAATATAATTCAAAGTTAGTCCTCTAACGACAAATATATTACAAAGTTGGTCCTTTAACGGGACTTAACGTCAAATGTATTACGATTTCAGTCCTTTAACGGTGAGATAACAGAAAAAGTTAAAGGCAGTGGCCTGTTTTTCAGGTGTGTCCGAAAACGTCGTTTTCACTAGTTTTTTGACCACAACACCACCAATCCCGATCCAGCAATACCATCCTTTAAATTTTGGATTTTTGTGAGGAAATTGTGGATCTAGTTTTGATCCAAACTCATTTCATAATTACATTTACAAATCACCTTCTCTCTCTAAAAGCACACACATTTTCCCTACCTTCTCTCTAAACTTCTAGAGATTTCACCACATAAAACCCGATATTTTGCTTAAGATTTCACAACATCTCGAGTTCTACATCCCATATTCATCATCCATTTCGTTTCTTCATCTTCGGTAACCTTTCTCAAAAAATTCTTTTGTTTTCTTGAGCTTTTCTAAAGTTTTCATATAAAGATTCATAAACACAAATAAAACTTGAAGAAAACATAATTTTATAACATTTTACACACAAAAATTACATATTTTTAACACCTACACTTTCATCTATCTAAACATCTATTTTCCTTGTTTAAATAACGAAAATATGCAAGTATTTATATATAAACGTATTCTGGACATAAGGGTTTAACCTTTATGGAATTTGATACCTAAAACGCTTTAAAAATGTAACAAAAAGGACTGTTTCAGAGGTTTGGTGCGCCGCAATAGAGTTGGGTAACACGCCACTGCGCCGCAGTCATTGCCCACTGCGACGCAGTTGAGCCTCAGTAGCTTTCAACCGTAACCAACTCCGTAACAAACTACCGTAACAACCCTAGTTGCGTGACACCCGTTTTACTGAAACAATATTGTTGCGCAACAACGGGTAGCGCAACACTACTTCTTGCGTAACACCATTCCTAGCGCAACACCACTTCCGTAACAAAAATGTGGGTAACAAAGTAACTGGCGTAACAAGGCCACTGCGCCGCCGTCATTGCCCACTGTGACGTAGTGGGATTTCAGTACACGTTTTATTTTCTGTTTTGTTTGAAACTTGTTTATACAAACTAAATATTACCTGTAAAACATTATACTTAATCAAACTTACGTTTTAGACTCAAAACGTAACAACAATCTTGAAATATAACGTTTAGTAACACGGTTTGATGAAAACGTATAACTTTACGATAAAATGTACGTTTCTCCAATAAACGTTCGTAACCGATAACTTTTGTAATAAAAGCATGATGTTGTCTTTCGACACGTTATCAAACAGTATTTGACTTAAAATGTTTTCAAATTATTTATTAAGACTTATTTCGTCAAATATTCGTAATGTTGACCGTTGGTCGACTTCGTCTTGTTATCGTATAAAGTTGACTTGGACTAAAGTCAACCCTTCGTATATTTAATTCAAATATTACCTTTCAAACACTATTACTACAAAATCATATAACATTAATCGTATAAGGCAAAACCCTACTAGACTTAGAGATACTTAGACTTATTTGGTGTATTTATTGCTATGGCACTTAGGCAGATGAGCTGTATCCGATTGTGTATTCCACCCGTTGTATTTGATTGCTATCGCTATTCGTGAGTTATTCGTTTCCCTTTTACTGCTTTTATATTTTTATTGGGCATGTTAAGCTTTATTAAAACTTATTTATATCTTGAGTATGCAAATGTAGATAATGATGCCTTTAGATTAAGCATTACCTATACTTATATGGCCTTTGTGGTAATATAAGGCCCCGTAGACACACCTGTTAGCTTTTAGCCGCCGGTATATATATATATATATATATATATATATATATATATATATATATATATATATATATATATATATATATATATATATATATATATATCTAATATATATCTATATATATGTATATATATTATATATATATATATATATATATATATATATATATAATATATATATATATATATATATATATATATATATATATATGTATATATATAGATCTATATGGGCCTGACAAGCCCTCATCGTGACATAGGTGATTAGAGGGCGCTCTAATCCATGTTGGTGATGTTATTACCGTAGAATTTCCGAGGATATATCTTAGTTTAACGCACTAAGGTAGGGGTTTTGTTGCCGAGTATTGTTATGGATCAGGTGTATTATGAATCTAAGGCTATGCATGTATCGTATTTGTGATATTTCAAGATATACTATTTTTATTACCGGTTTGTTAACCGTTTGTATTTTTGGAGTATACCTTTTTACTAATGGTTTGTGAACCGTAGGTATTTCTGGCATCACTACTTTTTGGGTCAAAACTTATCGAAACCACTTTTATACCTATATGTTTTTATGAAAATACGAATAACCCACCAACTTTATGTTGACGTCGTTTTTGAACGCTTTTCAGGTATTTAAGGTTGCAGTTTATGATGATTTGCTTTTGTGACTGTTTAGATATTTGCTTGGGATGTATTTCGTTTGATTTGTATTAGTTCCTTTAGTATCCAAACTTTGTAGTAGTATTTGATATGATTTGAATTTATGTAAAGACTTTTTATTCCAATTTATTTATCTAATGATGATGTATTGTTAACTTATTTGATGTAACCTTTGATCTCTGATACTATACTTACTGTACACCTTGGGTTTCCGCCTGAGCGGGGTGTGACAGAGATTGGTATCAGAGTCAATGGTTATAGCGAACTAAGTGACTTTACGTGAATCACTTGGACTATGACCGTAGGCTTGTTTGATCTATCTGATTTACTTTTGTGCGCATCTCTTTTATCCGGGCCTCTATGTGTTTACTTTGCTTTATGTGCTTTGCTTTATTTTTATTATGTTTTGGCCTGATCGATATAGTCGCATATTCTTATTTTATTTCGTTTTACGTTCGTAGAAGATGCCGCCTAAGAGAACTTCAGCGAGACAGTCTGCTAGTCGATGTCGCTCCTATGCGAACCCGAGTGGTGCTACTCCAAACACTCTGCTCCAAACACCACTACGACACCAAATATTAGCCAGTTGATTGCTGAGCAAATAGCTGCTTCTATGCCGACTATCGTGGCACAACTTAAGGAGACTCTGTTCCAGGGTACCGACACCGGATCCGGTGACCCCATAGTTGCTGGTACACGATCCGATGGTACGAGATCCGGACGTGATGATTCTGACGTCAGAGGTTCTGGACGTGATGGGTCTGATGTAGGAGGTACGATGCATATTAGCACGGGTGGTCCACGGATTGTTATTGAGGATCCACCTCAGGGATGCTCGTACAAGACCTTCTTGGGATGCAAGCCTGTTGAGTTCAAGGGTACTGAAGATGTTGTGGCTACCCTCCAATGGTCGAGAAAATGGAGTCGGTGTTTGACGTATCTGGTTGTGCTTATGAGGATCGGGTAAAGTACTCGATGTATCTATTCCAGGGAAAGGCCCTCACTTGGTGGAACTCCATTGTACGAACTCAGGGTCGTGCAGTAGCTAGCTTGATGACGTGGGAGAACCTTCGTGTGCTAATGAGAAAAGAGTATGTTCCAACGCACGAAATGCAGAGGTTGGAGCAAGAGTTATGGAACTTGACGATGCAGGGTTCCGACATTCGTGGGTACACGAACCGTTTCTACAATTTGTGTGTATTGGTTCCGAGGTTGGTGAGTACTGAAGAGGATCGAGTTGCTCGCTACATCGACGGGTTGCCCAAGACTGTCCGCGACAACATTATTTTTGCCCGTCCTTTTACTATTCAGAGTGTAGTTGAGATAGCTTGCTTGTTGACTGAGAGCATGGTTCGTGGTGGTATACTTCAGCGAACAGTGGTTCGTAAGGACTCTGGCAGATATGGTAAGAAGTTTAGGCCGGACTCGAGGAAGCGAGGAAGAGATCAGGATCAAGGCCCCCAGCCGATCCGATATTATGCTACTGTTAGTTATAGAGATCAGGGCCAGCGCCCAAAGTGCAGAAAATGTGGAAGCTCTCATGCTATTGAGGCTGCTTGTTGGGTTTGTACTAGGTGTAAAAAGTTGGGAGACACCGAGCCGTATTGCAAGATTTCACCTGGAGCTTGCTATGAGTGTGGGGAGCAGGGACATTTCCGTCATAGGTGTCCCAAGCTTTCTTCCTCCACCTCTTCCCGTCCATCCAACTCTTGAGCAAGTGGTGATGCTGCTAAAGGTATAGTATTTGTGTTGGGTACTGCAGAAGCTCGACGGGATCCCACTGTTGTGACCGGTACATTTCTTCTTGATAATTATCCTGCATTTGTCTTGTTTGATTCCGGTGCCGATAGAAGTTTCATATCTAGTGAGTTTCGACCCTTAGTAGTTTGCGAACCTAGTCCCTTAGAGCCTGCTTATGAGGTAGAAATAGCTGACGGTAGATGTGCACGTGTTAGTGAAGTCCTTCGTGGTGTTCCCCTTACGTTAGACGACATTCCTTTTTCCATCGATCTTATTCCAATGAAGCTTGGTAGTTTTGACGTCGTCGTCAGCATGGATTGGCTAGCCGCCTATCGTGCAGAGATTTTTTGCTACGAGAAGTTTATTCGTATTCCGAGACCGAGTGGTGAGCCGTTGATTATTCATGGAGACAAGACCGGGAAGCGCTATAAAGTCATTTCTAGTTTGAAAGTGCCGAGTATGTCCGTCAGTGTTGTTCTTTATATCTTGCTCATTTAGTGAAGAACGATTCTATGATGAAGATTGATGACGTACCGATCGTTCACAAGTTTGCTGATGTATTTCCGGAAGATTTACCTGGACTTCCTCCCCAGAGGCAAATTGACTTTCGTATTGATCTTATTCCCGGAGCATCGCCTGTGTCTAGAGCTCCTTACCGTTTAGCTCCTTCTGAGATGATTGAGTTATCTCGTCAGATTTAGGATTTGGTTGATGATGTGTATTTTATAACATAAAATTATTTAAAGTTTAGATCAGGATTTTACTAAAGTAGACTAACACACAATACAGGCAGTGTACCTGATCGTACGATAATATAGATTTTAGTAAGTCCGAATCGAACTCAGGGAACGTGTATTTATATTCGTTATCTTAAATTATATAATTAAACTAATAAAAACAAGCAATTAAAATATGGGGGACGTTTTAGTTCTGTGAGAACATATTTCAGAAAAATAAATAACTAAAATCAAATAGAATTAATTTAACTAAATGAAATTGCGGATGAAAAGATGTATCGAAAAGCCGTTAAGATTTGATCAGATATTAAAAAGCAGTGATTACTTGGAATTACGTTTAACTTGGATCATGGATAATAAGAATATGTTTGATTGGTTTAACTGTGATTTCTATTATAATTAGACTTCCTATTAGAGTTATCTAATTCTACAATTTTAGAGAAAGATCATACGAATGATCGTACATCAAGAGTTATCTTAGATTATCCACTCTAAATTGTGCTTTAATGTCACTATTATTAACAATTTAATCTGTCGACTACGAATTAACAAAAGTCTCAATTATTCAATTATGATCTAATTGTCATGTTCATTCAATTCATTAAATTACTATGATTCTTAGCCTGTCTCAATTAAGTCTCAAGTTACAATTATCTAACGAATTATATAATTGTAAATAACTGATAAACCTATATGAACGTTAGTTATGGTATAAATTTATCAATCACGCTAAGTAGTAATTTTAATGACTTTGAATAAACATGGATCGCGATTAAACGTAAATAATAACGGAAAAACCAATTAGTTCAAACATAAAACTTAATTAAACATAGATCTAAGTTCAACAATCCAAGCAATCACTTAAAAGAGTTTAGCTCATGTTGGATTGTGACAAAATAGCATAAGAATCTTTAAACAAAAACATTGTATCAAGAAAATTAAGAATAAAGTGCAAACCAATAAAAGCAAACTTCAAACACGATTAAAAGACTTTAACCGAGGCTTCCAACGTGATCAAAAACTTCAGAACTCTCCTTGCAGCTCTTCAGGTCGAATGTGAGATGAAAGTTTGGTAAAAGATGTCTCCAATTCGTAACCTAGCAGCCCTTTAAATAGGCTTCTGAACCGCCATATTCAGCTGGCGGCTGGCTGATTTCAACCGGCGGCTGGAAGACACGGGTGGAAAAGTTGCTTCCGCAGCACGTTACGAACATTTTTGTGATTTTAATCCAGCCGCCGGCTAAGGAATTTGCGCCGCCGGCTAGTTCTTCAGAATTTCACCGTTCTTGCTCGTTTGTATTCGTTCTGAGTCGGTTTCAGCTCCTTTTCGCTCCATGATCCAACTGAAAACATACCAGATCATAACAAAAGTTGCAGAAAACTAGAGTAAAAATGAGAAATATGATTAATAAAATATCGATTATTTTAAGCATATCAAATTCCCCACACTTGAATCTTACTTGTCCTCAAGTAAACTATCAGATTTAGAACAAAACAATCATCTTCAATAAAAATAAAATACCCAACGAATCAAGTAAATTACAAAAAAAATTATTTACGAAGATGAATTTAACAATTACCAAGCCAAAATTTAAATGCATAACTAAACATCTCACGATTTGGGAAGTATAACACTCAATCACTCGAAAAGCTAATCTAAGTGTAATATATGTGAAATCGCTCAAAGCTCAGTCATGACAAGTATTCTATCATAGGCTTGATAACGATACGCTTCTCCACCAATAGAGTCTAAGTAACTAGTTCAGAGGACTTATGGTCATAACAATGGGTGATGGATAAATGATGGAAAAATGGAATGAAAGTGAATTATAATGAATGATATGAAACATATGAATTCCAATTAGTCTACAAATCCAAATATTTTAGTCAAAAACCATATTACTTCCAAAACTCGATTGATTATCCTTAATGGCTCATTCTGATGAAACCCCAAAAACCAAATTTCGCCTTAATTCTTCAACGGTTCGATTGAGAATTTTATTTCTCGCAAAGTTCGTTAAATCACTTCAACTGTTATTGGTTACCTAGTACGGGCTTTAATATTTTTTTTATTTTTTATTTTTTTATTATTAAAGACACCGCTCAAAAGGCCCATCAAAATTATGAAAACTTCTTCATATTTACATCCACATGTGACTTCCTTCGTGAACTCAAGCAAATAAAAAAAATTCCATGCCATCATATATAACGATTCTTCTAATAATCAACCAAGTTATGAAAGAGGAAAATTTTTAACAAAAATATTTGGATTAAACGACTTAAACATTTAGGCTCATTTTATGGAATATATATATGCGAAATAGGTGATAAAAGAAAAAGGTTTGGCGCAAATATGGTATCTAAACGTCAAAAACACTAAAAATGAGTGTTCGATAGGTAGTGTGAGTCACGTAACCAGTGTAGCTACTGACTATAAGAAACGAATAGGCCAATTAACGGTTTAACAATACTAATTCTTTTGCCTCTTTCCTAGTTACTAATAAGTAAAACTTATGCTCATTCATAGCCTCGAAGCGTATACAGTGTCAAGTTCTAAAGTCTACAAGTCACCGGCACACTCATAAAAATGAAGATAAAAGCATATAAAATGTATGCTATAATGGCTCAAATCCTCACAAATATGTAATGGGGTAGGTGCGCCTAGTTATGCAACTAGTTAAAACTAATTACGAGAAACATTACAAAAAAAAATTTAAAATTTTCAAAAAAAATGTTCCTAAGGACAAATAGATTCTTCTTTCCTACCCCCTTCCCCACACTTAAACAATACAATGTCCTCATTGTACAAAAAATCAACAAATAAGTGTAAAAAGAAAAAGAGAAAGGAAGAAAAGAGAACTCCCCCATATAGATGTCGAGATTCCGTGAAAGGAGACAGAAGTGGAAAGAATGTATGGCTGTAAAAGCATAACGTCCTCAAAAAATCTTCGTATCTCTCCGTTGAAAATTCAAAGTTTCGGCATTACTTCCACAAAAATCAGCGATATTCTAAAAGGAAAAGACACACGCACAAACTTATTAAACACCATAAATTCAAAGTACGTAAAAATTCCATTACACAAGTTCGAACAATAATGCATAAACGATAAAAATAAAATAAGCAAAATAGTTCACGCAAACAATCCAACAATTCATAAGAACCACATAATCACATATCACCAGCCAGATGGCCAATATGACCGCTGGCGCTCCTGCTCGGCTCGCTGCTGCTCCTCTTCCTGCTGGCGCTGATACTCGGTAGGAGGAGGATAGTAAGGGGCAGACCACAGATGATGGCGATCAGGAAGTGTCGAGGATGAAGAAGGCATGTCCTGATCCATAGGAGCTGTATCTCCAAAAGTGTGAAAGGACCCATCGTACGCCTGATAACTAATCCCAGCACGCTGATGATACTGATACACCATCTCGTCCTGATATCGGCCTCGACTCTCAAACTCGGTCTGTAAGTGCCCAAGCTGGTTACTAACCATGCTGATGTTGGAGTTAAGATCGTAGTAACGATCCTCCATACGGTTGGCAAAAGTGTCCAACCTAGTCGACATCTGGCCCATGTTAGCCGTCAACGCAGCAATCTGAGCATTAAGATCCATTTCCTGTACCGGTGGTATGTCCTCATCAACCGGCTCCTCCACAACTCTACTGCTACTAGCTGCACCAGCCCGTTTAATCTCAGCCCATCGGTAGGTCACAAAATTCCCTGGTGCTGAAAATTTAACCACTATACCCACTGATTTAAACCAAGTTGCCCCCAAGAGTCGCATCCCTGGTGCCAAAACAGTACAACGATCAAATCCCGTGCCACGGAACCCTAAATTCTTACCAAGAACAGTGACGAAGTGACCCCCTCGAACAACACTACCGGGTCGAGCCCCCTTAAGCGCCCGAGTCATCCATCGAGCCAAGATATACGGCACATTTACGACCCGTTTCTGCACAATACAACCGAGGATATACATCTCGTCCTTATGGGCCTTCTCGATCCCAGATTTTCGGCCAATCACGAACAGACAAACCATCACAAAAATAGCCCGAACCTTCGGGTCACGAATATGGGTATACGACGGCGCACGTTCCCCTGTTAAAATTCCATCAGCGATCGTGGGCCACATGGCCGCATTCTCTGAGTAATCGGGAGTTGTAATCCCGGCTGCCATGAAATCATCGAAGTCGGGGTGCGCCAAATCGGCCTCATCAAATAAACCTAGAGCTTCCCCAAATTCAGTAAGAGTCAACTTCCGAAATTCACACACTAATAGAAAAGAAACCGTCTTTGCTTTTGGATCGGGGTTAGCATGATTAAACGCAAAAGAACTGTAGAACTCATAGGTTGCTTCAATGTAGATCGGTTCATGGATGCGAAACAACCTCTCCCAAGCTCGACATATGAACGTCCCATAATTAACTTCGAGCATATCTTCCAGCTCGGCAGCCCCAGATTCAAAATGTGAGTCATGTGCAATCACTGTGTTCAGAAAAGCCCAATCAATACCTGCAGGGGCAACGACTGGGTAATTTTGCATGGCAGTCAGTTTATCCTGAATTTCTGTTTTCCTTCGTTGACCAACGCCAGTAATGCGCCTGTTAGTGACCTGTAAGTACGGATGAGTAAGATCAAAGAGAGGAACATGAGACAGAATCTCATGTGGTGCAGCATCTTCGGCCATATTCTGCACAAAACAAATTAAAACAACCATATTAGTAATTTAGAACAGCGTGGAAAAGCAGAAAGTCGCAAAAACAGGCCGAAACAGAAAACAATTTTTTCCAAACAACGAGTTTGGGCCGCCGGCTGGCCAGTTTCAGCCGCCGGCTGGCCGACTTTAGCCGCCGGCTAAATGCCCAGGTCAGCAGCTTTTTTGCTGTTATTTGCTCGAAAATGCAGTAATTGGACAACTACCAAACCACAATTTAATCCAAAGAAGTTAACAGATCAAATTTGCTGCCTTGCTAAACCACATCATGAAGCTAACAATCCCAATTCAAAGGTCAAACAACTAAATCCTAAGAAGAATTCAATTTTCCACCCAAACTTCACTTAAACATACAAATTTTGTCAATTAAAACATAGAAATTTGATTTAAAACTCAATGTAACCAACAATCAGTGACAAAGATTAAACATATTAACTAATTGTATCATTACTAAGTTACAAATTTCTAGCAAAAACCCCAATTTTTTCAATTACTCCTAGAACAAAATTAAACCATGGAAATCAAAAATTGAACAAAGCTTAAGCATACAAATCATCTAAGGAATGAATCCTAGCAATTAATTGTAAAATTGAGCAAGAACAATTTCGGATTAGAAAACCCCCAATTCGTGTTTCATGAAAAATCAAAGAAAAACAATAAAGAGGAGTGTAGAAATCATACCTTGGTATTTGAATTAGGAATGGAAACTGAAAAATTGAAGGAATTGACGAAAAAAAATTGATGGTGCAAGAGCAGCCGCCGGTTGGTATGTGTGAAGATAAGTGTGTGTAACTTGTGAAAAAAAACGACCTATTTATTTTTTTTCAAAACTGGGTATCCAGCCGGCGGCTGGAATTTTGAGCCGCCGTCTGGCTTTTAGCCGCCGGCCAAAATATTTCAGCCGTCGGCTGAAAAGTTCTGTTTGCCAAAAATTTGTTTTTTCGTTCAGTGGATTAACACAATCTAACCTGGTTGCCGACACGTCTAATAGCTCTCATATGATGAACTAAGTGATCCTGAAACAAAAATTCAAAGATTAAAAGAGAAAAACATGTAGTGTACATATATTTTATGTTTTTTGTTGTTTTTTTTATATGTTTTTGTATTTTTTTTGTTGTTTTTCTGATTTTTTTGTATTTTTTTTTTTTTTTTTTGAACAAAGTGAAATAAAAGGAAAAGAAGCGGGTTGTCTCCCGTAAGCGCTATTTGTTTAATGACGAGTCGTTAAGCTCGACTCAAACCACGTTTGTTAACCGTCACGTTCATGGAGATCGAACTCCTCGTCGTCTCCACTCAAGTCAAACTGGTTGTCACGTCCAGATGTATCGAAAAGCCGTTAAGATTTGATCAGATATTAAAAAGCAGTGATTACTTGGAATTACGTTTAACTTGGATCATGGATAATAAGAATATGTTTGATTGATTTAACTGTGATTTCTATTATAATTAGACTTCCTATTAGAGTTATCTAATTCTACAATTTTAGAGAAAGATCATACGAATGATCGTACATCAAGAGTTATCTTAGATTATCCACTCTAAATTGTGCTTTAATGTCACTATTATTAACAATTTAATCTGTCGACTACGAATTAACAAAAGTCTCAATTATTCAATTATGATCTAATTGTCATGTTCATTCAATTCATTAAATTACTATGATTCTTAGAATGTCTCAATTAAGTCTCAAGTTACAATTATCTAACGAATTATATAATTGTAAATAACTGATAAACCTATATGAAAGTTAGTTATGGTATAAATTTATTAATCACGCTAAGTAGTAATTTTAATGATTTTGAATAAACATGGATCGCGATTAAACGTAAATAATAACGGAAAAAACGAATTAGTTCAAACATAAAACTTAATTAAACATAGATCCAAGTTCAACAATCCAAGCAATCACTTAAAAGAGTTTAGCTCATGTTGGATTGTGACAAAATAACATAAGAATCTTTAAACAAAAACATTGTATCAAGAAAATTAAGAATAAAGTGCAAACCAATAAAAGCAAACTTCAAACACGATTAAAAGACTTTAACCGAGGCTTCCAACGTGATCAAAAGCTTCAGAACTCTCCTTGCAGCTCTTCAGGTCGAATGTGGGATGAAAGTTTGGTAAAAGATGTCTCCAATTCGTAACCTAGCAGCCCTTTAAATAGGCTTCTGAACCGCCATATTCAGCCGGCGGCTGGAAGACACTGGTGGAAAAGTTGCTTCCGCAGCACGTTACGAACATTTTTGTGATTTTAATCCAGCCGCCGGCTAAGGAATTTCAGCCGCTGATTGGTTCTTCAGAATTTCACCGTTCTTGCTCGTTTGTATTCGTTCTGAGTCGGTTTCAGCTCCTTTTCGCTCCATGATCCAAATTCAACTCTAATCTACATTTCTAATTGAAAACATACCAGATCATAACAAAAGTTGCAGAAAACTAGAGTAAAAATGAGAAATATGATTAATAAAATATCGATTATTTTAAGCCTATCAGTTGACAAAGGCTTCATTCGTCCTAGTTTCTCAGCATGGGGTGCTCCCGTTCTATTTGTCAAGAAGAAGGATGGCTCTATGAGTCTATGTATTGATTATCGGGAGTTGAACAAACTGACAGTGAAGAATCGTTATCCTCTTCCTCGTATCGACGACTTATTTGATCAACTTTAGGGTTCTAGTTACTTTTCTAAGATCGATCTCCGTTCGGGTTATCATCAGTTGAGGATTCAAGATGATGACATTCCTAAAACCGCTTTTCATACTCGATATGGTCATTACGAGTTCATGGTTATTCCGTTTGGTTTGACAAACTCGCGCGCAACCTTTATGGACTTGATGAACCGTATCTGCCGTCCTTATCTGGACAAGTTCGTTATTGTTTTCATCGACAATATCCTTATCTATTCCCGTAACCGTGAAGAACACGAGGAACATCTACGCTTAGTTTTGGAAACTCCTCGGAAGGAAAAGTTTTACGAAATTTTTTCGAAATGTGAGTTCTGGTTATCCGAGGTTCAGTTTCTTGGCCACGTGGTTAGCGCGAAGGGTATTCATGTTGATCCTGCTAAGATTGAAGCCGTTAAGAATTGGGTTGTACCGAAATCACCGACTGAGATTCGTTCGTTTTTGGGTCTTGCTGGTTATTATCGTCGATTTATCGAGAACTTCTCCAAGATTGCTTCTCCTATGACGAAGTTGACATAGAAAAGCGAACCGTTAGTTTGGGGTCCCGAGCAGGAAAGTGCATTTCGGATATTGAAGAAACGTTTATGTGACGCTCTGATTCTTAGTCTACCATTTGGTAACGAGAATTTCGTTGTATATTGTGATGCTTCGCATAAAGGTTTGGGTTGTGTTCTCATGCAGAATGGAAAGGTTATAGCGTATGCTTCTCGCCAATTGAAATTCCATGAGCAGAATTACACGACGAATGATCTGGAATTGGGAGCCGTTGTTTTTGCTCTTAAGATTTGAAGACATTACCTCTATGGAACTAAATGTACAGTATTCACGGATCACAAAAGTCTTCAGCACATCTTCGATCAGAAAATGTTAAATTGTATGAGACAGAGACGTTGGGTTGAATTATTGAACGACTACGATTGTGATATTCGCAACCATCCGGGTAAGGGGAACGTGGTTGCCGATCGCTGAGTCGCAAGGGAGACGGTTAAGCCGCTTCGGATTCGCTCGTTAGTGATTTCTATTCAGACGAGTTTGAAAGCTCAGATTATTCAGTCGCAAAAGGATGCATTGTCGGAGAATTGTCTTAAGGACGAACGGTTATTTAGCTTAGCTCTGCAGTTAGAACCGAAGGATGACAGAGTTATGTATTTCCCTCGATGGTATTTGGGTTCCGGGAGTATTCGCCAGTTGAACTTGGACGAGGCTCATAAGTCCAACTATTCTGTTCATCCTGGTTCCGACAAGATGTATCAAGACCTTAAAGAATTTTATTGGTTGCCTGGTATTAACCGCTCGATTGCAGCGTATGCCAGCCGATGTTTGACTTGTTCTAAGGTCAAGATAGAGTATCAGAAGCCGTCTGGGCTTCTCCAGCGACCGACGATTCCAAAATGGAAATGGGAGCGTATTACCATGGGTTTTATTACGAAGCTTCCGAGGTCTTCCAGTGGTTATGATAGTATCGGTTATCGTGGATCGTTTGACGAAGTATGCTCATTTTCTACCGATTCGAGAGAATTATCCGATGGAGAAACTTTTTCGTATGTATATTCCGAGATCGTGTCTAAACACGGTGTACTCGTGTCGATTATTTCCAATCGCGATGCTCGATTCACTTCTCATTTCTGGAGTCTTTTCAGCGTGCTATGGTACAAGATTAGATATGAGTACCGCTTATCAGCCACAGACAGATGGTCAGAGTGAGAGAACTATTCAGACGTTAGAAGATATGCTTCGTGCTTGTGCGATTGACTTCAGAGGTAGTTGGGATGTGCACTTGCCCTTTGATTGAATTCTCGTACAACAACAACTTTCACCCGAGCATTGGTTGTGTACCGTTTTGAGGCTCTGTACGGCCGTAAGTGTCGATCACCTGCTTGTTGGGCAGAAATTGGAGACAGTCAGATAACCAGTCCCCGAGATTATTCACGAGACTACTGACAAGATCTTCATAATTAAGGAACGGCTAGTTGCTGCAAGAGATCGACAGAAGAAGTATGCAGATAAGCGTAGGAAGCCTCTCGAGTTAAGTGTGGGAGATATGGTATTATTGAAGGTATCTCCGTGGAAAGGGGTTATCCGCTTCGAGAAGCGCAGAAAGTTGAGTCCGAGGTATACGGGTCCGTTTGAGATTTTAGCCTGTGTCGGTCCCAGCTGCGTATAGACTTGATTTACCCGGCCGAACTGAGCAGTGTGCATAACGTATTCCATGTATCGCATTTGAAGAAGTTGTCTTGCCGACGAATCGTTATTGGTTCCATTGGAGAAGCTTCAGATCGATGATAAGCTTCATTTCGTGTAGGAGCGGATCGAGATCGTAGACCGCGACGTTAAGCGTCTACGACAAAGCAAGATCCTTATCGTTAAAGTCCGTTGGAATTCGAGACTTGGAGCGAGTTCATTTGGGAGCGCGAGGATGAGATACGGAGGAAGTATCTTCATCTCATTTCCGGAAGTAGTACCCTAATAATTTCGAGGACAAAATTCTTTTTACTTGGGGAGACTGTGGCAACCGCGACTTTCGAGGTATTATTCCGACATTTCCGTATACCGTTTTCTTTATCGATGTTCGTTTTGACCCTATTATTCAGTTATTTTGGTTATTTTGTGTTTATCGCGTATTTTGTATTATTTGAGTGCGTTATATATTTGTATGTTTGCGTTTTGTCGGAAACGTATTAGAACCTAAGTGCCTGGTAGACGTAAGTATGCTTGTAAGTTAAGTTAGGGTGAATATTGCCTTCGTATATGCGATTAAAGTTACGTTAAAATATATTTCAAAGTTAGTCCTATAAAGACAAATATATTACAAAGTTGGTCCTTTAACGGGACTTAACGTCAAATGTATTACGATTTCAGTCCTTTAACGGTGTGATAACAGAAAAATTTAAGGGCACTGCGCCGCGGTCCCCTATCACTGTGACGCAGTGGCCTGTTTTTTCAGGTGTGTCCGAAAACGTTGTTTTCACTAGTTTTTGGACCACAACACCACCAATCCCGACCCAGCAACACCATCCTGTAAATTTTGGATTTTTGTGAGGAAATTGTGGATCTAGTTTTGATCCAAACTCATTGCATATTTTCATTTACAAATCACCTTCTCTCTCTAAAAACACACACATTTTCCCCTTCTCTCTAAATTTCCAGAGATTTCACCACATAAAACCCCATATTTTGCTTAAGATTTCACAACATCTCGAGTTCTACATCCCATATTCATCACCCATTTCGTTTTCTTCATGTTCGGTAAGCTTTCTCAACAAATTCTTTTGTTTTCTTGAGATTTTTTAAAGTTTTCACATAAAGATTCATAAACACAAATAAAACTTGAAGAAAACATAATTTTATAACATTTTACACACAAAAATTACATATTTTTAACATCTAAACTTTCATCTATCTAAACATCTATTTTCCTTGTTTAAATAACGAAAATATGCAAGTATTTATATATAAAACGTATAAGGGTTTAAGCTTTACGGAATTTGATACATAAAACGCTTTGAAAATGTAACAAAAAGGACTGTTTCAGAGGTTTGCTGCCCCGCAACAGAGTTGCGTAACACGCCACTGCCCCGCAGTCATTGCCCACTGCGACGCAGTTGAGCCTCAGTAGATTTCAACCGTAACAAACTCCGTAACAAACTAACAAAACAACCCTAGTTTCGTGACACCCGTTTTTACTAAACAATATTGTTGCGCAACACCACTTCTTGCGTAACACCATTCCTAGCGCAACACCACTTCCGTAACAAAAACGTGCGTAAAAAACTAACTGGTGTAACAAGGCCCCTGCGCCGCAGTCATTGCCCACTTTGACGCAGTGGGATTTCAATACACGTTTTATTTTCTGTTTTGTTTCAAATTTGTTTATACAAACTAAATATTACACGTTAAACATTATACTTAATCAAACTTACATTTTGGACTCAAAACGTAACAACAATCTTGAATATAACGTTTAGTAACACGGTTTGATGAAAACGTATAACTTCACGATAAAATGTACGTTTCTCTAATAAAAGTTCGTAACCGATAACTTTTATAATAAAAGCATGATGTTGTCTTTCGACACGTTATCAAACGGTATTTGACTTAAAATGTTTTCAAACGTTTTATTAAGACTTATTTCGTCAAATATTCCTAGTGTTGACCGTTGGTCGACTTCGTCTCGTTAACGTATAAAGTTGACTTTGACTAAAGTCAACCCTCCGTATATTTAATTCAAATATTACCTTTCAAACACTATTACTACAAAATCATATAACGTTAATCGTATAAGGCAAAACCCTACTAGACTTAGAGATACTTAGACTTATTTGGTGTATTTATTGCTAGGGCACTTAGGCGAAGGAGCTGTATCCGATTGAGTATTCCACCCACGTGTTGTATTTGATTGCTATCGCTATTCGTGAGTTATTCTTTGCCCTTTTACTGCTTTTATATTTTTATCGGGCATGTTAAGCGTTATTAAAACTTATTTATATCTTGAGTATGCAAATGTAGATAATGATGGCTTTAGATTAAGCGTTACCTATACTTATATGGCCTTTATGGTAATATAAGGCCCCGTAGGACACACCTGTTAGCTTTGTTAGCCGCGGTATATTATATATATATATATATATATATATATATATATATATATATATATATATATATATATATATATATATATTTATATATATATAGGGTAAGGTTCCCCTACAAAACATGCGTAAAATACAAAACGCTAAGAATGATTCCTGGCCGTTATATTAAGTAATTTTTCTCCCTGTCCTCTATTTCACGTGGGTCATTATCTAAC
>CAJVGC010000060.1:33863327-33868327 GCA_910822075.1 Senecio squalidus | reverse complement strand
TTGTTGTATGTTATGAGTTATATTATGTTTTGTGATTTCTGACTTTATATGTGTATCATTCCATATGATGGCCTTTTTCTATGCTTTAGGTGCACAAGTAGGTATAACCCGCTAGTTGAGCTTCTAAGTAAATTAACGAATTACCATTTTAATATGTAAACTTTAATTAAATTCCGAGGAACATCTTTTAACCGTGAATTTAACTTGCACTACGCTTATTAAAGATTTGAAATCGTTTTAGTTCGTTTCCGTTCTTGAAATTTCATTTTCACTAGTGGGCTAATGAGACATACAATCAGGTCACATTCTTTGGGCCGGAGAAAACGGCCTTATGACCTTAGTCGACTTGGGCCTAATGGCCGATTATACAACCAAACCACAATCACGTTTCAAGTTTTTTTTTTCATGCAGACCATAAAACCCTAATTCCTTCTTTTCACTTGTGCCGTGACTTTAATCCCGTGCCCCCAGCTTTGCGTTTTTGATTTTGAAGCTCTGGTATCATTTTCGTGAAGTTAGGTGTCGCCCAAAATCATTTCATCATCATCAGCTAGCGAATTCTTTTTGTGTGAATTTCGTTATACTCTACCAGCCTTGTAACTCGCTCGAGTCTTTGTTGTTCAAGGTAATCAGGTTCTAAATTTGATCCTTCTTAATTTCGATCCATACTTATTGATTTTGGCGTATGAAAATCTGTTAGTAACGTGTAGTTTTGTTGTCGATGTTTGGGGTTTAATTCAGCAACCTTGTGGATCTTTCGTTGTCCTGTGATCAGCCTTTCTTGGTTCATTCGTTCAACGTCTGTGACAACCGTCTAAATTTCAGGTGATTCTCAGTTACTTAATCGGTTCGATTCTCTAGTTACTCTTTTATCGTGTTCATATTTTCAAGTTCAAACTTTATTGTGTCTTTTATTGTCGGAACCAAAAGTCGGAATCAATTTATAAATCCTAACACCAAATAAACAATACAAGAACTTGACTAAGTTCATAACGGAAACTAAAAAGATTCTAGTCCTTAACTAATTATAACGGAAAACTTAAAACGTCACAAAGCTGGAATTCCAATCCAGCCGGCGGCTGAATTCCGCTGACTGTGACTTGATGAGTCATTTTTGCATGAAAATTCATTGGCCAACTTCCCCAACTCGGGATTGGACCATATTTACTGCTTAGATCAGTTCCCTAGGCCAGTAAACATCTTTTGTTTTCTCCTTTACCCTCATTTCACTTCACTTTTCAAAAACACTAACACACCTACACCTTCTCTCTCTAGAAATTCTCTCAAGAAAGTTCATCAAATACAGAAATATACCACCATTAAAACAGTCCATAAACACCATAAATCGACCATCTAATCCATCAAAATTGTTCCAAGAGTAAAGGGTATCAAAGGAAAAGGTTTAAATCGGGTTTTGAAGAAGTTTTTCAAGCCAAATCTCATCCAAACCGTCACCTTGCTTTCTCCTTCGGTAAAACCCTTTCTTTTAACTGCTTTTATCTAAATAATCGGTTGCATGTAAGATCCATAAACTGAAAATATGTTTTTATAAAGATCTAAAACGTTTTCTTGCTTAAAAACGAGTTTTTATAATAGATCTACATTTTTAACATATAAATCTAAAAGAAACAGTGATTTTACTCTAAAAATACATATAATTGATAAATATCAGTTTGCATGTCGAATCTAACCTTTAAACAAGCTAAAAATCGAAAAATAACGTAATCTTGAAACTGGCCGAAGGCTTTTGGCCGGCGGCTGAAGGTCCTCAGCCGACGGCTAAAGTCCAGCCGGCGGCTGAGTGTCTCCAGCCGCAGCCTGAATACTGCTGTTCAACATATTTGTCGTTTTAAAGGCTTTAAACGTAAAAATAAGCTAAAATAAGTTACCACAGATTATAAACTTTGAAAAGCTTACTGTTTTTGATAAATAAACTGTTTGGGAAAAGCTTTTGGAGTTGAAACATTTGTATTATTGTTCTTATTGGTTATATTGCGTGTTTTAAAGCGGGAAAGTGTTTTGAAAATGGACTTAAATTTTATAGCGCGGAAGCGCTGCCCAAATTTCACCATAAAATATTCTTCAATTTCAGTAACTTAATATTTTCGGGACTTATACACTTTGACATTGAACTTGGACACTTTTTGGACTTAATTGGACATATCGGACCCTAAACCGTACACGAACTCGTTTAATCGCATAACCTTCCGTGATAATATTTTTGGGACAGAATCTAAAATATTAGAACTTAAGGTTTAAAATGTTAAAATGGAACTTTAACGTAACCTAATTCATACTAATAATATTTATACGTTATTCCGGTGTTCTAGGTCACTTTTGATTCCCGACGCATTCCGCTTCGCTTGTGCTTTTAGTATTCTTACCTTACTTCGCAAACCGTGAGTTACAACCCCGCTTTGTTTTACTTTTGTGCTTTTAAACATTATTTGGGGGAAACATAAGATTATATGCTTTGTAACTTTTGAAACTATTTGCGAATTGTTGAAACATTTGGAAACTTGGTACTTTTGAAACCTTATTGAAACATTTGGAAACTTGTGCGAACTTGGAACTTATTGAAACTTTGGAAACTTGAAACATTTTAAAACTTATGAAACTCGTAAACTTTGGAAACTTGTACTAAACTTGAAACTCGTTGGAAACTTTGAAACTTTGGGAAACTTGGAAACTTGTGAAACTAATATGCGTATATGTGTTGTTACTCCTTAATTGGTTAACTAAATTAGGATACTTGTTAGAGCAACCAATCCTTGATGAGAATATAAACCTGTAAGTGCCTACTATCTTTAGAAACAGAGTTCAATTGCCCCGTTTTTGGTTCGAAACTTTATACACTATTAGCAACAGCCGTTAGTATTATGGGTATCGATACTTAGGAGAGGTCACTCCTTACTAAGGGTTAGCGACCCAAGTACATATTACTAAGATTCAGGTGGAAACTCAATTAAACATTTTGGGGCTAGATCCTGACCAGACAATCGGTTTAGTGTTAAGCTTACAACCTATATTATACCAAGTGATTGATACGAGTTACTATTTAGTTAAGCACATATTACCTACGCATCTACCTTTTTAGCGCCTGGATTCCGCTTCAACTTTATTTATACGAGTTTTATTTGTTTTACTTACGTGTGTACAAACTTTTACTATTTACATTTACGTGTTCTAACGTCGCTCCGTTCCTTTTACTTATGACGTCACTATTTTTATGTACATTCTATTTTTGGAAACTTTTATCGAAACTCTATACTGTAACTCACTCACTACTTTATGTAGTTGACACTTTATCTTATGTTTCAGGAAATTAGTGTAAGTGTCGGAATGCATGGCAAGGAAGGGTCACTATGGTTACGTGAGGCGCACTTGGGAAAGACCTTTCTATTTTTGGGAATTTGTTTTGGAAACTTTGTATTTGTACTTAATTTAAATTTGTGAACTGCTTGGTTGTTTAAAACTTGAACTATTTTATTTTCAAATGAAATGACTTGAATCGTTTAATTTGCTTATGACCGTTTAATGATATTCCAGCTCTCACATTCCGTGTTTCCGCTATAGCGGGGTGTGACAGACTTGGTATCAGAGCACAGGTTATAGTGAAAACGGTTTTAGAAATTTCTAAAAAGTTTTTGAAACCAAACTATAACCAAGGCTTTTCGGAAAATCATTATGGGTTCAAAACTTTAGAGAATTAATTTCGCAACTGCATGATTGTTTTTAACTACGCATGGCTTGATCACCCCTGCCTAGTTCAAAATGGCTTATGCAAGAACGGAACATAATTACTAATGTTAAACCGTTTTGAGTCGAAAAATTCCCGGTCTTACTATTCCCAACCTCACGTGATCGACCCTTACCTGCATTTCCTTACATATTTCCTTTCACATTATCTTGTTCATATACTTACGAAACTCTTTACGTCGCAGATCCGTCATGTCTCAATCGTCACGCTCGCGATCCGCCTCACGATCACAGTCCCGATCCCAGCACCGAGCCGCATCGTCACACGAGCCATCCGAGGGCCATACCGCCTCGGAAAGTCTCCGTCATCAGACCACGGACCCCACGGAGGATACCTCCATGGCTGTGTCCAGCAGCATCGGGTCAAGCCCGAGGTCGGTATTACCACCTCCACCGGCTCCCGTTGCCGCGCCACCACAGCGCCGTGGACCGCGTGTCGTTATGACGGCACGTAAGCAGGTAGTTCTCCCGGGCCGGCTACCCGATAGGATGGCGGCGCAGCAGGACGGCCCGTCCAGGCCTGCGCCACCCCACCTTCCATTCGGACACCCACCTCCCGAGGTTCCGCGCACCTCGATGATTAACCATTACTCGTGGGAGCGACAGCTCGAGCGAGAAGAGATGCAGCGGGCTAGAGACGCTGAAGCAGCAAGGCAGAGGATGCCGCATACCCCACAACTTCCCCCTCCTGCCGCTTTCCTGCACCTCCACCGCGAGGTAAGGGGACTTTCAGAGGATGCCCAGCAACAAGGGCTGCTCCTTTGTGAGGTCTCCGATGCCGCGCAGCGGTTGTCGGAACAAGCGTTGCGACACCTTTCTGTGGTTCAGGCCACGGCCCGTACGGTGCAACCCTTGGTAGGAGTTTGCCTGGTCATGGGGACCCTGTTGGCGGTTATTGCTGCCAAGATGTTCTTGGAGAGACGCCGCTAGTTCTTTCTTTTATTATGTACTGTAGGCCGAGTTGTAATTTTCAATGCACACAGCTTTGAGCCATTTCCATTATTTCCATATTGTATTGTACTGTACTTCCTTTCTATTTTGAACCTTGTACTCAACTTATTAATGATTAATGAATGAAGTTCTATCTTTTATTATCTATTATTACCTTGTCTTGTGAATCTTGTACTGTGGTTGAATCATTTCTTACGTATGAATCCTTGTTATGTGAATCTCTTGAAACCTTATCGTGCGTGTGCTATCTGTTCTATTACATTACTCTTGCGTGATTGTTAACTTGTTCA
>CAJVGC010000060.1:33821332-33863227 GCA_910822075.1 Senecio squalidus | reverse complement strand
AATCGAGCTGAAAAGCTTTGATGTTATCGTCGGAATGGACTGGCTCTCTCGATTCCGAGCCGAGATCGTCTGTTTTGACAAACTTATCCGCATACCTCTCTCTGACGCCGAAACTTTAGTTGTTCAAGGAGACAAACCCCGGACGATCCACTCCCGTATCGTGACGTCCCTGATAATGCGCAAGTACCCTCGAGAAGGACTTGTGACGCGTTTCTTGCTCACGTTGTCGAAAGTAAACCCAAGGAGATCCGTATCCAAGATATCCAGTATTCAAGGAATCACCCTGAAGTCTTTCCACGAAGATTTGCCCGGGCTTACCTCCGCACCGACAAGTGGAATTCCGGATAGACCTCGTTCCTGGTGCAGCACGGTCGCTAGGACACCGTACCGTCTAGCCCCACCGGAGATGCAAGAGCTGTCCAAACTAGCTTCAGGAACTCTTGGATCATGGTCTTATTCGTCCAAGCTCGTTCCCCTTGGGGAGCCCCAATACTCTTCGTTAAAAGAAAAGACGGATCCTTTCGTATGTGCATCGACTACCGCGAACTGAAACAAGCTGACCGTCAAGAACCGATACCCACTCCCGAGGATCGATGACCTTTTCGACAACTTATTTCTCGAAAATCGACCTCCGTTCGGGTTATCATCAGGTTCGTGTCAGTGAGACCGACATTCCAAAAACCGCTTTTCGTACCCGTTACGGTCATTACGAATTACTTGTCATGCCATTCGGTTTAACCAATGCACCAGCAGTGTTCATGGACTTGATGAACAGGGTGTGTAGACCTTATTTGGACAAATTCGTGATCGTGTTCATTGATGACATTCTTATCTACTCGAGAAACAAGGAGGAGCACGCGAAACACTTGAAACTCATCTTAGAACTCCTCCGAGAACAGAAACTGTACGCCAAATTCTCTAAGTGTGAATTCTGGCTCCGGGAAGTACATTTCCTTGGTCATGTGGTCAACCAAGAAGGGATCCATGTGGATCCGGCTAAGATAGAAGCGATCGAGAAATGGCAAGCCCCGACAACTCCTACGGAAATTCGCCAATTCCTAGGGTTGGCCGGCTACTATCGAAGGTTCATCGAGAATTTCTCGAAGATCGCTAAGCCACTTACCGAGCTCACTCAGAAGGATAAGGATTTTATTTGGGGTACGAAGCAAGAGGAATCCTTCCAGAAACTCAAGCACCAGCTTTGCCACGCACCGATTTTGTCTCTACCAGAGGGTACGGATAACTTCGTAGTATTCTGCGATGCATCCCATCAAGGACTTGGGTGTGTCCTTATGCAGAAAGACAAAGTCATCGCCTACGCTTCAAGACAACTCAAGGTTCACGAACAGAACTACACTACTCACGACCTAGAGCTGGGAGCAGTCGTTTTTGCATTAAAGATCTGGAGACACTATTTGTATGGTACTAAGTGCACGGTTTTCACGGATCACAAGAGTCTTCAACACATCCTAGACCAGAATATGCTCAACATGAGGCAGAGGAGATGGATCGAACTGCTGAGTGACTACGATTGCGAGATCAAGTACCACCCGGGTAAGGCAAACCTAGTAGCAGACGCCCTGAGTCGGAAGGAAAGGGTGAGACCATCTCGAGTAAGAGCTTTAGGTATCTAGATTCAGACAAACCTTCAAACGCAAATCGTCGAGGTTCAGCGAGAAGCATTGAAGCCCGAGAACCTAAAGGGAGAAACGTTTCACAATCATGAGAAGGAGTTTGAACGCAAATCCGACGGAATTCACTACTTCAAGGGCCGAGCATGGATTCCGAAGTCCGAGGATCTTCGAAAGCTAATCTTGGATGAGGGCCACCGTTCCCGATACTCCATTCACCCAGGATCCGACAAGTTGTACAAGGACCTTAGGGAGTATTACTGGTGGCCGGGCATGAAGAAGGATATCGCCTTGTACGTGGCCAAGTGTCTTACTTGCTCCAAGGTCAAGGCGGAATATCAAAAGCCATCAGGACTATTGCAGCAACCGGAAATTCCTATGTGGAAGTGGGAACAAATCTCCATGGATTTCATTACCAAGTTACCCCGGACGGCAAAAGGTAACGACAAAATTTGGGTAATTGTGGACCGATTGACGAAGTCTGCTCATTTCTTGCCGGTAAGAGAAACTCACTCGATGGAGAAATTCGCGCAAATCTACATCAACGAGATCATCTCTCGCCACGGAACACCTCTCTCCATCATCTCTGACAGAGATAGTCGGTTCACGTCCCGCTTTTGGAACGCGCTTCAGAAGTCTCTCGGGACGCGACTAGATCTTAGCACAGCTTACCACCCTCAGATCGACGGTCAAAGCGAGAGAACGATCCAAACACTTGAAGATATGCTTAGAGCATGCGTAGTTGACTTTGGAGGAAGTTGGGATACTCACCTTCCATTGGTCGAGTTTTCATACAACAACAGCTACCACGCTAGCATTAAGTGTGCCCCGTTCGAGGCCTTATATGGACGTAAGTGCCGATAGCCACTTTGCTGGCTAGAAGTCGGTGATCGACAGCTCACAAGGCTCGACATTGTTCAAGAAACCATCGACAAGATCACCACCATCAGAGAACGACTGAAGACGTCCCGTACTCGGCAGAAGAGCTACGCCGATAACCGAAGGAAACCCCTCGAGTTCCAGGTCGGAGATCGTGTGTTTCTTAAAGTATCGCCATGGAAAGGGGTGGTTCGCTTCGGGAAACGCGGCATGCTAAGCCCAAGGTACACAGGACCGTTTGAAGTCATCGAGCGTATTGGTCCAGTAGCATATCGACTCCAACTCCCGCAAGTTCTTTCCAATGTTCATAACGTGTTCCATGTCTCGCACTTGAAAAAGTGTTTATCTGATGAGACCATCGTCATCCCGCTCGACGAGGTCAAGATCGACAACAACCTCAATTTCATCGAGGAACCGCTTGAAGTTGTAGACCGAGAGGTCAAGCAACTCAGACAAAGCCGTGTTCCTATTGTCAAGGTTCTTTGGAACTCCCGACGTGGTCACGAATTCACATTGGAACGTGAAGACCAGATACGTCAAAAGTATCCTCATTTGTTCAAAGATACTTCTACCTGATTGGACGAGTCAAATTTCGGGACGAAATTCTTTTCAACCCGGGGATGATGTGACAACCGTCTAAATTTCAGGTGATTCTCAGTTACTTAATCGGTTCGATTCTCTAGTTACTCTTTTATCGTGTTCATATTTTCGAGTTCAAACTTTATTGTGTCTTTTATTGTCGGAACCCAAAGTCGGAATCAATTTATAAATCCTAACACCAAATAAACAATACAAGAACTTGACTAAGTTCATAACGGAAACTAAAAAGATTCTAGTCCTTAACTAATTATAACGGAAAACTTAAAACGTCACAAAGCTGGAATTCCAATCCAGCCGGCGGCTGAATATATTCAGCCGGCGGCTGAATTCCGCTGACTGTGACTTGATGAGTCATTTTTGCATGAAAATTCATTGGCCAACTTCCCCAACTCGGGATTGGACCATATTTACTGCTTAGATCAGTTCCCTAGGCCAGTAAACATCTTTTGTTTTCTCCTTTACCCTCATTTCACTTCACTTTTCAAAAACACAAACACACCTACACCTTCTCTCTCTAGAAATTCTCTCAAGAAAGTTCATCAAATACAGAAATATACCACCATTAAAACAGTCCATAAACACCATAAATCGACCATCTAATCCATCAAAATCGTTCCAAGAGTAAAGGGTATCAAAGGAAAAGGTTTAAATCGGGTTTTGAAGAAGTTTTTCAAGCCAAATCTCATCCAAACCGTCACCTTGCTTTCTCCTTCGGTAAAACCCTTTCTTTTTACTACTTTTATCTAAATAATCGGTTGCATGTAAGATCCATAAACTGAAAATATGTTTTTATAAAGATCTAAAACGTTTTCTTGCTTAAAAACGAGTTTTTATAATAGATCTACATTTTTAACATATAAATCTAAAAGAAACAGTGATTTTACTCTAAAAATACATATAATTGATAAATATCAGTTTGCATGTCGAATCTAACCTTTAAACAAGCTAAAAATCGAAAAATAACGTAATCTTGAAACTGGCCGAAGGCTTTTGGCCGGCGGCTGAAGGTCCTCAGCCGACGGCTAAAGTCCAGCCGGAGGCTGAGTGTCTCCAGCCGCCGCCTGAATACTGCTGTTCAACATATTTGTCGTTTTAAAGGCTTTAAACGTAAAAATAAGCTAAAATAAGTTACCACAGATTATAAACTTTGAAAAGCTTACTGTTTTTGATAAATAAACTGTTTGGGAAAAGCTTTTGTATTATTGTTCTTATTGGTTATATTGCGTGTTTTAAAGCGGGAAAGTGTTTTGAAAATGGACTTAAATTTTATAGCGCGGAAGCGCTGCCCAAATTTCACCATAAAATATTCTTCAATTTCAGTAACTTAATATTTTCGGGACTTATACACTTTGACATTGAACTTGGACACTTTTTGGACTTAATTGGACATATCGGACCCTAAACCGTACACGAACTCGTTTAATCGCATAACCTTCCGTGATAATATTTTTGGGACAGAATCTAAAATATTAGAACTTAAGGTTTAAAATGTTAAAATGGAACTTTAACGTAACCTAATTCATACTAATAATATTTATACGTTATTCCGGTGTTCTAGGTCACTTTTGATTCCCGACGCGTTCCGCTTCGCTTGTGCTTTTAGTATTCTTACCTTACTTCGCAAACCGTGAGTTACAACCCCGCTTTGTTTTACTTTTGTGCTTTTAAACATTACTTGGGGGAAACATAAGATTATATGCTTTGTAACTTTTGAAACTATTTGCGAATTGTTGAAACATTTGAAAACTTGGTACTTTTGAAACCTTATTGAAACATTTGGAAACTTGTGCGAACTTGGAACTTATTGAAACTTTGGAAACTTGAAACATTTTAAAACTTATGAAACTCGTAAACTTTGGAAACTTGTACTAAACTTGAAACTCGTTGGAAACTTTGAAACTTTGGGAAACTTGGAAACTTGTGAAAGTAATATGCGTATATGTGTTGTTACTCCTTAATTGGTTAACTAAATTAGGATACTTGTTAGAGCAACCAATCCTTGATGAGAATATAAACCTGTAAGTGCCTACTATCTTTAGAAACAGAGTTCAATTGCCCCGTTTTTGGTTCGAAACTTTATACACTATTAGCAACAGCCGTTAGTATTATGGGTATCGATACTTAGGAGAGGTCACTCCTTACTAAGGGTTAGCGACCCAAGTACATATTACTAAGATTCAGGTGGAAACTCAATTAAACATTTTGGGGCTAGATCCTGACCAGACAATCGGTTTAGTGTTAAGCTTACAACCTATATTATACCAAGTGATTGATACGAGTTACTATTTAGTTAAGCACATATTACCTACGCATCTACCTTTTTAGCGCCTGGATTCCGCTTCAACTTTATTTATACGAGTTTTATTTTTTTTACTTACGTGTGTACAAACTTTTACTATTTACATTTACGTGTTCTAACGTCGCTCCGTTCCTTTTACTTATGACGTCACTATTTTTATGTACATTCTATTTTTGGAAACTTTTATCGAAACTCTAAACTGTAACTCACTCACTACTTTATGTAGTTGACACTTTATCTTATGTTTCAGGAAATTAGTGTAAGTGTCGGAATGCATGGCAAGGAAGGGTCACTATGGTTACGTGAGGCGCACTTGGGAAAGACCTTTCTATTTTTGGGAACTTGTTTTGGAAACTTTGTATTTGTACTTAATTTAAATTTGTGAACTGCTTGGTTGTTTTAAACTTGAACTATTTTATTTTCAAATGAAATGACTTGAATCGTTTAATTTGCTTATGACCGTGTAATGATATTCCAGCTCTCACATTCCGTGTTTCCGCTATAGCGGGGTGTGACAACGTCCGAATCAATGTAAGCATATCTTAGATTTAATCTATTAGCTGGACTCAAAACGAAGCGAATGGGAGCAAGTTTCCTAACCGTTGTGTGTGTTGTTTTGGATTCTTAAATCTGGTCAGCGTGGTGATTATTTAAGCTGCCCTCATTCGGTTCATCTCGTGTTTTGGGAGACCAAGTTCTTTAACAACTCGTTAGCATTTGCAATCCAAGGGTATAAACTCGATTTCCTTGTTTACTTTTCGATGATCATATTCATGGGTGCATATCATCCGTTTAGTGAATATTATCATAATCAAAGTTAGTTATTATTACTTCTAAACAGGTCCTAAAATGTATTAATGGTGTCAAACTCGTTTAACGTCTAAATTGATAACTTAAAGACTATTTTATAACCTAAATCCGAAAACTTGTTGATCTGTCTTGTACGACTGATATCTATTAAAGTGGTTTCATATTTTTAACTGTGGTATGAGTCAATCTTGTAGGTCTCGGAGTCTACTATCAGAAATATAAGTCTCGTTGTCTAATTATTTGTAGAACGCTAAGAAACTGTTAATTAGTAGACGTTGGTATAATCTAAAATATTGTAACGGTTTTATTAGGTTATTAACACTTGAATATGTGTAACGATTTAGCAAACCTAAAGTTATTATTAAACTGATTATTATTAAATTATGTCAGGTCTAGTGCATCACCATAAGGGTCTAGATCGCTTGTGTATTCATTGGGTATTTTTAAACTCGTTATCAACTAAAACTATAAAAGTGACGTTTTGGACAGATTAGTTGACCCGTTTTGTTTTGACCTTAACTTATTCATAGTAAACTCAATTCTATCAAATACAGAGTCCATGATGTAGACCTCTGAGTCTAGTTTTCGGATATATATGATATGTCGTTTAATTCTTCGACAATCTCCCCGAAAACTGAATTTTAGTAATCATCAGCTGAGTTTTATGACAGGTTGTAAGTTTAAAAATATGTTTTGGTGTAACAATATAGAAAACCTTAAAACGAGATTACAACGGAATATCATACCATTAATCAGGTCGTGCCTTTTTCATAATTGGTTCACTCAATCAAATTTTACGTTGGTTACACTAAACGTCTTCTTAAAACTCAAACTAAATATATTATTGTTTCGGACAGATTCTATCATCTGTTTTGTAACGGCCATATCTATCTCATAACTTAACCAATTTAATAAATTACGGATTCCTCGATGAAGCCCTTTGAGTCTATTTTTTGATTATATAAGATTCATAGTCCAATTCTTTTTCAAACCCAAGATACAACAATTTTCGTATCAGGGGGTATATGCTGAGTTTTTGTCATTCTTATCTAAATCTAGCGTTTGGTCTTTTGTTCTCGAGTTCTATGTTACGGATAATTTACCACTCCTAAACAAACATTTTACGGGATTAATTCTTGATATTGAAAATGTACTCATGTGTAACTACTTGCCATTCTAGGAAGCTCATCACTTAGTCGGGACCAGCTTGTGACCTACCACCCTTAGACACACTTTCGCACTACACGAGTAGTGTCTTTTACGTGCTTTCCAGGTGAGTTCATTGTCCCTATTTCTTACTGTATTATATGTTTTAAACTAAACAGGGGAAAGTAAAACTCAACCTTACTATTTTAAGAAAATGGATTATTTCAATACTTGCTAAAAATGTAAACGGATACTATTTTTGAACTTACTATAAATAGATACTTCAATTTTTAGAAACCTTCTAATTTTGGAAACCTTCTATACTTGGAAACTTACTTCATTTGCAGTTTACAAAACTTATGCATGCTTTCAAAACATTACGAGTTACTGTTATGGATTACTTCAAAACGTGCTCATTAGTAGATATGTTCTACTACCGGAGTCTTCGAAACGTGCTCACTAGTAGATGGGTTCTACCAGTGGAGTCTTCTAAACGTGCTTGTTAGTAGAGATGATCTACTAACGGAGTCTTCTAAAACGTGTACATTAGTACTAATGGTGTCTTCATATTGTAGCATGGCTACTACTACTACTTACGTTTGTGAGTTGAGATTATGTTCCTTACTTACACATGCATTTGATTATTATGCTTTACTTACCTTTACTACTGATGAATTGATTTACGTATGATTTACTTACATTTACTACCGATGAAATACTATACGAATGATTACTTACGTACTTATTGATTTTGAGAAAACTTACTATTTCGGAAAACTTACTAAAAATAGAACTTCCTATTTTTAGAAACTTATCTTCAAATGTTTACTTAAACTGTTTTATTACATTCTCGATGAACTCGCTCAACCTTTGTGTTGACTTTTTAGTTTTACTTTCATGTAATGATCAGGCATAGGACCCTGCTGGATTGGACTCGTAGAGACTTAGATTTATTTTGCATGGTGGCTTGTATTCATACTTTACATTTGATTATATTTCGGGCTTGCATGCCTAAGTACATTTTTTCATTTTCGAATTTATTTTGGATATATTTCATTGTAGTGATTGACGTAATTGTATACCAAGGGGTTTTACTTTGGACATGACGACGTCATGACATAAGACTTTTATTTATTTCATTTAGATTATATCTTTATTTACTAATGTGTTATGACGATCGCCAATCGGCCACAACCTACGTTTCCGCCACTGGCGGGGTGTGAGAGATTGGTATCAGAGCACATGGTTATAGAGAACTAGGTGTCCTCATTCTTTTAGGATCTTTTTCATTGATTTCATTACGTCCTCACTACTTGTACGTGACCACTCATTCGCCTACGGAAGATGGCGACCAATATCAGCTTTCGACATGAGAACTTTCTTTGTTTTGATTTATACTTTAATTTGGATTTCTTGATTTCATTTTTACTACTATCCTACTATAGGAACCTCGATGTCATTCTCTTTTATTTAAATACTTAATTTGTATATGTTAATATTATGATAATGAACATGGGGAGCGGATATGTATATGAGACGAAGTGAATATAATTTTGGGCGTACGACTCAATTATATCCATGACGTGTCATATATATGTTTACATGACCAATTTTGTAGTCGTAATACAAAACATACCTAATCTTATGGTTGAGTAATTGATCATATCCATTCCTTAAAATTCACGATTTCGTTTATACTGACATATGCTTATGCCTTTCTTATGTAGATGCCTCCTCGTGCACTTACTCCCGCTTAAGTAGCCGCTATTGAGCAGCTAGCTGCGGTTGTACCTAATATCGTGGCACATGTCACAAATGCTCTTAACTAGCAACCGCAAGGACCACCTACTCCTTCACCACCACCTCCTCCACGTCCACCTGCACATGTCTGTTCTTACAAGGATTTCCTAAACTATAAGCCGACCGAGTACGACGAAAAGGGCGGGGCCCTAACTCTCAGCCAATGGTTCGAATAAGCTGAGTCAGTCTTCGACATCAGCAACTACAGTGCTGAAAACCGAGTCCGCTACTCTACACATCTTCTGAAGGGAAAGGGACTTACCTGGTGGAACTATGTTATCAGTGCCCGTGGCAGGGACGTCGCTATGGCCATATCGTGGGCGGATCTCCGAGCTCTTATGTTGGACTAGTTTGTTTCTCGTACGAAGATGAAGAAGGTAGAGGATGAACTTTGGGGTCATACTATGGAGGGCCCAAGCTGACTGAGTACACCGAACGCTATCACGAACTTGTTCGATTATTTCCAAGGATGGTAGATACCGAAGTTCGTCTCGTCGAGCGTTTTATCCACGGTTTGCACTCAGAGGTTCGTCGATCACCGAGGGGTATCGATCCTCCTACGCTATACGATGCTATTCACTGTGCGTAGTCTATCACTGAAGACTTGATCAGAGATGACGTGTTTACTTAGGAGAAGAAGAAGGACCACAGTGAAGCTGAGCAGGGAAAGTTAAAGAAGGTTAAGCGAGATTCGAGTCAGTCTAGCAGCACCACGAGATCAGGGTATACTGGTAAACTTCCTCTATGTCAGAAGTGTAATTATCATCATGAGGTGCACATGCTATGCACATGTTCAAAATGTCAGTGGAGGGGCCATCTGGCCAAGGATTTCCGTTCTAGAGCTGTTGCTGCCGTGCCGGTGAATGCGGTGAGGCCAAATTATTGCTTTGGTTGCGGGGGGGGGGGGGTCAGGGGGTACCGACCACTTCATTAGAGATTGCCCTCACAAACAGGGGACTGATGGTCAAAGGATCCCTCAGGGTAATCAGGGAAACTAGGGTGGACCAAACACTCGTGCTCGTGCTAGAGCCTACATGCTGAGAGCTGCAGAGGAGCAGCAAAATCCGAATGCGATGCTGGTACCTTTCTTATTCAATTCTGATATTACTTGAAACGCATGCTGTAACTTTACCTTTTGATTATGAGCCCTTACCTTTCGATGATATGTTTTGTGACGGTACTTTTCACTTGAATTTTGGGACAAAATTCTCTTAAGTGGGGTATATTGTGACAACAGCCCGTCCTTAGTTAGTCTAGTATGCCTGTATTTCATTACCGTAAATTACTGAAAATTTTAAAAATTGCCTTATACTGTTGTTGTATGTTATGAGTTATATTATGTTTTGTGATTTCTGGCTTTATATGTGTATCATTTCGTGTGATGGAATTTTTCTATGCTTTAGGTGCATAAGTAGGTATAACCCGCTAGTTGAGATTCTAAGTAAATTAACGAATTAATCCCGTATACATTCGTTAAGCACCATTTTAATATGTAAACTTTAATTAAATTCCGAGGAACATCTTTTAACCGTGAATTTAACTTGCGATACGCTTATTAAAGATTTGAAATTGTTTTAGTTTGTTCTCGTTCTTGAAATTTCATTTTCACTAGTGGGTTAATGAGACATACAATCAGGTCACATTCTTTGGGCTGGAGAAAACGGCCTTATGGCCTTAGTCGACTTGGGCCTAATGGCCGATTGTACAACCAAACCACAATCACGTTTCCAGTTTTTTTTTTCATGCAAACCATAAAACCCTAATTCCTTCTTTCCACTTGTGCCGTGACTTTAATCCCCCGCCCCAGCCTTGCGTTGATTTTGAAGCTCTCGTATCATTTTCATGAAGTTAGGTTTCGCCCAACATCATTTCATCATCATCACCTAGCGAATTATTTTTGTGTGAATTTTGTTATTCTCTACTAGCCTTGTAACTCGCTGGAGTCTTTGTTGTTCAAGGTAATCAGGTTCTAAATTTGATCCTCCTTAATTTCGATCCATACTTATTGATTTTGGCGTATGAAAATTTGTTAGTAACGTGTAGTTTTGTTGTCGATGTTTGGGGTTTAATTCAGCAACCTTGTGGATCGTTCGTTGTCATGTGATCAGCCTTTCTTGGTTCATTCGTTCAACATCCGAATCAATGTAAGCATATCGTGGGTTTAATCTATTAGCTGGACTCAATACGGAGCGAATGGGTGCAAGTTTCCTAACCGTTGTGTGTGTTGTTTTGAATTCTTAAATTTGGTCAGCGTGGTGATTATTTCAGCAGCCCTCATTCGGTTCATCTCGTGTTTTGGGAGACCAAGTTCTTTAACAACTCGTTAGCATTTGCAATCCAATGGTATAAACTCAATTTCCATGTTTAGTTTTCGATGATCATTTTCATGGGTGCATATAATCCGCTAAGTGAATATTATCACAATCAAAGTTAGTTATTATTACTTCTAAACAGGTCCTAAAATGTATTAATGGTGTCAAACTCGTTTAACGTCTAAATTGATAATTTAAAGACTATTTTATAACCTAAATCCGAAAACTTGCTGATCTGGAAGTTGGACTGTCTTGTACGACTGATATCTATTAAAATCTCTATTAAAATGGTTTCATATTTTAACTGTGGTATAAATCAATCTTGTAGGTCTCAGAGTCTAGTTATCATAAATATGAATCTCGTCGTCTAATTATTTGTAGAACGCTCAGAAACTGTAAATTAGTAGACGTTGGTATAATCTGAAATATTGTAACGGTTTTATTAGGTTATTAACACTTGAATATGTGTAACGATTTAGCAAACCTAAAGTTATTATTAAACTTATTGTTATGAAATTAAGTCAGGTCTAGTGCATCACCATAAGGGTCTAGATCACTTGTGTATTCATCGGGTATTTTTAAACTCGTTATTAACTAAAACTATAAAAGTGACGTTTTGGACAGATTAGTTAACCCGTTTTGTTTTGACCTTAACATATTCATAGTGAACTCTATCAATCCAGAGTCCATGATGTAGCTCTCTGAGTCTAGTTTTCGGATATATATGACATGTCGTTTAATTCTTCGTCAATCTCCCCGAAACTGAATTTTAGTAATCACTGGTCCAGCTGAGTTTTATAACAACTTGTAAGTTTAAAAATGTGTTTTGGTGTAACAATATAGAAAACCTTTGATATGTTTAAAATAATTGACATTTTAATCATATTTCTCTTTAATACTCTTGTTTTTCGCATTTTGTTATGATTTGGGTAGTGATTTCGTACATAATGTAGATAAGAGTTAAACATGGATCATGGAAAAAAAAGAGTTGAAAACGGTAGAAAACGGAGCTTAAATGAAGAAAAACTATGAAGAATGTGTACTAATTTGTGGGGGCGTAAGGATTATGCTTGAGCATTAATTGAGGTCTCGGCTGTGGAAGATCTACTTGAGACTATGGTGGTGGCTATTCTTCATAATGATGGGTCCGCCCATACGTTGGCTACAATTGATATTGAATATGAATGGACCCCCCCTCTCCCCCCGGTGTGCTACTTGTTTGATTTTTGACCATACGGAGGATAAATGTCCAAAGAGTCCTAAGGTTGATGTTATTCCTCCAAGGGCGGATGTGGAAGGCTTTACTGAGGTAAAGAATAGAAAGCATAAATCCAAGCATGTAAAGTCCATCGAAGGTGTTAGGTTAACTAAACCTAAGCCGAATTTTTAGTTTCGTCACGTGGAGAAAGCAGATTCAGTTCAAACTGTAAATCCCCACGGGGGGCTATAGTGATTAGCCAAGGATCTGGTGCGGCTAAAAAGGATAATTTGTTGATAGCAAATTCATTTGGCGCTTTGAGTACGGCTAATAGTGAGGCTGCCGGTTCAGGGGAATCAAGTCGAAAAAGATATTCTGAGTCTACTATAAATCCTAGTGACTCGGAGGATGAAGAACTAATTCTTGAAGGTCGTCATGGCCCTCAAATTCCAGCATCTCCGGAGGGGGAAAGCACTCCCGTAACAGTGGTTTCCCATGATTAGTATAGCTTCATGGAACATAAGGGGTCTAAGCTTATCCCCTAAGCAAAGTGAAGTTCGGCAGATGATTTTTGGTAATAAGCTTTCAGTTTGTGCTATTTTGGAATCTCATGCGCAAGTGTCTAAATTGGATAAGCTTTGTTCTAGTGCTTTTAAGCATTGGGACTGGACAACTAATGGAAGTCTGTGTGATAAGGGCACTAGGATCATTCTTGGCTGGAACAAATATGATGTTGATGTTGTGGTTATCTCTCAAACAGACCAGGTTATTCATACCCGTATATGGTTAAAGCTCACGAAGAAGGAAATGTTTTGTTCATTTACTTATGGGCATAATAGGTATATTCAACGTAGGCAACTTTGGGATAATCTTCGAGTGCATTGTTCTTATATTCGCGATAAACCTTGGAGCATACTTGGTGATTTTAATGCTTCTCTTTTCTTGAATGAAAGCATAGATGGTTCTTCCTGAATGGACATAGCTATGCGTGAGTTCAAGGAATGAATTGATGACATTAAAGTTAGGAATATCTCTAGCACGGGTCTTCAATTTACTTGGACTCAGAAGCCTAAGGGTGTTGATGGTCTTCTTAAGAAAATCGATCGTATCATGGGTAATTCTCAGTTTGAAGATGTTTTTGCTGATGCTCATGCTGTTTTTCAACCTTATAGAACTTCGGACCATGCTCCCTCGGTTCTTAGGATCCCTACCTATGTTAAAGGTCCTCCTAAGCCTTTTAAGTTCATTAATATTCTCACTTCTCACCCGAGATTCAAGGATGTGGTTAAAGAGGGTTAGCTACGGACGTCGTCAGGATTTTCATGTTTCAAGTGACCAAGAAGCTCAAACATCTTAAAAAACCGTTTCGTAAGCTCCTATTTTAGCACGGTAATCTGTTTGATAATCTTAACAAGCTGCGCTTGAAGTTGGATAAGGCTTAGACTAATTTGGATCAATACCCGTTCAATATTGATTTACGGGAAGAAGAGGCATAGCTGGTAAAGGATTATAATAATGCTCTTATCACTCATGACCGTTTTCTCAAGCAGAAAGCAAAGATTCAATGGCTCAAAGACGGGGATTCGAACTCTGCATTCTTTCATAAAGCGGTTAAAAGTAGAATTAGTCGTAATCGTATCAATGTGGTTATAGATTCTTCTGGGTACTACTGATGAGCTTAATACCCAAGACTTATTTGGGAATGTTCTTGATTCGATGGTTGCTACCGAGACGGTTAACGAGGTGGGGGACCGTGAAATTAAGCTTGCTATGTTCTCTATGGGAAATGATAAATCCCCTGGTCCTGATGGTTTCACGGCTGCTTTTTGTAAAGAGGCTTGGGAGATTGTTGGAGGGGATGTTTGTAAAGTTGTCAAAGAGTTCTTACGCAGTGGAAAACTATTGAAACAGTTGAATCATACACTCCTGGCTCTAATTCCTAAAGGTCAGACGCCGGTAAAGGTTAATGACTTTTGGCCGATCTCGTGTTGTAATGTGTTGTTTAAATGTATTAGCAAGATTATTGCTAATCGCATCAACGATAGTTTACATTCTCTGGTTCATCTGAATCAGTCCGCATTTATTCCTAGGCGTAGCATTTCGGATAACATCTTGTTGACTCATGAATTAATTCATAATTATCATTTAGATCTTGGGGAGCCGAGATGAGCTTTTAAAATCGATATTCAGAAAGCTTATGACACGGTGGACTGGAAATTCCTTCGCGCTGCTCTTGAGGGTTTTGGTTATCATCCGAAGATGATTGGTTGGATCATGGAGTGAGTCACCTCAACATCATTTTCCATTTCTCTTACTGGTTCGAGTCATGGCCATTTTAAAGGTAGAAGAGGGCTTCGTCAAGGTGACCCTCTTTCTCCCTACTTATTTACCCTAGTTATGGAAATTCTTACTCTTGTCTTGAAGCGGCGGGTGAGAGAAAATGATGGTTTCAAGTATCACCGGTTCTGTTCGGAGATGGAGCTAATTAACCTTTGCTTCGCTGATGATTTGTTCTTATTTGCTCATGGTGATGTTTTTTCGGCTAAGATCATTATGGAGTCATTGGATGAGTTTCGGGATGTTTCCGGGTTGACGCCGAGTTTGTCTAAAAGTACTGCCTATTTTTGTAATGTACTTAATCATACTAAATTAGGCATTCTACAGGTTATGCCTTTTGAGGAGGGGCGGCTTCCGGTTAAGTACCTTGGTGTTACGCTTGTTCCTTCCAGACTTGTGTACAAGGATTGCAAAGAGCTGATTGAAAAGGTTGAGGCTCGGGTCTCTGATTGGAAGGATAAGTCTCTGGATAAGAGATTGTAATTTCTGGAATATTCCATGCCGTGGTAACATGTCTTGGGGATGGAGGAAGATTTTGCAACTTCGGCCATCTGTTCGTGACTTTATTTGGCACAAGATTGGTGATGGTAATGGTACGTCGCTTTGGTATGATAAGTGGTGTGATTTGAGTCCCATTGCTGATTTTGTTTCCACAAGGGATATGTATGGGGCGGATCTATCTACCTCTTCTACGGTTGCGGATATTACAGTTTCAGGGTCTTTGATGTGGCCTCCAGAACTAGGTACTGATTACCCTTCTCCTTTATCTATCCCTGCGCCTACTATACGTGTTGGGACGCAAGACATGCTGGAATGGAGGAATAGCTCTGGTTCAATTCAACCTTTCATGGTTCGGGCTGTTTGGAATGCTATTCGGCCATGTCATAATCCAGTTCCTTGGGCTGATGTTGTTTGGTTTCCACATAACATTCCAAGACATGCTTTCCTTGTCTGGCTCGCGATTAAAGGCAAACTCAGGATTTAAGATGTTCTTTGTTCATGGGATGTGTCTAGTTCACTTGTTACTCACTGTACTCTATGTGAGTCCCATCCGGATTCTCACGCTCATCTTTTCTTTGAGTGCTCCTATTCCAGGCAGCTATGGTTTCAAGTTCGGGGGCAGGCTGGTCTTCAGGGTAGTCCTCCAAGTCTTACGGAAATCGTTAAGACCATTATTCCTATTGCTCATCGTCGTTCCTCGACAAGTATTATAGCGAAGCTCGTTCTTGCTGCTGCTACCTATTTCATATGGCGCGAAAGAAATGAAAGATTATATACGGTCTCCAAAAGATCGGTTAATCTACTTGTGGATAATATTTTGGCTGATGTTCGTTTAAGGGTAATGTCATGTTGTTTCAAGAGTTCGAAGGCGGCTTTGGAGCTTTTGAAGCACTGGAAGATTCCATAATCTCTTTTGTGCTAATCTTTAGGCGATTCCCCGTCTTTTTTGTGTTTCGGATTATATATTGTTAAGTTTGTAGACACATGGTATGTCATCCTGTCTTACTTTGTTCAAGCTAGTCTTGAGGTTAATGTGGTACTTCAGCCACATTCCATTGTACTGATTGGATTTTTCTGTGTTAATATAATTTACCGGGGTAATTTCCCTTATACCAAAAAAAAAAAAAAAACTATGAAGAATCAAAGTTGAAGATCATGCGAGAAGTGTTTTACGCACCTTTACCGTTTTGATCATAACTTCTTCAGATGTCCGATTTAGGTGATTCAAATTGGAGAAGAAAGAAGAAAGAGAGAGCTACAATTTATGTTTTGGAAGAAAGTTCATCAGACCACTCCAGCCGGCGGCTGAGTTAGCTTAACCGGCGGCTGAATCTCAAATATCAAAAAGTCAATTGCGGGTCAAACGAAACGTAGCGCCCAAGGAATTTTATCCATCCGACGGCTGGAGAAGCCCAGCCGGCGGCTGGAAGGTCGGACAGACCCCTATTTAAGCAAATCTTTGGGTTACAAATCAATAACCCTTTTTTTCCACTTTTCCACCACCAAAGGTCGACCAGGAAAGCTTCTAGGAGGGTTTTTGAGGCCTCAGATCACGTTGGAAGCCACGATTAACGCAAATTAATCGTGTTTGAAGATTTTTTACGTTGGTTTGTCTTTTTGGCTTAATTTGTACTAAAACATGTCTTTGTTTATGACTTCTTTTGCTGAATTTATTCAATCTATCATGAACTAAATCTAATTAAGTGTTTGCTTGGATTGTTTAGCTTGATATTATGAATCATTAAGTTTTACGTTGAAGTAATTGGGTTTTCCTTTATTATTATAGTTTAATCGTAATCCTTGTTTACTTGAATATATTAGGTTTACTACTTAGCGTGACTGATAAATCTATGTCATAACTAGCGTTCATATAGGTTTATTAGTTATTTATGATTGTTTAACTTGTTAAATAGTTATAGCTTGAGACTTAATTGAGATAGGCTAAGAGTAATAGTACCCCAATATATCAAACGAACAAGACAATTATATCATATTCGAATAATTGAGACTTTAGTTAATTCGTAGTCGATAGATTAAATTGATAACAATTGTGAATTAAATGCACAATTTAGGGTGGATAAATCTAAGATAGCTCTTGATGTACGACAATTGTTCGTACCATCTTTCCTTAATATTGTAGGATTAGACGATTCTAATAGGAAGTCTAGTTAGTTGAGAAATCACAGTTTAACTAATTCAACATAATCGTATAATTCATAACTCAAGTGAAACATTAAATCCAAGTGAACACTGCTTTTAAAATATCTGATTACATGTTGAAAACTTTTTCAAACATCTTTTCATTCACAATCCACTTTAGTTAATTGATTATTATTTTGCTTTAGTTACTTACTTAATCGAATACGTTCTCTCTGAACTAAAACGTCCCCCCTGTTTATTTGCTTTCATTAGTTTAATTAAATAATTTAGAATAACGAATATAAATACACGTTCCCTGAGTTCGATCTGGGACTTACTAGATCTATACTACTATACGATCAGGAACACTGCCTGTGTTGTGTGATAGTCTACTTTTGTTATATCCTTGTCTTAACTATAAATAACTTTATGTTAGGAAAATCACATCAACCTCAAAACGAGATTAAAAAGGAAAATCATTCCATTAATCAGGTCGTGACTTTGTCATAATTGGTTCACTCAATTAAATTGTCCGTTTGTTACACTAAACGTCTTCTTAAAAACTCAAACTAAAGATATTACTGTTTCGGACAGATTCTATCACCTGTTTTGTAACGGACATATCTATCTCATAAATTAACCAATTTAAGAAATTCCGGATTCCTCAATGAAGTCCTTTGAGTCTATTTTCTGATTATATAAGATTCACAGTCCAATTCTTTTTCAAACCCGAGATACAACAATTTTTGTATCAGGGGGTACTTGCTGAGTTTTTGTCATTCTTATCTAAATCTAGCGTTTGGTCTTTTGTTCTCGAGTTCTATGTTTCGGATAATTTACCACTCCTAAACAAACAATTTAAGGGTTAATTCTTGATATTGAAAACGTACTCACGCGTAACTACTTGCCATTCTAGGAAGCTCATCACTTAGTCGGGACTAGCTTGTGACCTACCACCCTTAGACACACTTTCGCACTACACGAGTAGTGTCTTTTACATGCTTTCCAAGTGAGTTCATTGCTCCTATTTCTTACTGTTTTATATGCTTTAAACTAAACGGGGGAAAGTAAAACTCAACCTTACTACTTTAAGAAAACGGATTATTTAAATACTTATTAAAAATGTAAACGGATACTATTTTCGGAACTTACTACAAATAGATACTTCTATTTATAGAAACCTTCTAATTTTGGAAACCTTCTATACTTGGAACCTTACTTCATTTGAAGTTTACAAAACGTTTACAAAACTTATGTGTCACACCCCGCTAAAGCGGATACACGAGATATGAATCGGGAGAAGACCATGACCTTTGTCTAATTATTTTGGGAATTTTAACAAAATGTTTAATTATGTATTGGTTGTTATGAATTGAAGTACACTTAGTCTGTCACACCCTGCTAAAGCGGAAACACGAGGTGCGAAGAGCGAGAATATCATTACACGGGTCATAATAAAATGCCGAACAGGGCAATTAAAATAGTTTACGCATATAAGTTCAAAAAGAAACGTTCAACAGTTCATAAGATGTTCCAAAAGTTCATAAAGCATTTCGATCTCATGTTTCCCCTAAAAAGAGTTATTTAAAGACAATAAATAATAGGGGATGTAACTCACGGATTGCGAAGATTAAGTCTTGTGCGGAAAGGAAAGTCGGGACACGTCAGAAATCAAGGAGATCCTAAAAACAACCAAGTCTCGTATAAGTATTATGATTTAATTTATGTTAAAGATATCTTTTAACATTTTATAGTTCAAACTCTTATGCTTAACTTCTGTCCAAAATTTTTAATAATCGAAAACTTATACGTTGTGATATCGTTCTATTATGTTTAATTTCCGTTTAGTCCAAATATGTCCAAAACATTTGATGTCCAAGGTCAATAATGTTTTCATATTTTATTTGTTCGTTAATGAAGTGTCATTATAAGGTCCGATAAAATTTGGGCAGCGCTTACGCACTATAAAAATTTAGTCCAATTTTTATACCACTTTCCCGCTCAAATACAATATATAAACGACAATATATATGATGTAATAGATTTAGTTATAAAAACTTAACCAAATCATTTATTTTCTCAAAACTTACAATCTGTTATAACATATCATAATCTGTGAAAATACATTTATACGTCGATCTTTACCGTTTAATCGTAAAAATATAATTTCTGTGCACAACCAGTTTTAGACAACGGCTAAAGATATTCAGTCGCCGGTTGGACCTCAGCCGCTGGCTGAATATTTTCAGCCGCTGGCTGAATATTTTCAGTCGCTGGCTGGAGGTCTCCGGACAGTTTCGTGTTTTAGCCATTTTTGCGATTTTTGAGCTTTTTCATGTAAGATTTCGACATGCAACAGTTTATTAGTGAAGTATATTCATTTTAGTGGCTAAATGTTAGTTTCTTTTAGATCTTTAGACACAAATATGTAGATTTTTGTGTGAATTTCGTTATTCTCTACCAGCCTTGTAACTCGCAGGAGTCTTTGTTGTTCAAGGTAATCAGGTTCTAAATTTGATCCTCCTTAATTTCAATCCATACGTATTGATTTTGACGTATGAAAATCTGTTAGTAACGTGCAATTTTGTTTTCGATGTTTGGGGTTTAATTCAGCAACCTTGTGGATCGTTCGTTTTCCTGTGATCAGCCTTTCTTGGTTCATTCGTTCAACGTCCGAATCAATGTAAGCATATCTTGGATTTAATATTTTAGCTGGACTCAAAACAGAGCGAATGGGTGCAAGTTTCCTAAACGTTCTGTGTGTTCTTTTGGATTCTTAAATCTGGTCCGTGTGTTGATTATTTCAGCAGCCCTCATTCGGTTCATCTCGGGTTTTGGGAGACCAAGTTCTTTAACAAGTCGTTAGCATTTGCAATCCAAGGGTAAAAACTCAATTCCTTGTTTACTTTTCGATGATCATTTTCATGGGTGCATATAATCCGCTTAGTGAATATTATCATAATCAAAGTTAGTTATTATTACTTCTAAACATGTCCTAAAATGTTTTAATGGTGTCAAATTCGTTTAATTTCTAAATTGATAACTTAAAGACTATTTTATAACCTAAATCCGAAAACTAGCTGATCTGGAAGTTGGACTGTCTTGTACGACTGATATCTATTAAAATGGTTTCTTATTTTTAACTATGGTATAAATAAATCTTGTAGGTCTCGGAGTCTAGTTTTCATAAATATAAGTCTCGTCGTCTAATTATTTTTAGAACGCTCAGAAACTATAAATTAGTAGACTTTGGTATAATCTGAAATATTGTAACGGTTTTATTAGGTTATTAACACTTGAATATGTGTAACGATTTAGCAAACGTAAAGTTATTATTAAACTGATTATTATGAACTTATGTTAGGTCTAGTGCATCACCATAAGGGTCTAGATCGCTTATGTATCTTTAAACTCGTTATTAACTAAAACTATAAAAGTGACGTTTTGGACAGATTAGTTGATCCGTTTTGTTTTGACCTTAAATTATTCATAGTTAACTCAAATCTATCAAACCCAGAGTCCATGATGTATCCCTCTCAGTCTAGTTTTCGGATATATATTATATGTCATTTAATTCTTCGTCAATCTCCCCGAAACTGAATTTTAGTAATCATTGGTCCAACTGAGTTTTATAACAACTTGTAAGTTTAATAATGTGTTTTGGTGTAACAATATAGAAAACCTTAAAACGAGATTAAAACGGAATATCATACCATTAATCAGGTCGTGACTTTGTCATAATTGGTTCACTCAATTAAATTGTCCGTTGGTTACACTAAACGTATTCTTAAAAACTCAAACTAAATATATTACTGTTTCGGACAGATTCTATCACCTGTTTTGTAACGGCCATTGCTATCTCATAACTTAACCAATTTAAGAAATTCCGGATTCCTCAATGAAGCCCTTTGAGTATATTTTCTGATTATATAAGATTCACAGTCCAATTATTTTTCAAACCCGTGACACAACAATTTTCATATCAGGGGGTACTTGCTGAGTTTTTGTCATTCTTATCTAAATCTAGCGTTTGGTCTTTTGTTCTCGAGTTCTATATTTCGGATAATTTACCACTCCTAAACAAACATTTTAAGGGGTTAATTCTTGATATTGAAAACGTACTCATGTGTAACTGTTGGAGCTGACAAGTCAAATGGTGAAGCTTCCAAAATACCCAAGTCAAAAGCTTAGAGTAGTTTAGTATTAATTCGGACTCTCCGAATTTTTTAATAAAGTGTAAAGTTTAGGAAGGTCTCAGTTCGGGGGAACTAATTCTTCACCGAATTAGTTCAAGTTCCTCCGAACTGAACCAACTAAACTATAAGTTTATGTCTACTCCGAAATGTTTTTTAATAAACATAAGGATGACATTTATGTAATTGTTAGTTAGTATAGGTCTGTAAATAGTAGCTAGCAAACATGAAATATGAATGCTATTGAACAAAAATGTTGGTGTAACCGAATTTCCCGCCCAAATATCATTTTCATTCTACTTGTTCATTCATCGTTGATTGTTATCTCTAAATCATTCGTTCAATTACTTCTAATTCTGCTAGTCGTAATTGAGATCTTACACTTGTTGATAGCTGTGAGGATTTACGAGACCTGACAAGTGGTATCAGAGCTGGTTATCAATTCAATTTGATTCAGCTCAGCTACAGTCGTAGTGTTTGAATCAGCTTGAGGATTTAGAAGATCTAAGATCAACGCGTTTGAGTGAAATCTGAATTTTTAAATTTTGGCGGTAAGATTTGGTTATTGCAAATTTGAATCGGGGTTAATCGAATTAAGTGTTCTGTACGATAAGGTTTAGATTTCTAAAACAATGTGTTAAGTTTTCAGTGATTCTAAGTGATTTGTATTCAGTTTGAGGTTATTCAAGTAGTCCGAATTAAGTTTTCATCTCTCCGAGTTAAAATCGATTGTTAGTTTCATCATGTCTGTTATTCCAGCAAAAAATCCTGTAGTTAATTACGAAAACAAAACAGGTTCTGGTGGTAGGCCTCCTAAGTTTTTAGGTCAGGACTTTATGATGTGGAAATTGAGGTTCAAAGATTTTGTATACTACAACGATAGACAGATTTGGGACCCCCATTGTCAATGGACAGCATAGGCCAATGGTTCAGGAGACAGGGGGAGCAGTTATGATAGATCTGGATCCTGAGAGGAATACTGAGACTGATAACAAACTTATTGACCGTGACTTCAGAGCTTTGGGAGCAGTAATTCTAGCTTTACCAACATAATTCTACAACAACTTCAAGGATTGCTTATCAGAAAAGGAGCTAATGGATGCAATGGAACTAAGGTATGAAGGAAGTATTGAACTCAAGGAGAGTAAGAGAGACATGCTGAAAAAACTGTATGAGGCATTTGAATATGTTAGGGGTTTCAAGGTTTATAGTATTGGTGAGTGATTTGAAGACTGTTGGGGTAATGATGAAGGATAGTGACATTGTGAAGAAGCTATTGGGATCTCTACCACTAAGTGGGCGGTTCAAGTGATGATTATTAAGAGAACAACCAATCTGAACACAATGACACTTGTTGAGCTAATTGGAATTCTCCAATCATATGAAGTTGAGATGCAGTTGGATGAAAAGAAGCAGTCCCAAAACTCATTTGGATGTGCATTGAAAGCTTCAGCTCCAGTCAATTCACCTCACTGTTCCAACCAATCATCGCGTCAACCATAATCATATGCTAGTCATTACTCTGGAGACTGTCATTCTACAAGTTGCTGTTCTCAAACTCCAGTGTACAATGGTTATTCTGGTTAAGCTACACCATCTGCTATTCTAGGATCTTCAGCTATGGGGGAAAGAGGGACTCTCTACAAAGCCTGTGTTGCTAGCTATGAAGCATTTGTAGCAGGAAGTCTTAATCAAGCTGAATTGGCAAGAGAAGATCTGGAACATCTTCATCCTGATGACTTGGAGGAGATAGATCTCAAATGGAAAATGGCAATGGTTAGTGTAAGAGCCAATCAATTCTTCAAGAGAACTGACAGGAATAACTTCAGGAAAGAAAATGGTGAGAAGATGGGATTTTATAAGTCAAAAGTCAAATGCTAAAACTGTGAAGACTATGGGCACTTTGCAAGAGAATGCATGGCTCCAAGAAGAAACAACAATGGCTATAAAAGAAACCATCAACTTACTGAGCAAAAGCAAATCACAGGAACTGGGATGTTGAATGAGAAAGAAGAAGGAAGCACTAGTGGAAAAGCCTTAATCACTTTAAGAGAATGGGACGAGGTTGCTGCACAAGACTACAAAAAAAAGAGTGTATCTGCATTGATAAGTAAAATCTCTTCTTCTGTCAACTCCGATGAGGTACTTTCAAATAATTGCACTTTATCGTGTTTGCACACTGTTAAATATATAAGAGAGCATAACCTGAGTTTAATTAAAGAGATTGATTTGATAAAATTTCATCAAAGAGAGTTTTTAAAGAAAGAAAAGGTTTATAAAGAAAAAGTAGACTCTTTAACAAATGATGTAGATGCATATAAAGGAAAGCTGGGAAGGTTGGAAACTCAACATGAAAATTTGTTTGAAAGATTTCAAAAATTCATGTTGAGAAATTCAACCTTTCATCAAAGACTTTGAGTGGAATTATTGAGAATCAAATAGTGCATAAGGCAAGGGAAGGTATTGGATTCATTGCAGTACCTCCTCCTTTCAATGACAACTACTCAAGTGAGCCCGAATTTACATCATTCAAAAGTGGTCTACTTGTTGAAAGATGCTTTGATGAATCATCTGCTTTAAGTGATAATGTAGAACTGCATGAAAATTGTTCTTCTGTGCATAATATAAATTCTTTGCCTATCTAAATAGAGCTTTTAATTGTGTAGCAGGCAGAAATTTAAAAAGTCAAGAAGTTAGAGATGGTGTTTGTGAAGAGAGAGTTAAAGATTGTAATAACTTAGATTTACTTGAAATTGAAGAAGAATTTGTAGAACAAGTTCACAATTGTCAAAATGAGAGATGTTTTGTGTTTCATAATTTGAATATGAATGATGGATTTGTAGAAGAAATTGTCTTGAATGATATTGTGTTGAATGATTCTGAAATTGTTTCTGCATGTTTGAATGTTGAACATAAAAATATTAAACTGAATAAATCAAAAAGGAAACAGAAATGTTTGACTTGCAAAAAGAAACATAAATCTGAAGAGTGTTGGCTAAATTCTAAAAAGAAAACTGTTTCTGATTGTGTGTTAACATCTGTGGAGTTGAAATTTGGAAAAATTGACTTTAAGAAATACAAAGATAAGAAAGTTGGAAAATCAAAAGATGTAAATGATTTGAAGTCACCCAAACTAAAATATTCTATGTCCAAATTGAAAGAGTTTAATTGTATTGATAATTTTTTGAATTCAGATACACTGAAAATAAATTCGGAAAAACATATTTTCAAAATCAATTCGGATAAAATTTGGATGAGCAAAAAGAATTCGGATAAGGATAGTATTAGTTCATATATATCAAATTATGAGTCGGAATTTTCAAGTTTTGTTACTAAAAGAAAAGTCCATAATTACTTCAAATTTAACAAATTCAAAGGAATGTCATCAAAATTTGGAAAAGTGTGGGTTCCAAAGTCTCATTAAGTTTTGCTTTGTGCAGAAGCAGCTCTCAAACCCTTTAGAATCCAACACATGGGTAGTTGATAGTGGATGCTCAAGACACATGATAGGAAACATCAAATTATTACATGATTTCAGTGCTTTTAGAGGTGGAGATGTTTCATTTGGTGGAGATATGGGTGGATTGATAACATGAAAAGGAAAAGTATCAAATGGATCTTTGACTCTGGGACAGGTTAATTATGTTAAAGAATTAAACTATAACCTACTTTCAGTGTCTCAGGTATGTGATAATGATTTTTATGCTCTTTTCTCAAAAGGTTCGTTTTATATACTTAGAGATAAATTTTTTATCCCAAAGGACATGATTGTTACTCAAACACCAAGATGTGAAGACTTGTATATTTTAGACATGAACACTGCTCAGTCAACTGAATCATCAACTTAAAGGAAAACATCATAAATCAAGTTTTAAACTAAAGACTCAAACTTCAGTAGATACAATTCTTCACCTTCTACACATGGATCTATTTGGTCCAGTCAGTGTGAAGAGTCTTGGCATGAAATCTTATTTTTTAGTTATCACTGATGACTATTCAAGATTTTCATGAGTCTTTTTCTTAGCTCATAAAAGTGAAACAGCTGAGCTAATTAAAGACTTTGTCATTCAAATTGAAAACTTTTGTGATAAGAAGGTTAAGATTATTAGATGTCACAATGGCACATAATTTAAAAATGTCACCCGGAATGATTTTTGCACTCTTAAGGGCTTTTTTAGACAATATAGCTCCCTAAGAACTCCTCATCAAAATGGAGTTGCAGAGAGGAAAAACAGAACTTTAATTGAGGGAGCTAGGGCCATGTTAAGTGAATCATCATTGCCTGTCACATTCTGGGCTGAAGAAATAAACACTATGTCCTTTGTCAACAACAAGATTCACATAATTAAGAGATTAGGAAAACCTTATATGAATTGTTTTCTAGGAGAAAACCATTTGTAGGATTTTTTAAAACTTTTGGCTATCAATTTTCCATTTTAAACACCAAAGACCAATTAGGAAAATTTGATTCCAAAATAGATGATGGCTACTTCCTTGGGTATTCTAGTGTTTCTAAAGCCTATAGAATCTTTAATACAAGAACTGGTAGCATAGAAGAATCAACCAATGTGATATTCCATGAATATACTATCACACCCCGCTAAAGCGGAAACACGAGGTGCGAAGAGCAAAGATATCATCACATGAGTCATAATAAAACATAACGGTTTCAAGTCATTTGAATAAAGAAAAAAAGTTAAATGTCCGAAAATAACCAAGTATTTAACGTTTCAACATAAGTAAAGATTCATTAGTACAACTTCCAAACATTCCCAAAATAATTAAATAGGTCTTCTCCCAATTCATGATTCACGCGACTTGCCTGACCCGTCCACGTTATGCACTTCAATCCTTACACTTGGTTTCCTGAAACATGAGAAAAAGTGTCAACTACATAAAATAGTGAGTGAGTTACAGTTTTCTATTCCTCGACTAAAAAGGTTTCCGAAAAGTATATAAGTATAAAAGATTTCTCAAAGAAATGAAGCGAATACGACGCTTAAATTATATATACTTGTAAAAATGTTCACGTTATAACAAGGTGTATCAATACCTTAAAAAGTGTTCACGGACAAGTAGAATCAATACTTGTAAAAATAGTTGCGGAATCTCGTATATCTCTAACTATATACGCACAACAATATGCGTAAAATAAAAGTAACTAATGATTGGAATCCATTGTATCAACCTGTTGGCATAATATAACTATAAGTGTTCACACTAAACCGATTAACCAACCGTGAGGCCCCTTACCCCGCACTATCTACGAGGAGTATAACTGAACTTAGTAATATGCACTTAGACTGCCATCTAAGTAAGGAACGGTCCTTTCCTAAGTATGGATACCCATAATTACTAACGGCTTAAAGCTAATAGTGTGCAACAAACTGAAACTGGGCACTAATGCAATTTTTAAAATGATAGTAGGCACTTATGAATCACGTTATATTCTCATCAAGGTTTGGTTTCTATACAATCAATCATAGTTTCGAACAAGTGCCGATACGGTGGCAAACCAAAAATGTACACGCATATAAGTTCATAAAAGTTTAGTTCTCATGTTTCCCCCAAAAAGAGTCATGTAAAAACAGTAAGTAAATAGGGAATGTAACTCATGGATTGCGAAGAGTAAGTCTCGTAAGGAAAGGAATCGAGCGTGTCGAAATCACGGGAATCCTAGAAACATACCAAGTCTCGGATAAGTATTATAATTTACTTTATGTTAAAGATCTCTTTTAACATTTTATACTTTATACTCATATTCTTAACTTCTGTCCAAAAGTTTTAATACCAAAATATTATACGTTGCGATATTGTTTTAATACGTTTAGTTTCCGTTTAGTCCAAATGTGTCCAAAACACTCGATGTTCAAGGTCAATAATATCTCGTTATATTATTAGTTCGTTTCTGAAGTGTTAAAATGTGGTCTAATAAAATTTGGGCAGCGCTACCGCTCTATAAAAATCAAGTCCAATTTAACCAACATTTTCCCGCTCAATTCGATATACAAACGACAATGTATAGCAACGTGATAGATTTAGTTATATAAACTCAACCAAATCATTTATATTCTCAAAACATATAATTTGTTATTACATATTATAAACTGTGAAAAATATATGTTTCTCGATTTCTCCGTTAATACGTTAAAAATACAATTTTTGGTGCACAACAAGATTTAGCCAGCTGCTGAAAAGATTCAGCCGTCGACTGGACCTCAGCCGTTGGTTGAGTAATTTCAGCCGCCGACTGAAAGGTCGCAGACAGTTTCGTAGTTTTGCTATTTTTGCGATTTTTTAGCGTTTTCATGTTAGATTTCGACATGCTACTGATTATTAATGAAGGATATTTATATATGTGTTCAAATCTCAGTTTCTTTTAGATTTTTAGCCACAAATATATAGATTTATGTAAAAATTCGTTTTTGTATGAAAACCGTTATAAAACTTCGTAAAAACGTGTTTTTGAGTGATGGATTGTCCATGCAACGAGTTATTTATGGATAAAAACTGTGAGAAACAAGATTACACCGAAAAAAGGTAGATGGATGAAGATTTGGAGCTTCTTGGTGGTGAAAGCTCCTTGTTACTCTTGATGATGGTGTCGATTTATGGGGGTGATTATAGTGTTTTCTTGCTGTTTTCTTGGTGATAATCACTGGATATTTGATGAGAGAGTTTAGAGAGAGAGGGTGCTAGAGAGTAAATGAGTGAAGTGTGTGTGTGTGTGTTTGTGAGTTGTGAGGTGAAAGAATGAGCTCAAGTGGAGTGTTAGTGGTCTTGGAGGTTGAATCACTGCCAAATTGGGGTCCAATCCCGTGTGGGAAGAGTTTGGCCCAATGGTGTATCATGCAATTATGAATCACCAAAAGTAGGTGGCTGGAACAACGGTTTTTAGCCACCGACTGAGGATCTCCAGCCGCCGGCTGGGCCTCAGCCGTTGGCTGGATCATTCAACCGTTGGCTGAATGGCTGTTCCAGCTAAAGTTCGTTTTAAGTTTCCGTTAACGTTAAGCATTTTTTTTATAGTTTTACGTTCGTTTTCGTTATGAACTTAGGAAAGTTCATAATATGGTTTCTTGGTATTAGGATTTATTTATTGATTTCGACTTCGATTCCGACACAAACACGTTTACGGTACAGTAAGGTTAAGAACAACACAGATATCTCGAAGATATATAATACGAAAATCACCTCGATTTTAGACGGTTGTCACATTCTCCCTGGGTTGAAAAGAATTTCGTCCCGAAATTGATTCGCCTCATCGGGAGGAAGAGTCTTTGAACAGATGTGGATACTTCTGACGGATTTGGTCTTCACGCTCCCATGTGATTTCATGACCTCGTCGGGAATTCCACCGAACTTTGACGATAGGAACACGACTCTGCCTGAGTTGTTTGACCTCTCGGTCTACAACCTCAAGCGGTTCTTCTATGAAGGGAAGTTTATTGTCGATCTGGACCTCGTCGAGCGGGATGACAATGGTCTCGTCCGATAAGCACTTTTTCAAGTGCGAGACATGAAAGACTTTGTGGATGTTGGAAGGTGCTTGCGGAAGTTGGAGTCGATACGCCACCGGGCCGATTCGCTCTATCACCTCGAATGGTCCGGTGTACCTTGGGCTTAGCTTGCCGCGCTTCCCGAAACGAATCACCCCTTTCCATGGCGATATTTTGAGGAGTACCCTATCGGTAACTTGGAACTCAAGGGGTTTCCTCCGGTTGTCGGCATAGCTCTTCTGTCGGGTACGAGATGTCTTTAGCCTTTCCCGAATAGTAGTGATTTTTTCAATGGTGTCCTGGACGATATCCAGCCTTGTGAGTTGTCGATCGCCGGTTTCTAACCAACAAAGCGGTGACCGACACTTGCGTCCGTATAAGGCCTCGAATGGTGCGCACTTGATGCTAGCGTGGTAGCTGTTGTTATAGGAAAACTCAACCAAGGGAAGGTGAGCATCCCAACTTCCTCAGAAGTCAACTACGCACGCTCTCAGCATATCCTCAAGCGTTTGAATCGTCCTTTCACTCTGATCATCGGTCTGGGGGTGGTAGGCGGTGCTAAGGTCTAGTCGAGTCCCGAGAGATTTCTGAAGTGCATTCGAAAATCGGGACGTGAATCGACTATCCCTGTCGGATATGATCGAGAGAGGCGTTCCGTGTCGAGAGACGATCTCGTTGATGTATACCTCAGCGAACTTTTCCATTATGTAGTTCTCTCGTAACGGTAGAAAGTGTTCGGATTTCGTCAATCGGTCCACAATAACCCAAATCATGTCGTTACCCCTTGCCGTACGGGGTGATTTGTTGATGAAATCCATGGAGATATGTTCCCATTTCCACATGGGAATCTCCGGCTGTTGCAGCAGACCTGAGGGTTTCTGATATTCTATCTTGACCTTCGAGCAAGTAAGACACTTAGCTACGTACAAGGCGATATCCTTTTTCATGCCCGGCCACCAGTAGTATTCCCGTAGATCCTTGTACAACTTGTCGGATCCCGGATGAATAGAGTATCGGGAACGGTGGCCCTCATCCAAAATGAGTTTACGAAGGCTTTCGGATCTCGGAATCCACGCTCGATTCTTGAAGTAGTGGATTCCGTCCGGTTTGAGCTCAAATTCCTTTTCATTGTTGTGTAGAGTTTCGTCCTTAACGTTCTCGGGTTTCAACGCTTGTCACTGAGCTTTGGTTTCACACCCCGCTAAAGCGGAAACACGAGGTGCGAAGAGCAAAGATATCATTACCCGAGTCATAAATAAACATAACGGCTTCAAGTCGTTTAGATTAGAAATAAAAGTTTACAAGTTCGAAAAATAACCAAGTGTACTTCAATTCATACCAAACAAATACATCATTTAACATTTTCATAAAATTCCCAAAATAATAGATAATGAACATGGTCTTCTCCCGATTCATATCTCACGCAACCTGCCTGACCCGTCCACGCTATGCACTTCAATGCTTACACTTGGTTTCCTGAAACATGAGATAAAGTGTCAACTACATAAAGTAGTGAGTGAGTTACAGTTTTCTAGTCCTCGACTAAAAAGGTTTCCGACTAGTATATATGTAAAAAGATTTTTTGAAAGATATGAAGCGGAACGACGCTTAAAATATATATACTTTTAAAATGATCATATGGCAACAAGGTATAGCAATACCTTAAAAGAATGTACATAGACAAGTAGAACAATACTCGTAAAAATGGTTGCGGAACTCGTATATCTCAAACTATATACGCGCAACTATATGCGTAAAATAGAGTAACTAATGATTGGAACTATTGTATCAACCTCTTGGCATAATATAACATAAGTGATCACACTAAACCGATTATCCAACCGTGTAAGCCCCATACCCCACACTATCTACGAGGAGTCATGTCTGATCTAGTAATATGTACTTAGACGGCCATCTAAGTAAGGAACGGTTCTTTCCTAAGTATCGATACCCATAATTACTAACGGCTTAAAGCTAATAGTGTGTACGAACTGAAAACGGGGCACTTATGCAATTTTTAAAATGATAGTACGCACTTATTAACCCGTTATATTCTCATCAAGGGTTGGAGCTATACAATCAATCATAGTTTCGAACATGTGCCGATCGGGGGCAAGCCATGAAGTCAACGAGTGCCGAACAGGGGCAATTAAAAGTAGTTTACGCATATAAGTTCATAAAACGTTCAAAAGTTCATAAAACATTTATATCTCATGTTTCCCCCATAAGAGTTATTTAAATACAGTAAATAGTAGGGGATGTAACTCACGGTTTGGTACGAGACGAGACGAGTGTGTGAGTGGTGGTCGGAATGCTTCAGAATCACGGAAATCCTATAGTTACACGAATTTATCGGATAAGTATAATTGTTTGTGTGTTCAAAATATCACTTTAATACTTGTTAAAGTCATTACAGTTAGTTCTGGACCGATACGTGAAATACCGAGCTTAAGGTTACATTTAACCGCTAAAGTGAATCCTTTTTGCTACCCTTGCTATTAGAACGATTTTAGGTGGTTTTTAAGTGATTTGTACTGGGGTTAAGTGGCTGTAATTGCAGAGCTTCTTGAGAGAATAAAGTGTGTATTTTTGATAGAAATGAAGAAAATGAGAGAGAGAGATGAGTGATAATGGTCAAAAAGACTCGATTTCTGTAATTTTTTTGGGGTCCAATTGGGTCTAAACACGTGTCGGAAAGGTCAGAGCAAGTGCATCAATCGCTAAACATGCAAAAATGACTCATCCTGCTGGTTACGCTAGCGTAACTATCCAAGATAGTTACGTTGCGTAACTGCTCAGTCACACTCGTTCTTGAAAATTTTGCGTTTTTCGTTATCGTTAAGCATTTTCGTTAGTTGTGAGTTTACGACTAGTTGTGGGATGAACTTAGGCAAGTTCATTAAGTATTTTCTTGGTATTAGGACTCATTTATTGATTCCGATTTCGATTCCGACACACACACGTTTACGGTATAATACAGTTACGGACAATAATAGATATCTCAAAGATATAAAACATGGAATTTTCACTTGAAATTTAGACGGTTGTCACATTCTCCCCGGGTTGAAAAGAATTTCGTCCCGAAATTGATTCGCCTCATCGGGAGGTCGGGAATTCCACCGAACTTTGATGATAGGAACACGACTCTGCCTGAGTTGTTTGACTTCTCGGTCTACAACCTCAAGCGGTTCTTCAATGAAGTTGAGTTTATTATCGATCTGGACTTCGTCGAGCGGAATGACAATAGTCTCGTCATATAAGTACTTTTTCAAGTGCGAGACATGAAAAACGTTGTGAATGTTGGAAAGAGCTTGCGGAAGTTGGAGTCGATACGCCACCGGGCCGATTCGCTCTATCACCTCGAATGGTCCGGTGTACCTCGGGCTTAGCTTGCCGCGTTTCCCGAAACGGATTACCCCCTTCCATGGCGATATCTTGAGAAGCACTCTATCGCCAACTTGGAACTCAAGGGGTTCTTTCGGTTGTCGGCATAGCTCTTCTGCCGGGTACGGGATGTCTTCAGCCTTTCCCAAATGGTAGAAATTTTGTCAATGGTTTCCTGGACGATATCGAGCCTTGTAAGTTGTCGCCGGCTTCTAACCAACAAAGCGGTGACCGACACTTGCGTCCGTATAAGGCCTCGAATGTTGCGCACTTGATGCTAGCGTGGTAGTTGTTGTTATAGGAGAACTCGACCAAGGGTAGGTGAGCGTCCCAACTTCCTCCGAAGTCAACTACACACGCTCCCAGCATATCTTCAAGCGTTTGAATCGTCCTTTCACTCTGAACATCGGTCTGAGGGTGGTAAGCGGTGCTAAGGTCTAGTCGCGTCCCGAGCGATTTCTGAAGTGCATTCCAAAAGCGGAACGTGAATCGACTATCCATGTCGGAGATAATGGAAGGAGGCGTTCCGTGACGAGAGACGATCTCGTTGATGTATACCTGTGACAACCGTCTAAAATTCAGGTGATTCTCATTTATTATATCGGTTCAAATCTCTAGTTGCAATTTATCGTGATCGTACTGTTCTGGTTCGTACTTATTGTGTCTATTTTTGTGTCGGAACCAAAGTCGGAATCAAGTTATAAATCCTAACACCAAGAAACTATACAAAGAACTTGACTAAGTTCATAACGAAAACTAATAAAATTCTAGTCCACACTTAACTATAACGGAAAACTTAAAACGTCACAAAGCTGGAAAATGCCATCCAGCCGACGGCTGAAAGCTGTCAGCCGGCGGCTGAAAGCCGCTGACTGTGACTTGATGAGTCATTATTGCATGAGAAACGATTGGCCAACTCCCCAACTCGGGGATTGGACCAAAAACTGACCAAAACAACTTCCAAGGCCAGTCTTGGAAGTCTCTTAACCATTTTCTTTCATTTTCCTTTACATTATTCAAAAATCAAAACGCACACATACATTGTTTCTCTCTAGCCTCAAGAACTTTCAAACTAAATCCAGTGACTTTCCCCCTTGTCACGGCAAATAAACACACAAAAATCATCCACAAAACGTACACAAATCGTCCTAAAGTAAAGGGGTATCAAGAGGAAGCATAAAAATCGGGTTTTGAAGAGGTTTTTCATCCATATTGAAGCTAAAATCTCATCCAACCGTCCCATAGATTTTTCCTTCGGTAAAACTCTTCTATTTTACTTTTATTTCACAAATCTTTACTTGCATGGACGATCCAAAGACTGAAAAATTGTTTTTATAAATGTTTAAAACGTTTTCTTGCTTAAAATCAGGTTTATCACAAAGATCCACATTTTGATGAAATAGATCTAAAAGAAACTGTGATTTTTACTCTAAAATGAATATATTTGACTAAAAACAGTTTGCATGTAAGAATCTATCACTAAAATGGCCTAAAAATCGAAAAATAACGAAAATATGAAACTGGCCAAAGGCATCCAGGCGGCGGCTGAATATCTCCAGCCGCTGCCTGGATCTTGTTGTTCACCGAAAATATCGTTTTGAGAACTTAAACGTTAAAATAGTGCCCAAATAAATTTACTACAGATTGTATACTTGGAAACTCAATGTTTTTATAAATAATAATGTTTGGATAAGTTTTATACTTAGAAACTATTGTATTATTGTTTGATATGGTGTAAAACGATTGTTAAGGCGGGAAAGTGTTTTGAAAATGGATTAAATTTTTATAGCGCGGAAGCGATGCCCAAATTTCACCGTAATTTATACCGAAACTCAGTAACTTAATATTTTTATAACTTATACACTTTGACCTTGGACATCGACCCTTTTTGCACATAATTGGACTAATCGGACATTAAAGCATAACCGAACACGTATTAACATATAACTTTTCCGTAATGAAACTGTTGGACAAAATTTAAAGTATAAAGATGTAATACTAAAAATGTTAAAATGGAACTTTAACATAACTTAAATCATACAATTTATACTTACACAATATTTCGGTGTTTTAGGTCGTCTTTGATTCCCGTCTTTAACTTAAATGGAATTTTATCGAGAAACTCAAACTGTAACTCACTCAATACTTTATTGTAGTTGACACTTTATCTTATGTTTCAGGAAATTAAGTGTAAGAATCCAAGTGCATGGCGTGGATGGGTCAGTATGGTCACGTGAGACGCAATTTGGGAAAGTCCTATTTTAATTTGGGAATTTTATTTTGAACTTTGTATTATGTATTGTACTAAATATTAAACTACTTGGTTGTTTTGGGATTGTGAACAAATTTTATTTTTAATCAATGACTTGAACCGTTTATTTTGTTATAACCCGTGTAATGATATTCTAGCTCTCACATCTCGTGTTTCCGCTATAGCGGGGTGTGACAGACTTGGTATCAGAGCACAAGTTATAGTGAAAACGGTTTTAAAAATTTTCAAAAAAAATTTCGAAACCAAACTATAACCAAGACTTTTCGGAAAATCATTTACGGGTTCAAACTTTAGGGAATTAATTTCGCGATTGCATGATTATCTTTAACTATGCATGGCCTGATCACCCATGCCTAGTTCAACGGGTTTGAGTCGAAAATTCCCGGTCTTATCATTCCCGATCTCACGTGACTGACACGTGCATGCATTTCATTACACATTTCCTTTACAATTATTTTGTTTCCCCGTACTTACGAAACTTCTTGTTCGCAGATCCGTCATGTCTCACTCGTCTCGCTCACGATCACCATCGCGATCCCAGTCTCGTTCATTACCGAGAGCCGCGTCATCCCGCGAGGCTTCTGAGGGCCACACTGCCTCGGAAAGCCTACTCCTCCAGACCACCGACCCCACGGAGGACACCTCCATGGCAGTGTCGAGCAGCATCGGGTCCTGCCCGAGGTCGGTACTACCACCACCTCCACCGGTACCTGTTGCCGCACCACCCCAGTACCAGGGGCCACGTACTCGGCTGACCGCCCGCAAACAGGTCATCCTTGTGGGCCGCTTGCCGGACAGGATGGCTGCACAGCAGGTCAGTCCGTCCAGACCTGCACCTCCCCACCTTCCGTTCGGGAACCCGCATCCCGAAGCTCCACGCACCTCCATGCTGGACCATTACACGTGGGAGCGACGGCTCGAACGTGAGGAGATGCAGCGGGCCCGTGACGCTGACGCATCTAGGCAAAGGATGCCGCCTACCCTACAGCCTCCCCCTCCTGTCGCTTTCTTGCACCTCCACCGCGAGGTAAGGGGAATTTCTGAGGAGGCCCAGCAACAAGGGCTTCTCCTCTGTGAGGTCACTGATGCCGCGCATCGGTTGTCGGAACAGACGTTGCGACATCTCGCTGCGGCTCAGGCCACAGCCCGGACTGTGCAACGTCTGGTTGGAGTATGCTTGGTTATGGGGACCCTGTTGGCGGTTATTTTCGCCAAGATTTTTCTCGAGAAACGCCGCCAGTTTTCTCCTTTCTTTTATTGTATTGTAGGCCGAGTTGTAATTTTCCAGTGTACACAGCTCCGAGCCATTTCTATTTACTTTCTTATGTATTGTATTGTACTTCATTTCCTTTGAACCTTGTATTCGACATTATTATTATTAATGAATGAAATTTCTACCTTTATTTATCTGTCTTTACTATTATCGTATGAATCCTGTATTATGGTTGAATTATTCTTTTGCGTGTGAATCTTTGTCGTGTGAATCTCTTGAATCATTGTCGTGCGTGTACTAATTGTTCTTTCTTAATGCTCTTGCGTGGTCATTATCATTGTTCATTGGATTATATTCTTATCATATTCCAATCGTGCGTTCTAAACTGAATCTGTTGTCTGTTGTAGAATCATGGCACCTAGGCGCACCAATACCGACCGTATTGTCGAGCAAGTTGCTGCTCAGTTGAACGCAGCTATGCCCAACATGATCGCTCAGATCACTGCAGGGATCAACGCTAACGTCAACAACCACCAGCAGCAACAGCAGCAACAACAACAGCAACAGCAGCAGCAACAGCAACAACAGCAGCAACAGCAGCAGGGTCAGAACAACCAAAACCAGCAACAAAACCCAAATCCCCCTGGTTGCACCTACAAGAGTTTTATGGCCTGTAAGCCTAAGGAATTCCATGGCACAACTGGTGTCGTAGGACTTGTGTCCTGGTTTGAGAGCATCGAGTCAGTGCTGTATATCAGCCGGTGTGCTGAGGCGGACAAGGTGCAGTACGCCTCTTGCGTACTACACGGAAAGGCACTGACATGGTGGAAGAGCGTAGTCCGCAACAGAGGACGCGAGACCGCCTATGCTCTCACATGGGACCAATTCAAGAACCTTCTGATAGAGGAGTACTGCCACAAAGGGGAACTTAAGAAGCTCGAGGCAGAGCTCTGGGATCACACGATGATCGGAAACGACATCGAAGGGTATACTACCCGATTCCATGAGTTGGCCCGACTGGTCCCGAGGCTGGTAACTCCTGAAGAAAACCGAATCGACCGCTATGTCTCCGGTCTTGTTCCTGAGATCAGAGGAATGGTCATCTCAGCAGAGCCTCAAACTCTCCAGAGTACCATCATTCTAGCTCACCGCCTCACAAGCAACCTACTCACCGCTCCTGCATCCTCTAAGAAGGATTCGGGTGAGAAACGAAAGTCTGATCAAACCCCCAGGAGAAGCGACCGCAACAAGAAGAAGAAGATCACCCGAAATTTCGTCGTGACAGCTGTAGCACCACCACCGCCACAACCACCAACTGGAACCCGGTACACGGGGACGAACCCCAAGTGCAACAAGTGCAACTTCCACCACCACGGTCCTGCCCGGTATGCTTGAAGTGCCAAAAGGTAGGGCACTTTGCTAGATTTGCACGGAGAGGGTGATAGTCCCAGGTCAGAAGCCGGTGTGCTTCGAGTGCGGAAGTGATCTGCACTTCCGGAACGCCTGTCCAAGACTCCAGAACGCCCAACCGAACCAAGGCGGGAGAGGTCGAGGACGTGCATTCGCACTCACAGCTGAGGAAGCCCGACAGGACCCAAACGCGGTGAACGGTACGTTTCCTGTTAATAACCACTATGCATCAGTTTTGTTCGATTCAGGGGCTGAGCGAAGCTTTGTATCCTTAGAATTTAGACCCCTCATTAACTTAGGATCTAAAGTTCTTAACGAAAGCTTCACCATAGAGTACGCTAATGGTCAAGAGTTCGAAGCTAAGGATATAATCGTAGGATGTTCCATATGCCTATCCGATAAAACCTTCCCCATTGACTTCATTCCGATTGAGCTGAAAAGCTTTGATGTAATCGTCGGAATGGACTGGCTATCTCGTTTCCGAGCCGAGATTGTCTGTTTCGACAAACTTATCCGCATCCCTCTCTCTGACACTGAAACTCTAGTCGTTCAAGGAGACAAACCCGGACGACAACTCCGTATCGTGTCGTCCATGAAAATGCGCAAGTACCTCGAGAAGGACTGTGACGCATTCCTCGCTCACGTTGTCGAACGTAAACCCAAGGAGATCCGTGTACAAGATATCCCAGTAGTCAAGGATCACCCTGAAGTCTTTCCCGAAGATTTACCCGGGCTACCTCCGCATCGACAAGTGGAATTCCGGATAGACCTAGTTCCTGGTGCAGCACCAGTCGCTAAGACACCGTATCGTCTAGCCCCACCGGAAATGCAAGAGCTATCGAAACAGCTACAGGAACTCTTGGATCACGGTCTTATTCGTCCAAGCTCGTCCCCCTGGGAGCCCCAATACTCTTCGTTAAAAAGAAAGACGGATCCTTTCGTATGTGCATCGACTACCGCGAACTAAACAAGCTGACCGTCAAGAACCGATACCCACTCCCGAGGATCGATGACCTGTTCGACCAGTTGCAGGGTGCAACTTATTTCTCGAAAATCGACCTCCGTTCGGGTTATCATCAGGTTCGTGTCAGTGAGACCGACATTCCTAAAACCGCTTTTCGGACTCGTTACGGTCATTACGAATTCCTTGTCATTCCATTTGGTCTGACCAACGCACCGGCGGTGTTCATGGATTTGATGAACAGGGTGTGTAGACCTTATTTGGACAAATTCGTGACCGTATTCATTGATGACATCCTTATCTACTCGAGAAACAAAGAGGATCACGCGAAACACCTGAAACTTATCTTAGAACTCCTCCGAAATCAGAAACTATACGCCAAATTTTCTAAGTGTGAATTTTGGCTCCGGGAACTATATTTCCTTGGTCATGTGGTCAACCAAGAGGGGATCCATGTGGATCCAGCAAAAATCGAAGAGATCGAGAAATGGCCAGCCCCAACGACTCCTACGGAAATTCGTCAATTCCTAGGGTTGGCCGGCTATTATCGAAGGTTCATCGAGAATTTCTCGAAGATCGCTAAGCCACTCACCGAGCTCACTCAGAAGGAAAAGGATTTTGTTTGGGGAACAAAGCAAGAGGAATCCTTCCAGAAACTTAAACACCAGCTCTGCCACGCACCGATTCTGTCCCTACCGTAGGGTACAGATAACTTCGTGGTATTCTGCGATGCATCCCATCAAGGACTTGGGTGTGTCCTTATGCAGAAGGATAAAGTCATCGCCTACGCCTCAAGGAAACTTAAAGTGCACGAGCAGAACTACACCACTCATGACCTAGAGCTGGGAGCCGTCGTATTCGCTCTAAAGATATGGAGACATTATTTCTATGGTACTAAGTGCACGGTTTTCACGGATCATAAGAGCCTTCAACACATTCTAGACCAGAAGATGCTCAACATGAGGCAAAGGAGATGGATCGAACTGCTGAGTGACTACGATTGCGAGATCAAGTACCACCCGGGTAAGGCAAACGTAGTAGTAGATGCCCTGAGCCGGAAGGAAAGGGTAAGACCATCTCGGGTTAGAGCATTAGGTATTCAGATTCAGAAAAATCTTCAAACGCAAATCGCCGAGGCTCAGCGAGAAGCGTTGAAACCTGAGAACTTGAAGGGCGAAACATTGCACAATCATGAGATTGAGTTCGAACTCAAATCCGACGGAATCCATTATTTTAAGGGCCGAGCCTGGATCCCGAAATCCGAAGATCTTCGCAAGCTAATTTTGGATGAGGGCCACCGTTCCCGATACTCCATCCACCCTGGATCCGATAAGTTGTACAAGGACCTTCGGGAATATTATTGGTGGCCGGGCATGAAGAAGGATATCGCCTTGTATGTAGCCAAGTGCCTTACTTGCTCGAAGGTCAAGGCGGAATATCAGAAGCCCTTAGGTCTACTGCAACAACCGGAGATCCCTATGTGGAAGTGTGAACAAATCTCCATGGATTTCATTTCCAAGTTGCCCCGGACGGCAAAGGGTAACGACACAATTTGGGTAATTGTGGACCGACTGACAAAGTCTGCTCATTTCCTACCAGTGCGGGAGAACCACTCGATGGAGAAAATCGCGCAAATCTACATCAACGAGATCATCTCCCGCCACGGAACACCTCTCTCCATCATCTCTGACAGGGATAGTCGGTTCACGTCCCGCTTTTGGAACGCGCTTCAGAAATCGCTCGGGACGCGACTAGACCTTAGCACCGCTTAACACCCTCAGACCGACGGTCAAAGCGAAAGGACGATCCAAACACTTGAGGATATGCTTAGGGCATGCGTAGTTGACTTCGGAGGAAGTTGGGATACTCATCTTCCCCTGGTCGAGTTTTCCTACAACAACAGCTACCACGCTAGCATCAAGTGCGCTCCGTTCGAGGCCTTATATGGACGTAAGTGCCGGTCGCCGCTTTGTTGGCTAGAAGTCGGCGATCGACAACTAACAAGGCTTGACATCGTCCAGGAAACCATCGACAAGATCACTACTATCAGGGAACGACTGAAGACGTCCCGTACCCGGCAGGAGAACTACGCCGATAACCGAAGGAAACCCCTCGAGTTCCAAGTTGGCGATCGTGTGCTTCTCAAAGTATCGCCATGGAAGGGGGTAGTTCGCTTCGGGAAGCGCGGCAAGCTAAGCCCAAGGTATACCGGACCATTCGAAGTTATCGAGCGTATCGGCCCAGTAGCATATCGACTCCAACTCCCGCAAGTTCTTTCCAATGTTCACAACGTATTCCATGTCTCGCACTTGAAGAAGTGCTTATCTGATGAGACCATCGTCATCCCACTCGACGAGGTCAAGATCGACAACAAGCTCAACTTTATCGAGGAACCGCTTGAAGTTGTGGACCGCGAGGTCAAACAACTCAGACAAAGCCGTGTTCCTATTGTCAAGGTTCGGTGGAACTCCCGACGTGGTCATGAATTCACATGGGAACGTGAGGACCAAATACGTCAAAAGTATCTGCATCTGTTCAAAGATACTTCTACCTGATGGGACGAGTCAAATTTCGGGACGAAATTTCTTTCAACCCGGGGAGAATCGTCTAAAATTCAGGTGATTCTCATTTATTATATCGGTTTCAAATCTCTAGTTGCAATTTATCGTGATCGTACTGTTCTGGTTCGTACTTATTGTGTGATATTTTTGTGTCGGAATCAACTTATAAATCCTAACACCAAGAAACTATACAAAGAACTTGACTAACTTCATAATGGAAACTAATAAAATTCTAGTCCACACTTAACTATAACGGAAAAACTTAAAACGTCACAAAGCTGGAAAATGCCATCCAGCCGACGGCTTGAAAGCTGTCAGCCGGCGGCGGAAGCCCAGCCGGCGGCTGGATATGGCCAGCCTGCGGCTGAAAGCCGACTGACTGTTACTTGATGAGTCATTATTGCATGAGAAACGATTGGCCAACTCCCCAACTCGGGGATTGGACCAAAAACTGACCAAAACAACTTCCAAGGCCTGTCTTGGAAGTCTCTTAACCATTTTCTTTCATTTTCCTTTACATTATTCAAAAATCAAAACACACATCTAGCCTCAAGAACTTTCAAATAAATCAGTGACTTTTCCCCCTTGTCACAGCAAATAAACACACAAAAATCATCTACAAAACGTACACAAATGTCTAAGTAAAGGGGTATCAAGAGGAAGCATAAAATCGGGTTTTGAAAGAGGTTTTTCATCCATATTGAAGCTAAAATTCATCCAACGTCCCATAGCTTTTTCCTTCGGTAAAAC
>CAJVGC010000060.1:33765578-33821231 GCA_910822075.1 Senecio squalidus | reverse complement strand
AGAACCGATACCCACTCCCGAGGATCGATGACCTGTTCGAACAGTTGCAGGGTGCAACTTATTTCTCGCAAATCGACCTCCGTTCGGGTTATCATCAGGTTCGTGTCAGTGAGACCGACATTCCTAAAACCGCTTTTCGACTCGTTACGGTCATTAAATTCCTTGTCATGCCATTTGGTTTGACCAACGCACCGGCGGTGTTCATGGATTGATGAACAGGGTGTGTAGACCTTATTTGGACAAATTCGTGACCGTATTCATTGATGACATCCTTATCTACTCGAGAAACAAAGAGGATCACGCGAAACACCTGAAACTTATCTTAGAACTCCTCCGAATCAGAAACTGTACGCCAAATTCTAAGTGTGAATTTTGGCTCCGGAAGTACATTTCCTTGGTCATGTGGTCAACCAAGAAGGGATCCATGTGGACCGCAGAAAAATCGAAGAGATCGAGAAATGGCAAGCCCCAACGACACATACGGAAATTCGTCAATTCCTAGGGTTGGCAGGCTATTATCGAAGGTTCATCGAGAATTTCTCGAAGATCGCTAAGCCACTCACCGAGCTCACTCAGAAGGAAAGGATTTTGTTTGGGGAACAAAGCAAGAGGAATCCTTCCAGAAACTTAAACACCAGCTCTGCCACGCACCGATTTTGTCCCTACCGAGGGTACGGATAACTTCGTGGTATTCTGCGATGCATCCCATCAAGGACTTGGGTGTGTCCTATGCAGAAGGATAAAGTCATCGCCTACGCCTCAAGGAAACTTAAAGTGCACGACAGCAACTACACCACTCACGACCTAGATGGGAGCCGTCGTATTCGTTAAAGATATGGAGACATTATTTGTATGGCACTAAGTGCACGGTTTTCACGGATCATAAGAGCCTTCAACACATTCTAGACCAGAAGATGCTCAACATGAGGCAAAGGAGATGGATCGAACTGCTGAGTGACTACGATTGCGTCGAGATCAGTACCACCCGGGTAAGGCAAACGTAGTAGTAGATGCCCTGAGCCGGAAGGAAAAGGGTAGAACCATCTCGGTTAGAGCATTAGGTATTCAGATTCAGAAAAATCTTCAAACGCAAATCGCCGAGGCTCAGCGAGAAGCGTTGAAACCTGAGAACTTGAAAGTGCGAACATTGCACAATCATGAGATTGAGTTCGAACTCAAATCCGACGGAATTTCAAGGGCCGAGCCTGGATCCGAAATCGAAGATCTTCGCAAGCTAATTTGGATGAGGGCCACCGTTCCCGATACTCCATCCACCCTGGATCCGATAAGTTGTACAAGGACCTTCGGGAATATATTGGTGGCCGGGCATGAAGAAGGATATCGCCTTGTACGTAGCCAAGTGCCTTACTTGATCGAAGGTCAAGGCGGAATATCAGAAGCCCTCAGGTCTACTGCAACAACCGGAGATCCTATGTGGAAGTGGAACAAATCTCCATGGATTTCATTACCAAGTTGCCCCGGACGGCAAAGGGTAACGACACAATTTGGGTAATTGTGGACCGATTGACAAAGTCTGCTCATTTCCTACTGGTCCGGGAGAACCACTCGATGGAGAAATTCGCGCAAATCTACATCAACGAGATCATCTCTCGCCACGGAACACCTCTCTCCATCATCTCTGACAGGGATAGTCGGTTCACGTCCCGCTTTTGGAACGCGCTTCAGAAATCTCGGGACGCGACTAGACCTTAGCACCGCTTACACCCTCAGACCGACGGTCAAAGCGAAAGGACGATCCAAACACTTGAGGATATGCTTAGGCATGCGTAGTTGACTTCGGAGGAAGTTGGGATACTCATCTTCCCCTGGTCGAGTTTTCCTACAACAACAGCTACCACGCTAGCATCAAGTGCGCTCCGTTCGAGGCCTTATATGGACGTAAGTGCCGGTCGCCGCTTTGTTGGCTAGAAGTCGGCGATCGACAACTAACAAGGCTCGACATCGTCCAGGAAACCATCGACAAGATCACTACTATCAGGGAACGACTGAAGACGTCCCGTACCCGGCAGGAGAACTACGCCGATAACCGAAGGAAACCCCTCGAGTTCCAAGTTGGCGATCGTGTGCTTCTCAAAGTATCGCCATGGAAGGGGGTAGTTCGCTTCGGGAAGCGCGGCAAGCTAAGCCCAAGGTATACCGGACCATTCGAAGTTATCGAGCGTATAGGCCCTGTAGCATATCGACTCCAACTCCCGCAAGTTCTTTCCAATGTTCACAACGTATTCCATGTCTCGCACTTGAAGAAGTGCTTATCTGATGAGACCATCGTCATCCCACTTGACGAGGTCAAAATCGACAACAAGCTCAACTTTATCGAGGAACCGCTTGAAGTTGTGGACCGCGAGGTCAAACAACTCAGACAAAGCCGTGTTCCTATTTTCAAGGTTCGGTGGAACTCCAGACGTGGTCATGAATTCACATGGGAACGTGAGGACCAAATACGTCAAAAGTATCTGCATCTGTTCAAAGATACTTCTACCTGATGGGACGAGTCAAATTTCGGGACGAAATTTCTTTCAACCCGGGGAGAATGTGACAACCGTCTAAAATTCAGGTGATTCTCATTTATTATATCGGTTCAAATCTCTAGTTGCAATTTATCGTGATCGTACTGTTCTGGTTCGTACTTATTGTGTGTATTTTTGTGTCGGAATCAACTTATAAATCCTAACACCAAGAAACTATACAAAGAACTTGACTAACTTCATAATGGAAACTAATAAAATTCTAGTCCAACACTTAACTATACGGAAAAACTTAAAACGTCACAAAGCTGGAAAATGCCATCCAGCCGACGGCTGAAAGCTGTCAGCCGGCGGCGGAAGCCCAGCCGGCGGCTGGATATGGCCAGCCTGCGGCTGAAAGCCGCTGACTGTTACTTGATGAGTCATTATTGCATGAGAAACGATTGGCCAACTCCCCAACTCGGGGATTGGACCAAAAACTGACCAAAACAACTTCCAAGGCCTGTCTTGGAAGTCTCTTAACCATTTTCTTTCATTTTCCTTTACATTATTCAAAAATCAAAACACACACATACATTGTTTCTCTCTAGCCTCAAGAACTTTCAAACTAAATCCAGTGACTTTCCCCCTTGTCACAGCAAATAAACACACAAAAATCATCTACAAAACGTACACAAATCGTCCTAAAGTAAAGGGGTATCAAGAGGAAGCATAAAAATCGGGTTTTGAAGAGGTTTTTCATCCATATTGAAGCTAAAATCTCATCCAACCGTCCCATAGCTTTTTCCTTCGGTAAAACTCATCTATTTTACTTTTATTTCACAAATCTTTACTTGCATGGACGATCCAAAGACTGAAAAATTGTTTTTATAAAAGTTTAAAACGTTTTCTTGCTTAAAATCGGGTTTATCACAAAGATCCACATTTTGATGAAATAGATCTAAAAGAAACTGTGATTTTTACTCTAAAATGAATATATTTGACTAAAAACAGTTTGCATGTAAGAATCTATCACTAAAATGGCCTAAGAATCGAAAAATAACGAAAATATGAAACTGGCCGAAGGCCTCCAGCCGGCGGCTGAAGATATTCAGCCAGCGGCTGAGGTCCAGCCGGCGGCTGAATATCTCCAGCCGCTGCCTGGATCTTGTTGTTCACCTAAAATATCGTTTTGAGAACTTAAACGTTAAAATAGTGTCCAAAATAAATTTACTACAGATTGTATACTTGGAAACTCACTGTTTTTATAAATAATAATGTTTGGATAAGTTTTATAGTTAGAAACTATTGTATTATTGTTTGATATGGTATAAAACGATTGTTAAGACGGGAAAGTGTTTTGAAAATGGATTAAATTTTTATAGCGCGGAAGCGCTGCCCAAATTTCACCGTAATTTATACCGAAACTCAGTAACTTAATATTTTTGTAACTTATACACTTTGACCTTGGACATCGACCCTTTTTGGACATAATTGGACTAATCGGACATTAAAGCATAACCGAACACGTATTAACATATAACTTTTTCGTAATGAAACTGTTGGACAGAATTTAAAGTATAAAGACGTAATACTAAAAATGTTAAAATGGAACTTTAACATAACTTAAATCATACAATTTATACTTACACAATATTTCGGTGTTTTAGGTCGTCTTTGATTCCCGACGCGTTCCGCTCCCTTTCTCTTACTCGAGACTTATCTCCGCAAACCGTGAGTTACAACCCCACTTAAATTACTGTTTTAAATACTTATTTTGGGGGAAACATAAGATTTGTTTGTCTATGTAACTTTTATGAAACTTTTTGCAACTCGTATGAAAACTTGTGAAACTTTGGAAACTTGTGAAACTTTGTGACACTTTGGAAACTTGGGAAATTTTGTGAAACTTTGGAAACTTGTGAAACTTTGTGAAACTTTGGAAACTTGTGAAAATTTGTGAAAATTTGGAAACTTGTGAAACTTTGTGAAACTTATATGCGTAAACATTTTTAATGCCCTATTGGCTTACTGGCTTGCCAACGTTAATTGGCTAAACTAAATTAAGGTTACTTTTATGCGAAACCAATCCTTGTTGAGAATATAAACTCCGTAAGTGCTTACTACTAGTTTTAGACAAAGAGTTCAAAGTGCCCCGTTTTTTTTTTTTTTGTTCAGAATCATTACACTATTAGCAATAGCCGTTAGTATTATGGGTATCGATACTTAGGAGAGGTCACTCCTTACTTGTGGTTCGCGACCTAAGTACATATTACTAAGATCAGATGAAACTCCATTTATTGTGAAACTTTGGGGCGTGTTCTGACCAGACAATCGGTTTAGTGTAGACTTACGTTATATTAAGCCAAGAGATTGATACAAGATTCTAATTTAGTTGCTCACATATTATTTACGCATATACAATATTTTAGCGATTGATTCCGCTATAACTTTTATGTTACAAGTTCTACTCTACTTGTGTGTGTTCGAAACTTTTACAGTAAATATATATGTTTTAGCGCCGCTCCGCTTTCTTTTCATTTATGATACTGTATACATATATATTTTAAACTTTGGAAACTTTTATCGAGAAACTCAAACTGTAACTCACTCACTACTTTATTGTAGTTGACACTTTATCTTATGTTTCAGGAAATTAAGTGTAAGAATCCAAGTGCATGGCGTGGATGGGTCAGTATGGTCACGTGAGACGCAATTTGGGAAAGACCTATTTTAATTTGGGAATTTTATTTTGAACTTTGTATTATGTATTGTACTAAATATTAAACTACTTGGTTGTTTTGGGATTGTGAACAAATTTTATTTTTAATCAATGACTTGAACCGTTTATTTTGTTATAACCCGTGTAATGATATTCCAGCTCTCACATCTCGTGTTTCCACTATAGCGGGGTCTGACAATACCTGAGCGAACTTTTCCATCGAGTAGTTCTCTCGTACCGGTAGAAAGTGTGCGGATTTCGTCAATCGGTCCACGATGACCCAAATCATGACATTACCCCTTGATGTATGGGGTAGTTTGGTGATGAAGTCCATGGAGATCTGTTCCCACTTCCACATTGGAATCTCCGGTTGTTGCAGCAGACCTGAGGGTTTCTGATATTCCGCCTTGACTTTTGAGCAAGTAAGGCACTTAGCTACATACAAGGCGATATCCTTTTTCATGCCCGGCCACCAGTAGTATTCCCGTAGATCCTTGTGCAACTTGTCGGATCCCTGATGAATAGAGTATCGGGAATGGTGGCCCTCGTCCAAAATAAATTTACGAAGGTCTTCGGATCTCGGAATCCACGCTCGATTCTTGAAGTATTCCGTCTGATTTGAGTTCGAATTACTTCTCGTGTTTGTGTAAGGTTTCATCCTTAATGTTCTCTGGTTTCAACGCTTCTCGCTGAGCTCTGGCGATTTGCGTTTCTAGGCTTGTCTGAACCTGTATTCCCAATGCTCTAACTCGAGATGGTTTTACCCTTTCCTTCCGACTCAGGGCATCCGCCACTATGTTTGCCTTACCCGGGTGGTATTTGATCTCGCAATCGTAGTCGCTTAATAGTTCAATCCATCTCAGTTGCCTCATGTTGAGCATTTTCTGATCGAGGATGTGTTGGAGGCTTTTGTGGTCCGTGAAAACTGTGCACTTAGTGCCGTATAAGTAATGCCTCCACATCTTTAATGCGAACACGACAGCTCCCAGCTCTAAGTCATGTGTTGTATAGTTCTGTTCATGTAACTTCAATTGCCTTGAAGCGTATGCGATGACCTTGTCCTTTTGCATAAGGACGCACCCAAGACCTTGGTGAGATGCATCGCAGAAAACTACAAAATTATTTGTACCCTCTAGTAGGGAAAGGATCGGTGCGTGGCATAGTTCGTGTTTGAGTTTCTGGAAGGATTCGTCATGTTCTTTACCCCAATTAAAATCTTTATCCTTCTGAGTGAGTTCGGTTAGTGGCTTGGCGATCTTCGAGAAATTCTCGATGAACCTTCGATAATAGCCGGCCAACCCTAGGAATTTTCGGATTTCCGTAGGATTCGTTGGGGCTTGCCATTTCTTGATCGCTTCGATCTTTGCCGGATCAACATGAATTCCCTCTTGGTCGATCACATGACCAAGAAAGCGTACTTCTCGGAGCCAAAATTCGCACTTCGAGAATTTGGCGTTCGGTTTCTGATCTCAAAGGAGTTCTAGAATGAGTTTCAAATGTTTCGCGTGATCCTCCTTGTTCCTTGAGTAGATGAGGATGTCATCTATGAATACGATCACAAATATTTCCAGATATGGTCTACACACCCTGTTCATCAGATCCATGAACACTGCTGGTGCGTTGGTCAGAACAAAAGGCATAACGAGAAATTCGTAGTGCCCATATCGAGTTCGAAAAGCGGTTTTTGGAATGTCGGTCTCACTGACTCGAACCTGATGATAACCCGAACGGAGATCGATCTTAGAAAAATAAGTTGCACCTTGCAACTGGTCGAACAGATCATCGATTCTCGGGAGTGGGTATCGGTCCTTGACGGTCAGTTTGTTCAGTTCGCGGTAATCGATGCACATCCGGAAGGATCCGTCGTTCTTTTTCACGAATAGGATTGGGGCTCCCCGGGGGGACGAGCTTGGACGAATCAGACCATGATCTAGAAGTTCCTGCAGCTGTTTCGACAGTTCTTGCATTTCGGGTGGTGCCAGACGATACAGGGTCTTGGAAACCGGTGCTGCGCCAGGAACGAGGTCTATTCGGAATTCCACTTGTCGATGTGGAGGTAGCTCGGGAAAATCATCGGGAAAGATCTCTGGATGATCCTTGACTACGGGGATGTCTTGTACTCGATTCTCTTTGGGTTTACGTTCAACGACGTGCGCTAGGAATGCATCGTAGTCCTTTTTGAGATATTTGCGCATTTTAACAATAGAGACGATACGAAGTTGTTGTCCAGGTTTATCTCCCTGTACAACGAGGGTTTCACGGTCTGAGAGAGGGATACGAATGAGCTTGTCGAAACAGACGATCTCGGCTCGGAAACGAGATAACCAGTCCATTCCGACGATAATGTCAAATCTTTTCAGCTCTATCGGGATCAAGTCGATGGGGAAAGTTTTGTCAGCTAGGCACATTGAACATCCTAGGATTATATCCTTAGCTTCAAACTTTTGACCATTAGCATATTCGATAGTAAAGCTATCCTTAAGAACTTTAGATCCTAGGTCAATAAGGGGTCTAAATTCTAAGGACACAAACCTTCTCTCAGCTCCTGAATCGAACAATATAGAAGCTTAATGGTTGTTTAAAGAAAACGTACCCGTTACTGCATTCGGGTCTTGGCGAGCTTCCTCAGCTGTGACCACAAAGGCACGACCGCGGCTTCGCCACCCTGGTTTGGTTGGGCATTCTGGAGCTTGGGGCAGGTGTTCCTGAGGTGTTTGTCACTACCACATTCGAAGCATACCGACTTCTGGCCCTGGTTGCCTGTACCCTCTGTGCAGTATCTAGCGAAGTGGCCCACCCTCTGGCACTTGTGACACACCGGGTGGTTCCCGATGTGGTGGTAATTGCACTTGTTACACTTGGGGTGCGGCCCAGTGTAAGTTCGGGTTCCAGTTGGTGGTGCGGTTGCGGGTGCGGCAGTCACCGCATAGTTGCGGGTGGTCTTGGCTTTCTTGTTCCGGTCACTTCTCCTCGGTGTCTGCTCAATCTTCCTTTTCTCACCTCCCTCTTTCTTGGAGGATGCTGGGGTGGAGAGAAGGTTACTTGTCAGTCGGTGCGCCAGGATGATAGCGCTCTGGAGTGTCTGAGGTTCAGCGGAGATAACCATACCCCGGATCTTAGGAATGTATCGGTCAATACTGTTCTCCTCAGGAGTTACCAGCCTTGGAACTAGTCTGGCCAGCTCGAGGAACAGTGTACGCCTCCTGCACATCGACTGATGTGCAGCTCTGAGGCGTACTCCACTTTGTCAGCTTCAGCACATCGACTGATGTGCAGGACCGATTCGATGCTTTCGAACCATGTTACTAGTCCTACAGCACCAGTGGTGCCGTGAAACTCCTTAGGCTTAAAAGCCATGAAGCCCTTGTAGTTGCAGGTGGGAGGTTTGGGTTCTGGTTGCCTCCCTATTGTTGTTGTTGCTGCTGCTGTTGATGTTGTTGCTCTTGTTGTTGTTGCTGCTGTTGCTGCTGCTGCTGGTTGTTGTTGACTTTGGCATTTATCCGAGCAGTGATCTGGGCGATCATGTTGGGCATGGCTGCGTTTAGCTGAGCAGCGACTTGTTCGGCTATCAAACTAGCATTGGAGCGTTTAGGAGCCCTGATTCTACAACAGAAAAGGAAGATCCAATTTAGAACGTACAAATAGGATGCGATAAGAATTTTAAATAATGAGCAACGATAATGATAATATAAGAGGAATAGATAGCACACGCTCGATAACGATCAGAGAAATAATAATATGATTCAACAATAAAGACAAGTACGAATAATAAAGTAGATCTTTCATTCAATAACAAAATACTCGGTTACATAGTTCATAATGATACGGAACGGTTCAAATACAAGTACACTACAATAAGAAATACGAACTAGCTTTTAGTCGTTTACATAGGGAAAAATACATAAATGAAGAGACTAACGACGCCTATCTAGGAACATCTTTGTCAAGATGACCACGATCAGGGTCCCCATAATCATGCATGCGCTGACGAGACGCTGCACCGTCCTCTCCGTGGCTTGAGCCGACGGGATAACTCGTATCGACTGCTCCGACAGGCGATATGCTACATCAGAAATTTCACATAGGAGAAGACCCTGTTGTTGGGCCTCTTCCGTGAGTCCCTGTAGGTCTCGACGGAGTTGCAGGAACGCTGCTGGGGGCGACCGCAGAGTAGGCGGCATCATCATCTTTATTGACGGTCCTGCGCCGTCGGGGCGCTGGATCTGCTGATCCTGGAACCGTCGCTCCCAATGTACCGATCCATAGTCGGCGTACGCGAAGTCTCTGCGTACGGATCTCCGAAAGGCATCGGGGGAAGAGCGGGTCTGGATGGGTCGGGAGTCTGTCCAACCATCCTGTCTGGCAGACGGCCGGGAAGGACAACCTGCTTACGTGCAGTCATCCTTACGCGGGGTCCGCGCTGCTGCTGGGGCGGTGCTGAAACGAGCACCGGGGTGCAGCTGGTAACACGGTCCTCGGACTGGAGGTGTCGTGACTGCTCGAGAAGGCCATCGAGCTCTCCTCTGTAGGGTCGGTGGTCTCATGGCGCTGGGCCTCTGAAGCGGTGAGGTCGTTCGAGACCTCCTGCGAGTAGACGTCTTGCGAAAGTGAGTGAGACTGTGACCTCGAGCGAGACGGTGAGCGAGAGTGCGATGATCGAGACATGTCGAATATGCGAATAACGAGTCACGTAAGTACAGGGGAAATAAGGAAAATGTAAAGGAAATGCATGCACGGGTCAGTCACGTGAGAATCGGGAATCGATAAGACCGGGAATTTTTTTTTCCGACTCAAAACCTATTAACAATAGCAACTACTTTCCGTTCTTGCATAATTTATTTTAAACTAGGCATAGTTGATCAAGTTACGCATAGTTGAAAACAATCATGCAATTGCGGAATTAATCCACTAAAGTTTGAACCCGTGAAATGATTTTTCCGAAAAAGCCTTGGTTATAGTTTGGTTTCGAAATTTTTTTTTTTAAATTTTGAAAACCCATGTTCACTATAATCTGTGCTCTGATACCAAGTCTGTCACACCCCGCTAAAGCGGAAACACGAGGTGCGAAGAGCAAAGATATCATTACACGAGTCATAAATAAACATAACGGCTTCAAGTCGTTTAGATTAGAAATAAAAGTTTACAAGTTCGAAAAATAACCAAGTGTACTTCAATTCATATCAAACAAATACATCATTTAACATTTTCATAAAATTCCCAAAATAATAGACAATGAACATGGTCTTCTCCCGATTCATATCTCACGCAACCCGCCTGACTCGTCCACGCTATGCACTTCAATGCTTACACTTGGTTTCCTGAAACATGAGATAAAGTGTCAACTACATAAAGTAGTGAGTGAGTTACAGTTTTCTAGACCTCGACTAAAAACGTTTCCGACAAGTATATATATGTAAAAAGATTTCCTGAAAGAAATGAAGCGGAACGATGCTTAAACTATATATACTTTTAAAATGATCATATGGCAACAAGGTATAGCAATACCTTAAAAGAATGTACATAGACAAGTAGAACAATACTCGTAAAAATGGTTGCAGAACTCGTATATCTCAAACTATATACGCACAACTATATGCGTAAAATAAAGTAACTAATGATTGGAACTATTGTATCAACCTCTTGGCATAATATAACATAAGTGATCACACTATACCGATTATCCAACCGTGTTAGCCCCATACCCCGCACTATCTACGAGGATTCATGTCTGATCTAGTAATATGTACTTAGACTGCCATCTAAGTAAGGAACGGTTCTTTCCTAAGTATCGATACCCATAATTACTAACGGCTTAAAGCTAATAGTGTGTACGAACTGAAAACGGGGCACTTATGCAATTTTTAAAATAATAGTAGGCACTTATGAACGCGTTATATTCTCATCAAGGGCTGGAGCTATACAATCAATCATAGTTTCGAACAAGTGCCGATCGTGGGCAAGCCATAAAGTCAACGAGTGCCGAACAGGGGCAATTAAAAGCAGTTTACGCATATAAGTTCATAAAACGTTCAAAAGTTCATAAAACATTTATATCTCATGTTTCCCCCAAAAGAGTTATAAAAATACAGTAAATAGTAGGGGATGTAACTCACGGATTGGTACGAGACGAGACGAGTGTGTGAGTGGTGGTCGGAATGCTTCGGAATCACGGAAATCCTATAGTTACACCAAGTTATCGGATAAGTATAATTGTTTATGTGTTCAAAATATCACTTTAATACTTGTTAAAGTCATTACAGTTAGTTCTGGACCGATACGTGAAATACCGAGCTTAAGGTTACATTTAACCGCTAATTTAGAACGTTTTCAGGACCTGTTCACAGTTATGCAGCGTAACTGTTAGTTACGCGGCGTAACTGTTAGTTACGCGGCGTAACTGTTAGTTACGCTGTGTAACTATAGTTACACTGCCAGCGAAACTGACGGGCAGTTTCGGGTCAAAATTGTTTTCGGTGTCGTAAACTCATCTTTGACGGTAAAATTCGATATGTACTTATAAATACTTCAAAAATACCTTATAAACGACAGTTTATAGCATCTTTTTAACCACAAAAGTTAAGATTCACAAAATGACCCGCTTGTATGTGAATGGGTTATTAACGAAGGATATATATATTAGTGTTCAAAACTCAGTTTCTTTTATATTTTTAACCACAAATATATAGATTTATGTAAAAATCCGTTTTTGAAAGAAAACCGTTATAAAACTTCATAAAAACAAATCTGTCTCACCCCGCTAAAGCGGATACACGAGGTGCAAAGAGAAAAGATATCATCACACGAGTCATAATAAAACATAACGGTTTCAAGTCATTTTATTAAAGAAATAAAAGTTACATGTCCGAAAATAACCAAGTATTTAACGTTTCAACATAAGTAAAGATTCAGTAGTACAACTTCCAAAACATTCCCAAAATAATTAAATAGGTTTTCTCCGAGTTCATGATTCACGCGACTTGCCTGACCCGTCCACGTTATGCACTTCAATCCTTACACTTGGTTTCCTGAAACATGAGAAAAAGTGTCAACTACATAAAGTACGGAGTGAGTTACAGTTTTCTAGTCCTCGACTAAAAAGGTTTCCGAAAAGTATATAAGTATAAAAGATTTCTCAAAGAAATGAAGCGAATACGGCGCTTAAAATATATATACTTGTAAAAATGTTTACGTTGCAACAAGGTGTATCAATACCTTAAAAAAATGTTCACGGACAAGTAGAATAAATACTTGTAAAAATAGTTGCGGAATCTCGTATATCTCTAACTATATACGCGCAACAATATGCGTAAAATAAAAGTAACTAATGATTGGAATCCATTGTATCAACCTCTTGGCATAATATAACTATAAGTGTTCACACTAAACCGATTAACCAACCGTGAGGCCCCTTACCCCGCAATATCTACGAGGAGTATAACTGAACTTAGTAATATCCACTTAGACTGCCATCTAAGTAAGGAACGGTCCTTTCCTAAGTATCGATACCCATAATTACTAATGGCTTAAAGCTAATAGTGTGCAACGAATTGAAACTGGGCACTAATGCAATTTTTAAAATGATAGTAGGCACTTATGAATCACGTTATATTCTCATCAAGGGTTGGTTTCTATACAATCAATCATAGTTTCGAACAAGTGCCGATGCGGTGGCAAACCAAAAATGTACACGCATATAAGTTCATAAAAGTTTAGTTCTCATGTTTCCCCCAAAAAGAGTCATGTAAAAAACAGTAAGTAAATAGGGGATGTAACTCACGGATTGCGAAGAGTAAGTCTCGTAAGGAAAGGAATCGAGCTTGTCGGATAAGTATTATAATTTACTTTATGTTAAAGATCTCTTTTAACATTTTATACTTTATACTCATATTCTTAACTTCTGTCCAAAAGTTTTAATACCAAAATATTATACGTTGCGATATTGTTATAATACGTTTAGTTTTCGTTTATTCCAAATGTGTCCAAAACACTCGATGTTCAAGGTCAATAATATCTCGTTATATTATTAGTTCGTTTCTGAAGTGTTAAAATGTGGTCAAATAAAATTTGGGCAGCGCTTCCGCGCTATAAAAATCAAGTCCAATTTAACCAACATTTTCCCGCTCAATTCGATATACAAACGACAATGTATAGCAACGTGATAGATTTAGTTATATAAACTCAACCAAATCATTTATATTCTCAAAACATATAATTTGTTATTACATATTATAAATTGTGAAAAATATATGTTTCTCGATTTCTCCGTTAATACGTTAAAAATACAATTTTTGGTGCACAACAAGATTTAGCCAGCGGCTGAAAAGATTCAGCCATCGGCTGGACCTCAGCCGCTGGCTGAATAATTTCAGCCTCCAGCTGAAAGGTCGCGGACAATTTCGGAGTTTTGCTATTTTTGCGATATTTGAGCGTTTTCATGTTAGATTTCGACATGCTACTGATTATTAATGAAGAGTATTTATATTTGTGTTCAAATCTCAGTTTCTTTTAGATTTTTAGCCACGAATATATAGATTTATGTAAAAATCCGTTTTTGTATGAAAATCGTTATAAAACTTCATAAAAACGTGTTTTTGAGTAATGGATTTTCCATGCAACGAGTTATTTATGGATAAAAACTGTGAGAAACAAGATTATACCGAAAGAAGGTAGATGGATGAAGATTTGGAGCTTCTTGGTGCTTATTTATGCTTCAAACACAGAGGAAATGATGCCTTGATGAAAGCTCCTTGTTACTCTTGATGATGGTGTCGATTTATGGGGGTGATTATAGTGTTTTCTTGCTATTTTCTTGGTGATAATCATTGGATATTTAAAGAGAGAGTTTAGAGAGAGAGAGAGAGGGTGCTAGAGAGTAAATGAGTGAAGTGTGTGTGTGTTTGTGAGTTGTGAGGTGAGAGAATGAGCTCAAGTGGAGTGTTAGTGGTCTTGGAGGTTGAATCACTGCCAAATTGGGGTCCAATCCCGTTGGGGAAGAGTTTGGCCCAATGGTGTATCATGCAATTATGACTCACCAAAAGTAGGTGGCTGGAACAACGGTTTTTAGCCGCCGGCTGCGGATCTCAAGCCGCCGGCTGGGCCTTAGCCGTTGGCTGGATCATTCAGCCGTTGGCGGAATGGCTGTTCCAGCTAAAGTTCGTTTTAAGTTTCCGTTAACGTTAAGCATTTGTTTAGAGTTTTAGGATTTATATATTGATTCCGACTTCGATTCCGACACAAACACGTTTACGGTACAGTACGGTTAAGAACAACACAGATATCTTGAAGATATAGAATACGAAAATCACGTGGATTTTAGACGGTTGTCACATATACACAGAATGTTAGGAATTCCGGTGCTGAATGGCTGTTTGATTTGGACACATTTGTGAATTCATTTAATAGTGTTTGCCCAGATGTTACAGAACAAGTGCAGGTATCCAGTGACTATGCACTTAAGGGAGAACCTTCATTAGGACTTAGGTATCTTAAAAATTCTACTTTGGACTTCTATGCCTATACTGATAGTGACTATGGTGGATGCAACTTAAATAGAAAATCTACCACAGGAGGTTGCCAGTTCTTAGGAAATAGGCTAGTATCATGGCAATGCAAAAAGCAAACTTCTGTTTCTCAGTCTTCCGCTGAAGTTGAATATATTGATGCTGGTTCTTGCACATCTCAAGTGTTATGGATTCAGAATCAAATGCTAGACTATGGTCTTAATTTCATGAACACACCTATTCACATAGACAACACAATTGCCATGTTTATCACTAAGAACACAGTCCATCATTCTAAAACTAAGCATATTGAGATTAGACATCACTTCATTAGAGACTGCTTTGAAAAATATTTGATTCACTTAGTAAAGATTCATACAGACCTCCAACTAGCAGACCTTTTTCACAAAGGCATTTGATGTAACAAGATTCAACTTTTTTATTCAAGCTATTGGTCTTATAAATCTTGATTGAGTGTTTCTGAAAAATAGTTTTGTACATATCTTTTTGAATTTTACTTTCTTTTATTTCAAAATACAAAAAGAGGGGGAGAAATGGATAAAATTAAAAAAAAAATCTTTTTTTATTAGGATAGTCTTTTTAAATTCGGAGTATTCTTTTACAATTCGTAATTTTTATATTTATTTTTGTTTTGTTCATATTCAGAAAAACTTCAAAAATATGTCATTCTAATTTGTATAGATAAAATCCAAAAATATGTTCTTTCAGATTTGTACAGATTAAACTCAAAAAGATTTTATTTCTATTCTATTTGCAAAGTTTTGAATTTGTTTTCAGAAAATTAAAAAATCAAAAAACAGTATAAAACCTGAAAATGTTTCACAAAAACAAAATTTCTTAGAAAAAGAATCTTGAACATGAATTCCAGAGTTATTTAGCATAGTTCAATATTTAAAAAATTTCATGAAACCAAATGTTTTTGCAAATGCAAATATTTCTGTATTTTGAAAACCTTAACAACCTGTGGTTTATTCATTGTATATGATCACTAAAATTAATAACTTTCAAATGGGAATTCAGGGATTGTCAAGTAGAAAAGAAAAATTAATGTGAATTCAGCAAATATGAGCATATAAATCTATTTATTCTAAAATTGTGAAGTGTTTAAAAGTGACTTTTTAATAATTTATTGACTTTGAGATCCTTGATGCTAACTTGATAAACTGCAGAGACAAGTGAATAAGTCCAAAATTTTAATAAACTAGTCTTTTGTCCTCTTAGATCCGTAATGCTTACTTGATAAACGACAAAGCCATGGGAAAGAGTTGAACAATTGTACTAGGTACAATTTGAACACATAAATCATGCATTTAATCAAAAATATCTTGAGAGAAGAAGCAGTGAATAAGGTTGAGAAATCATATTCTGGGGACTCTCAATAAACGTTGAAGATTAGTCATGAGTTCAGTCAAAATTATTTGAGTTAAATATGTCACAAAAACTGCTATGTTTTTAAGTAAATATGATATAAATGCCATATTTTAGTAAAATATCAATCTAATTTATTTCTACTTGACAAGAAGTGAAAAGTTTGATTGATTATTAGGTCCTTTTTTAACTATTAAAACTTGCAGTGAATGAATTTTTGACACAGAATGAACTCTAATAGAAATACATGTTTCTGCATTTTATAAAACATTTCTTTTCATTTGAAAATTTGCTCTTATGAACTAATTTATAAAATTCTGGAATATAAGTTTCGGATTTTGAAATTGAAATTTTGCTTTATAAACTATTTCTAGACTGACTGTTAATTTGATGTAAACTAGTTCTAATGTGAGATATTGAATTTTTGCTTTAATTTTTTTAAAAAAATTTCGGAGTTAATTTTTACAATTCGGAGTGTTTCACTTTGTTGAATGTTTGATAAAATTCGGAATATTAATTTTAGTTCGGAGTCTTTTCAGTCGGAAGTTTTATTTTAGGATCGGGGAACTTTTGGTGGGAAATTAAATATATTATTTTTTTCCAATTCATTATTTTATTAGTTTAAATTTAAATAATTTTTAATCAGAATAGTAGTTCTCTAAGTCGATTCTAAATCTCTAATCCCAATATAGTTTATAATTATTTATTCCTCTGAGCGTTCAAGCTTTAGCGTTGCCTTTTCGTTCTCCTGGAGCCTTTTTCTAGAATTTTTGCTTGTTTTCTTCGCTTTATCTCTCATTTTCCCTAGTCTCTGTTTCCTTTAAGGTATATTTTTGATGTCTTATGAACTTATTTATGCATTTTTCTTGATTATACATCATTTCTAATCATAATTTTTGTCACACCCCGCTAAAGCGGAAACACGGGATGTGAAGAGCGTCGACATCATAACACGAGATATAATAAAATACAAACGATTTTCAAGTCATTTTAATTAAATAGTCATACGTTTACAAGTTTGAAAATAACCAAGATTTTAGCATTTCTGTACAACAAAATACATAAGTAAACATTTCAAAAGAAGTTCCCAAAATAATAGACAAGGTCTTCTCCCGATTCATGGTTCACGTGACTTGCCTGACCCGTCCGATAGCTATGCACTTCTAGTCCTTACATTTCGTTTCCTAAAAACATGAGAAAAAGTGTCAACTACAAAAAGTAGTTGAGTGAGTTATAGTTTTAGTAGTCCTTGACTAAAATGGTTTCGGCAAAGTATGGCAATACTTTAAAAGATGTTTTTCGGGTCCGCATATATATACTCTCGGATAAAAGTGATTTCGGCAAAGTATAGCGATACTTTGTAAAGATGTATTCGGGTCCATATATGTATGCTCTCGGATAAAAGTGAGTTCGCCAAGGTATAGAAATACCTTGTAAAATTGTTCACGGACAAGTAGAGCAATACTTGTAAAGAATGTTCACGTTCCGGCAAGGTATAGCAATACCTTATAAAAATGTTTACGGAAAAGTATAGCAATACTTGTAAAAATGGTTGCGGAAATTCGTATATCTCTAAATATATACGCGCAAGATAAGTAAACTATTGATTGAAATATTGTATATCGACTACTTTGCATAATATAACTTAAGTGTTCACACTAAACCGATTAACCAACCGCGAAGCCCCTTACCCCGCACTATCTACGAGGAGTATCCCTGATCAAAGTAATATGTACTTAGACTGCCGCCTAAGTAAGGAACGGTTATTTCCTAGTATCGATACCCATTATTACTAAACGGCTTAATAAGCTAATAGTGTGTTACGAAAATTGGGCACTAATGTTATTTCAAAACTGATAGTAGTCACTTATGGTTAGTTATATTTCCTCAAGAGTCATGGTTGTTATACAATCAATCAAAGTTCAAACGAGTGTCGAGTGTGGAAATAAAATGTATTCACATTTAAGTAAGTAAAAGTTTGGTTCTCATGCTTCCCCCAAAAAGAGTTATTTAAAAACAGTAATTAAAAGTGGGGATGTAACTCTCGGATTGCGAAGAATAAAGCTCGTGCGGAAAAATGAAATCAAACGCGTCGGAAATACGGAAATCCTAAAAACATATCAAGTTCTCGAGTAATTATAGTGGTTTATTAAGTTTATAAATCCTCTAGTCAACTAAATGCTTTAGTTTTAGAAGTTATGTTAAAGTCTAACGAAAATCGGGCAGCGCTTCGGCGCTATAGTTTTTAAATCCAAATTTTCAACCCTTTCCCGCTTTACAATTTTTATCTCAATAATTTATATAATTACCCCAAACACATTTGTATGTTAACATGTCCAATTAGTCACTTTATACCTAATTTTAAGCTTATTACAGGTTCTTTAATACGATTTGAAGAAATTAGCTCAAGATTACGATTTATAGCCGAAACGACTCGTTTTCCGGAATCTGGTCCAAAGATGCACCGCACCTAGGAGGTGGTGCGCCGCATCTGGTGCCAGATTCTTGGTAAAAGTTATGTTTATGCTCAAAAATGTTATTTTGGTGATGGATTTGGACATGCAAAGATAGATACATCAAAATACTTGATAGTTTACAGTTTATCTTGGATTTTTAACCACAATATCAAAGATCTATCATCCATTTTGTGAAAACCCGTTTTTGTATAGAAATAGTCACAAATCTTCATAAAAACTTGTTTTTAGTTGTTTGATCATACATGCAAGAGTTAATCTTGTAAAAACAGAAGGAATAACAGAGTTTTACCGAGTGGAAGATGATTTGATGAAGATAGAAGAGTTCCTTTGGTGATTTTAGCCCCAAAATGGTGGAGAATCGATGGGTTGATGTATGTAACTAATGGATGATGAAGGTTCTTTGATATATTGAAGAAGGTGACGATTTTGTGGTGATGTTTTGATGATTTTATTGTGGTTTGTTTGCTGTAAATGGGAAGAACAAGATAGAACTTCTTGTGTATGTGTATGCAACTAATGAGAGAGTCAGATGTTAAAGTGAGTGTAGGTGTATGTGTTTGGGGTTTAAATGAAATGAAGTCTTGTGAGGGTGTTTATAGCTAATTTACTGGACCAAAAAGCCTTTTGAACATGTATAAAACCGGAGTTTTTGGTTAGGGCTCGATTTTGTTAAATTACAAAAGTTAGAAAAATTGTTGATCTGCACCCTACATGCGGCGCATCTAGCACTAGGTGCGGCACATCTAGCAGATTTTGCAAGTTTTTCGTTTTTCGTTTGTTTCATCGTTAAGCATTTTCGTTTGTTGAAAGTTTACAATTAGTTTAGATATGAACTTAGGCAAGTTCACTAAGTGTTTTCTTGGTATTAGGATCCATTTAATGATTCCGATTTCGATTCCGACTCACACACGTTTACGGTAGAAATACAGTTAAGGACAATAACAGATATCTCAAAGATATAGAATGCGGATTTCACCTGAAATTCAGACGGTTGTCACATTCTCCCCGGGTTTAAAAGAATTTCGTCCCGAAATTGATTCGCCTCATCGGGAGGAAGAGTCTTTGAACAGATGTGGATACTTCTGACGAATCTGGTCTTCACGCTCCCACGTGAATTCATGACCTCGTCGGGAATTCCACCGAACTTTGACAATAGGAATTCGAGTCTGCTTGAGTTGCTTGACCTCTCCCGGCAGCGGCGCCAAAAACTTGATGTGAAAAATCTAGTTTACCGAAAATAAACTTTTACTAGATTACTATACGGGCAGTGTACCCTTGTCAGTTGTAAAATAGTATAGGTAAATCTCGGGTTCGAACACGGGGACTATTTATAATCGAGAATTTAGTTTTAAGTAACAAGTAACAAGTAACAATTTGGTTTTTAGTCTTAAGAAGACGTGATTATACTAACGATAAAAATACTTTTGAATTCAAATATGGATAAAAGACGCTAGCTCGGACCGTTTACGGATGTGTGTTACTTCTTTGGTGTGAAAATGTCGATAAACTTCTAATGTAAAATCCTAAGTTCCTTTCGAATACCGGATTTCTCCAATTACCTAACCATGCAACTATTCCTTTCGAATATAGTTAACACCTCAAATAATTGTGCATAAAGTTCCAAGCCGATGTGTGAGAGTTAACCTATAAGCTTCCTTTCGAATAGCCTACTAACTAATAAACCGATTTCTCTTAATTTACTAGCTAGCGTTCGTGTTATTATCCATTTGTTTAAATTGTTGTTAATGATTCCTTTCGAATACCACTAACTCTTAATCAACTAAAGACCGACCGATTAATTCGTTCTTATTTTAGTAAAAATTACGGATTCCTTTCGAATACCCGTTTTTAGATTACCAAATAAAAGTATAAACAATTTAACAATATAATTAAGATATTAACCCAAACGGATCCCCGATTAACCTCTACACATCAATCTAATTTCACACCCAAAATCTAACACACAAACGATCACAAATCCAAGCAAACGTTTAAAGTAATTAGCTACTCATAATGGTGACGAAACAAATCAAATATATGAAAGACATGATTCAATTGCAATATAAAATGGATAAAAGTTCAATACCAACTGTAGGTAACAAGTTCCAAGTATCCCCAAATTAACTAACGAAAATGAAATAAACGATTGTTCGATGAAATTCCGGAAAATGATTGTTCCCAATCGAAAAGTGTTGCTCCAAATGTGATGATAGAACTCAAAATGTAATTGAAAGATGATAATTTCTGCCAGCCACGTTTTTCTTTAGTAAGTGATAAAATAACTTTTGGCTTTCCCATGATTAGAATTAAAAAACTGAAACGTAACTGCCAAGTGCTCCATTGCGCCGCCAGTTGCTCCATTGCGCCGCATTCGGCAGTCCGAGCTGAATGCTTTTCCTCCCCTGCCTGATTGCGTCGCCATCTCCAACTCCGTTTTCTCCTTTTTCATTTTTAAGTCCAAAACTCGATCCCTTTTGCTCCAAAGACATCTAAACAACCTAAAACATAACTTTACACAAACATAAGCATAAAAGGGTCTTTCCATTACGTTTAGGACTCGAAACATTATGAATACCGCGATAAAATACTCGTATAAATGAGCGATATCAGGGTGTTTATAGCTAATTTACTGGACCAAAAAGCCTTTTGAACATGTATAAAACCGGAGTTTTTGGTTAGGGCTCGATTTTGTTAAATTACAAAAGTTAGAAAAATTGCTGATCTGCACCCTACATGCGGCGCATCTAGCACTAGGTGTGGCACATCTAGCAGATTTTGCAAGTTTTTCGTTTTTCGTTTGTTTCATCGTTAAGCATTTTCGTTTGTTGAAAGTTTACAATTAGTTTAGATATGAACTTAGGCAAGTTCACTAAGTGTTTTATTGGTATTAGGATCCATTTAATGATTCCGATTTCGATTCCGACTCACACACGTTTACGGTAGAAATACAGTTAAGGACAATAACAGATATCTCAAAGATATAGAATGCGGATTTCACCTGAAATTCAGACGGTTGTCACATTCTCCCCGGGTTTAAAAGAATTTCGTCCCGAAATTGATTCGCCTCATCGGGAGGAAGAGTCTTTGAACAGATGTGGATACTTCTGACGAATCTGGTCTTCACGCTCCCACGTGAATTCATGACCTCGTCGGTAATTCCACCGAACTTTGACAATAGGAATTCTAGTCTGCTTGAGTTGCTTGACCTCTCGGTAAACAACCTTAAGTGGTTCTTCGATGAGGTGGAGTTTATTGTCGATCTGGACCTCGTCCAGTGGAATGACAATGGTTTCATCGGACAGGCACTTTTCAAGTGCGAGACGAGAAAAAACGTTGTGGATGCTAGAGAGTTCTTGAGGGAGTTAGAGTCGATAGGTTACCGGGTCGATTCGTTCTATAACCTCGAATGGTTCGGTGTATCTCGGGATTAGCTTGTCGCGCTTCCTGAAACGGTTTACCCCCTTCCATGGCGATATCTTGAGGAGTACTCTATCGTCGACCTGGAATTCGAGGGGTTTCCATCGGTTGTCAGCATAGCTCGTCTGCCTGCTTCGGGATGTCTTCATCCTTTCCCGAATGGTCGTGGTTTTTGACAATGGTTTTTTTTTCCTGGACGATGTCGAGCCTTGTTAATTGTCGATCGTCGACTGCTAACCAATAGGGCGATGACCTACACCTGCGTCCATATAAGGCCTCGAATGACGCGCACTTGATGCTAACATGGTAGCCGTTATTGTAGAAAAACTCGACGGAAGGTAGGTGAGTGTCCCAACTTCCTCCGAAGTCAACTACACACGCTCTTAGCATGCCTCAAGCATTTGAATGGTCCTTTCACTCTGACGATCGGTCTGGGGATGGTAAGCTGAGCTAAGGTCTAGTCGGGTCTCGAGGGACTTATGAACTGCATTGCGTAATCGGGACGTGAATGAATCGACTATCCTTGTCGGATATGATGGAGGGAGGCGTTCTATGACGAGAGACGGTCTCATTGAGGTAGACTTGAGCGAACTTTTCCATCGAGTAGTTCTCTCGAACGGGTAGAAAGTGTGCAGATTTCGTTAACCGGTCCACGATGACCCAAATCGTGTCATTCTCATTTGCCTTACGAGGCAATTCGGTTACAAAATCCATGGAGATTTGTTTCCACTTCCACAGGGGAATCTCCGGCTGTTGCGGTAGGCCTGATGGTTTCTGATATTCGCCTTGACCTTAGAGGAAGTTACGCACTTAGCTACGTACGAGGCGATATCCTTCTTCATGTCTGGCCACCAATAATATTCCCGGGGGTCTTTGTACAATTTTTCGGATCCTGGGTGGATGGAATATCTAGAACGGTGAGTTTCCGAAGGCTTTCGGATCTCGGAATCCACGCTCGGTTCTCGAAGTAGTGGATTCCGTCCGGATTAAGCTCGAATTTCCTCACGGGGTTCTGTAGTGTCTCGGCCTTAAGGTTCTCGGGTTTCAATGTTTCGCTCTGAGCTCTAGCGATTTGAGTTTGAGTTTTTGAAACGGTTCCTCCTGTTCTTTGCCCCAAAGGGAAACTTTATCATTCGGAGTGAGTTCAGTTAACGGCTTAGCGATCCTTGAGAAATTCTCAATGAACCTTCGATAGTAGCAGCCAATCCTAGGAATTGTCGGATTTCCGTAGGAGTCGTTGGGGCTTGCTATTTCTCAATCGCTTTGATTTTGGCTGAGTCTACGTGAATTCTCTCCTGATTGACCGCATGACCAAGGAAATCTACTTCTCGGAGTCAGAATTTACATCTCGAGAATTTGACGTACAACTTTTGATCTCTACGAAGTTCTAGAATGAGTTTCAAGTGTTTCGCGTGGTCTTGATTATTCCGTGAATAGGTGAGGATGTCGTCTATGAATGTGATCACGAACTTGTCCAGATATGGTCTACACACTCGGCTCACCAAATCCATGAACACTGACGGTGCGTTGTTCAGACCGGATGGCATAGCGAGAATTCGTAATGCCCGTAGTGAGTTCGGAAAGCGTTTTTAGGAATATAGGGTTCACTGACTCGAACCTGATGATACCCTGAACGGAAATCGATCTTGGAGAGGTAAGTTGCACCCTGCAACTGATCGAATAGGTCGTCGATTCGAGGGAGAAGGTATCGGTTCTTGACGGTCAGTTTATTGAATTTACGCGAATTGATGCACATCCTGAGAGATGCGTCTTTCTTCTTAACGAAGAGTATTGGGGCTCCCCAGGATGACGTACTAGACCGAATTTGTCGAAACAGACAATTTCAGCTCGGAATCGAGCTAATCAGTCCATTCCGACGTTGATGTCGAAACTTTTCAGTTCAAGGGGGATGAGATTTATGGGGAAGGTCTTATTGGTTAGGCGCACTGAACATCCAAGGATTTCGCCGTTAGCTTCGAACTCTCGACCCTTAGCATACTCTTAGTTGAAGCTACCCTAAGGACTTTAAATCCTAGATTAATGAGGGTTCTAAAACCTAAGGATACAAAGCTTCTCTCTGCTCCTTAATTGGATAATATAGATGCGTAATGGTTATTCACCGAAAATGTACCTGTTCCTGCATTGGGATCATGCCTTGCCTCTTCGGCAGTGATTGCGAGAGTACTTAAAGTTTCTGTTGTATGCAATATGGGGCAAATAATACGGGGGTGTTTGTTGCTTCCGCATTCAAAGCAAGCTCGCTTCTTTCCTTGCTTATCAGTATACTTGCGGCAATGTCTGGAGTGGTGCCCCGATTCGTTACATGTATAGCACACCGGGCAATCCCCGACATGGTGGAGGTAGCTTTTGTCGCACTAGGGGTGCGACCCAGCATAAATTCGGGGTCCGGTCGTGGGGTTCTTGTTGCGGTTGCTCCTCACTGGTTGATGATCAGCCTTCCGTTTCTTACTCTCCTTTCGCTCGACGGGTGCTGGAGAGAGAAGGAGGTTATTGTTCTCGGAGTTCTCTCCTTCTTCTTGCTTGACTGTTGCAGGAAAGAGAAGGGGGTTAAAGTTTCCGAGGTTTTCACATTCCTGTTGTTTAACTGTGGTTGGAAAGAGGTGAAGGTTATGGTCATTGTTGTTCTCCTGGTGGTGGTTGTTGGGGTTGTCATCCCCGAAAATTTTGTGGTTGACCCCAGCTATGATCTGGGCGATCATGTTTGGGAGTGCTGCTTTGAGCTGCACAGTAATCTGCTCGACTAATAGGTCAGTGTGGCTTCTCTTGGGAGGCATGATTCTAAAATAGAAATAAGGGAACTAGTTTAGAATGCACGAATAAGAATATGCGATAAGGATTTACAACAATAATGTGTATTGGAAAGATAGATAGCGCACGCACGATAACTGATTAAGGAATGATAAAAGGATTAAAGCATAATAAACAAGTGAGGATAATGAAGATAGCAATTTCATTCCATAAAAAAAGTAGTCGGTTACAAGGTTCATAAGAGTAAGGAAGTTCAAAACACGATTACGATACGAGTCGTAAGTCGTGTGCAAGTACGAAAAATTACAACTAAGACAAAGGTACAATACGGATAAAAAGGAAATAATCTAACGACGCCTATCCAGGAACATCTTCATCAAGATGGCGACTACCAGGGTTCCCATAACCAAGCATGAGCTCACGAGGCGCTAAACAGTCCTCGAGGTGGCTTGAGTCGAAGAGACGACTCAGAGGGAGTGCTCAGGTAAGCGGTGAGCTGTGTCGGAGACCTGGAACAGGAGATGAGCCTGCTTCTTAGCCTCCTCGGTGATTCCCTGAAGGTCTCGGCGGAGTTCGTGATACTCGGTCGGGGTGAACCTCTGACTAGGTGGCATTATTGGTGGTTGTGAAGGTTTTGTTCCGTCGGGGTGGTGCATCGAGTAACCGTGGAGTCGCTCTCACAAGTAGCGATCCATGGTTGGCGTGGCCGATGCCGCGTATTGGTTCTCGGGGTGTAGCGGAATCTGACGAATACCAGCTTTGGCTGAATTGGGAGTCGCCTGCCCCATCATGCGATTCGGTAAGCGACCGGAAATTGCGACTTGCTTACGAGCGGTCATACGGATGTGTCCTCGTCGTTGTGGAGCTGCGATGGAAACCGGTGGAACGGTAGTTAGGGAAGTCCTCGGACTGGATGTATAGTGGCTGTTGGCAATTCCTCTAGATCTCTCCTCCGAAGAGTCGGTAGGGTAATGGTGCTGAGCTCCCGACGCGGTGACGTCGTCAGGAACCTCAGTCGAGAATACGGTTCGGGAGTGCGAGTGCGAACGAGAATGTGACGATCGGGACATGTCATAACGAATAAGCAGTACACGTGAGTCTGGGGGAAAAAGGAAAATGTAAATGGCAGTGCACGTACGGGTCAGTCACGTGAGAATCGAGAATCAGTGGGACCGGGAACTTTTGACTCAAAAAAACCGATAACAGTAAGCAATTACGTTCTGTTCTTGCATAGTTTATTCCGAACTAGACGTAGTTGGCCAAATTACGCGTAGTTCGTAATGAACCATGCATTTGAGGAATTAATCCACTAAAGTTTAAAACTCGTGTAATGATTTTTCGAAAAAGCCTTGGTTATAGTTTGGTTTTGTAAATTTTGAAAATTTTGAAAACCCGTATTCACTATAACCTTGTGCTCTGATACCAAGTCTGTCACACCCCGCTAAAGCGAAAACACGGGATGTGAAGAGCGTCGACATCATAACACGAGATATAATAAAATACAAACGATTTTCAAGTCATTTTAATTAAATAGTCAAACGTTTACAAGTTTGAAAATAACCAAGAGTTTAGCATTTCAGTACAACAAAATACATAAGTAAACATTTCAAAAGAAGTTCCCAAAATAATAGACAAGGTCTTCTCCCGATTCATGGTTCACGTGACTTGCCTGGCCCGTCCAATAGCTATGCACTTCTAGTCCTTACGTTTCGTTTCCTGAAAACATGAGAAAAAGTGTCAACTACAAAAAGTAGTTGAGTGAGTTACAGTTTTAGTAGTCCTTGACTAAAATGGTTTCGGAAAAGTTTGGCAATACTTTAAAAGATGCTTTTCGGGTCCCCCATATATATACTCTCGGATAAAAGTGATTTCGGCAAAGTATAGCGATACTTTGTAAAGATGTTTTCGGGTCCATATATATATGCTCTCGGATAAAAGTGAGTTCGCCAATGTATAGAAATACCTTGTAAAATTGTTCACGGACAAGTATAGCAATACTTGTAAAGAATGTTCACGTTCCGGCAAGGTATAGCAATACCTTATAAAAATGTTTACGGACAAGTATAGCAATACTTGTAAAAATGGTTGCGGAAGTTCGTATATCTCAAAATATATTCGGGCAAAATAATTAAACTATTGATTAAATATTGTATATTGACTACTTGGCATAATATAACTTAAGTGTTCACACTAAACCGATTAACCAACCGCGAAGTGTGACAACCGTCCAAAATTCAGGTGATTCTCATTTATTATGTCTGTGCAAATCCTTAGTCGTATTTTATCGTAATCATGTCATTCTTGTTCGTACTTTATTGTGACTATATTTGTGTCGGAATCAACCTATAAATCCTAACACCAATAAATTATACTATGAACTTGACTAAGTTCATAACGGGAACTAATATAAAACTCTAGTCTACACTCAACAATAACGGAAAACTTTAAACGACACCTAGCTGGGAAAGCCATCCAGCCGATGGCTGAAGGGTTTCAGCCAGCGGCTGGATATCGCCGGCCGGCGGCTGAAACCCGCTGACCAGTGACTTGATGAGTCACTATTGCATGAATCTTGATTGGCTAAAGCATTAACCACGGGATTGGACCAAGAAACACTGTCATTTGGAGTCCCTAGGGCAGTATTACACTCCCCTTTACTCCTCCTTTCAATTCACTTTTCTAAAAACACACATTACACACTCACCACTCTCTCTCTAAACAAATCTCTCTAAATCTCTCAAGAACATCCAACCAAAACCAGTAACTTTAGCCATTAAAACAGTAAGATAGACACAAAAATCGTCCACAAAAACTTATACAAATCGTCCACCAAGGAAGGAGTCAAAAGGGTTAACGTTTTAAAGAAGTTTCTACCACCTTTGGAGCTCTAAATCTTCTCCAAACCGTCATCAAGCTTTTTCATCCGGTAGATTTCTTTTATTTTACTGTTTTTATACAAATAAACACTTGCATGGATGATCCATGGACTAAAAACTTGTTTTTATAAAGATTTATAACATTTTTCTTACAAAAACGGGTTTTTCAAATAAATCTACTAATTTGTGTTAAAGATCTAAAAGAAACTATGATTTTGACACTAATATGATTATATTTCATTAAGAACCTGTTGCATGTCTAAATCCTTCACTAAAAAGGCTTAAAAATCGAAAAATATCAAAACGGTGAAACTGGACGAAGGCCTCCAGCCGGCGGCTGAAGGTGTTCAGCCAGCGGCTGAGGTCCAGTCGGCGGCTAAGCATCTTCAGCCGCTGTCTGGATCTTGTTGTACACGAAAACTTCGTTTTTTTAACTTAAACGTTAAGATTCAAGAACTAATAAATTTTCACAGATTATTACAAGTTGGGACAGATTATTGATTTTTGTGAAAATATATGTTTGGTTAAGTTTTATAATTAAAAACTAATGCATTGTTGAAACTTGTCGTTGGAGATGTTGTTTAAAGCGGGAAAGTGAATTGGTAAAATGGACTAAATTTTTATAGCGCGGAAGCGCTGCCCAAATTTCACCGTAACATGCACCTAAAACTCAGTAGCAAATTGTTTTATAACTCAAACATATCGACCTTGAGCGTCAAACCTTTTTGGACATAATTGGACCAATCGAACATTAAACGTAAATTGACATGTCGTGACACATAAGTTTTCCGTATTGAAACTTTTTGGACAGAACCTAAGTATAAAGATTTAATACTAAAAATGTTAAAATGGAACTTTAACATAACTTAAATCGTAATACCTATACTTACACGAAACTTGGGTGTTTAGGTCGTCTTTGATTCCCGACGTGTTCCGCTTCTCTTTTCACTCGAGACTTTACCTTCGCAACCCGTGAGTTACATCCCCTTTTACTTGTTGTATTTTTACACAACTCTTTGGGGGAAACATGAGATCTAATTGCTTTTGGAACTTATATGAACTTTTGTAACTATTATGAACTTTTGGAACGTTTTATGAACTATTGTTCTATTATTGATCGTTTTGTGAAACTTATATGCGTAAACAGTTTTATTTTCCCCGATTGGCATACAATAAACTTAATGGCTTGCCCCCTTTACTCGGCTTAATGGCTTGCCCCCGTTAATTGGCTATAACGAAACTATGATTAATTGTATATGCTTCCGACCCTTGATGAGAATATAACGCGAATCATAAGTGCCTACTATCAGTTTGAAAGAAAATTACTTTAGTGCCCGGTTTTAGTTCATTACACACTATTAGCTTTGTTAAGCCGTTTAGTAATTATGGGTATCGATACTTAGGAAAGAACCGTTCCTTACTTAGATGGCAGTCTAAGTACATATTACTATGATTAGAATACTCCTCGTAGATAGTGCAGGGTAAGGGGCCTCACGGTTGGATAATCGGTTTAGTGTGTACACTTATGTTATATTATGCCAAGTGGTTGATACAAGGTTTTAATCATTAGTTACTTATTTACGTATATACACTCTTTTAGCGATTGAATCCGCAACTGTTATTTACAAGTATTGCACTACTTGCTTTTGTACAAACTTTTAAGGTGTTGTTACACCTCGTTGCCTCTGGAACTTTTAAAGTATATAATATTTAAGCGCCGTTCCGCTCCTTTTCATTTATGAAACCTTTATACTTATATACTTTTCGGAAACTTTTGTCGAGAAACTTTTAAACTGTAACTCACTCACTACTTTATTGTAGTTGACACTTTATCTTATGTTTCAGGAAACCAAGTGTAAGAATGAAGTGCATGGCATGGACGGGTCAGGATGGTTACGTGAGACTCACATTGGGAAAAGACCTATTTATTTATTTTGGGAATTTGTTTGAAACTTTGATTATGTATTTGTATTGAAACGTTAAACGACTTGGTTGTCTTTTGAACTTGTGAACTCTTTTATTTTTAAATCAATGACTTAAAACCGTTCTATTTTGTTATAACCCGTGTAATGGTATTCCAGCTCTTCGCACCTCGTGTTTCCGCTTTAGCGGGGTGTGACAGACTTGGTATCATCGCACAAGTTATAGTGAAAACGGTTTTAAAAATTTTCAAAAATTTTTGAAACTAAACTATAACCAAGGCTTTCTCGGAAAATCATTTATGGGTTCAAACTTTAGTGTATTAATTCCGCGATTGCATGATTGTTTTTAACTTATGCCTAGTTCAAAATAAATTATGCAAGGACAGAACGTAATTGCTATTGTTAACGGTTTTTGAGTCAAAATTCCCGGTCTTATCGATTCCCGAATCTCACGTAACCGACCCGTGCATGCATTTCATTACACTTTCCTTTACTATTTCTGTTTCCCTGTACTTACGTAACTCCTTGTTCGCAGATCCATCATGTCTCAGTCGTCACGATCACGATCACCTTCCCGATCCCAGTCACGATCACTCTCCCGAGCCGCTTCGTCGCATGAAGCTTCTGAGGGCCACACAGCCTCCGAGAGTCAGCGTCACCAGACCACCGACCCAACGAAGGATACCTCCATGGCGATCTCTAGCAGTATCGGGTCCAACCCGAGGACTATGCTTCCACCCCCTCCATCGGTGCCCGTCGCAGCACCACCGCAGCACCAGGGGCCCCGCACGAGGTTGACCGCGCGTAAGCAGGTCATCCTCCCTGGCCGTCTTCCGGATCGGATGGCCGGACAGCAACCCGGCCCATCTCGACCCGCTCCTCCTCAGTCCTTCGTGGACCCGTACGAACCTGCCATGCGTACACCAGTAATGGAACGCTATGCATGGGAGCGTCAGTTTCTTGAGGAGAGGCGACGTGCTCAGGAGGCCTGACCCTCCAGGCCCATGATGCCGCCTACCCTTCAGCCTCCCCCACCAGCCGCATTCCTCCACCTTCACCGCGAGGTTAGGGGACTCTCAGAGGAGGCCCAGCAGCAGGGTCTTCTCCTCTGCGAGGTCTCCGATGCCGCACACCGGCTGTGGGAACAGTCGTTGCGATTAATCGCATCGGCTCAGGCCACAACACGGACCGTGCAGCGCCTCGTTGGGGCATGTCTGGTCATGGGGACCCTGATGGCGGTCATTGTCGCCAAGATGTTCCTGGAGAAGCCCCGCTAGTTATTTCCTTTTATGTATTATACTGTAGGCTAAGTCGTAATTTTCCATGTACACGGCTTAAGCTATTTATCTATTTCCTTCCGTTGTATTGTACTTGTATTTCCATTTTTCCGTATTTTGAACTATGTATTCAACTTATTATTATTAATGGAAATTTCTACCTTTATTTATCCGCCCTTGTTATTGTCGTGTGAATCCTTATATTTAATGCCGTATCATTACGTTATTATCTCTTGAATCATTATCGTGCGTGGGTTATTTGTTCTTTCATATTATTCTTACGTTATCATTATCATTGTTCATTGAATTATATTCTTATGGTATTCTATTCGTGCGTTCTAAATTGAATCTCTCTTTCTGTTGTAGAATCATGGCACCTAAGCGCTCCAATGCTAGCCTCATAGCCGAGCAGGTCGCTGCCCAGCTAAATGCTGCCATGCCCAACATGATCGCCCAGATCACTGCTGGGATAAACAACAATGTCAACAACAATCAGCAGCAACAGCAACAGCAACAGCAGCAGCAGGACCAGAATCAGAACCAGAACCGAAATCCTCCTGCATGCACCTACAAAAGCTTTATGGCCTGCAAGCCTAAAGAGTTCCACGGCACCACGGGAGCTGTAGGGCTCGTGTCCTGGTTCGAGAGCATCGAGTCAGTCTTGCACATCAGTAGGTGTGCCGAGGATGACAAGGTGGAGTACGCCTCCTGCGTACTACACGGGAAGGCTCTGACTTGGTGGAACAACGTAGTCCGAACCAGAGGACGTGAAACCGCCTATGCTCTCACGTGGGACCAATTCAAGAACCTCCTGATCGAGGAGTACTGCCCAAAAGGGGAAATTAAGAAGCTCGAGGCGGAGCTCTGGGATCACACGATGGTCGGAAACGACATCGAAGGGTACACTACCCGATTCCACGAGCTGGCCCGACTGGTCCCGAGGCTAGTAACTCCTGAAGAAAACCGTATTGACCGCTATATCTCCGGTCTCGTTCCTGAGATCCGGGGAATGGTCATCTCAGCAAAACCTCAAACTCTCCAGAGCGCGATCATCTTAGCTCACAGACTCACCAGTAACCTCCTCGCCACTCCTGCATCTTCCAAGAAGGAGTCGGGTGAAAAAAGGAAATCCGAGAAAACCCCAGGAGAAGCGACAGAAATAAGAAGGCCAAAACCACTCGCAATTACGCGGTAGCTGCAGCAACACCACCACCACCACCACCATCTGGACCCCGACCTTACACTGGGACGAATCCCAAGTGCAACAAGTGCAACTTCCACCACCACGGGAACTGCCCGGTGTGCTTAAAGTGCCAGAAGGTAGCGCACTTCGCTAGGTACTGTTCGGAGAAGACAGTAGTCCGAGGTCAGAAGCTGGTGTGCTTCGAGTGTGGGAGTGATAAGCACTTCCGGAACGCCTGTCCCAGACTCCAGAACGCCCAACCAAACCAAGGTGGGCGAGATCGAGGACGTGCCTTCGCACTCACAGCTGAAGAAGCCCGACAGGACCCAAACGCGGTGAACGGTACGTTTCCTGTAAACAACCACTATGCATCAGTATTGTTCGATTCAGGGGCTGAGAGAAGCTTCGTATCCTTAGAATTTAGACCCCTCATAAAATTAGAATATAAAGTTCTTAAGGATAGCTTCACCATAGAGTACGCTAACGGTCAAGAATTCGAAGCTAAGGATATAATCTTAGGATGTTCTATATGCCTATCTGACAAAACTTTCCCCATCGACTTAATCCCGATCGAGTTGAAAAGCTTTGACGTGATTGGTGGAGTGGACTGGCTATCTCGTTTTCGAGCCGAGATCGTCTGTTTCGACAAACTTATTTGTATTCCTCTCTCAGACAACGAAACTCTAGTTGTTCAGGGAGACAAACCTGGACGACAACACCGTATCGTATCCTCCATAAAAATGCGGAAGTACCTCGAGAAGGACTGTGACGCATTCCTCCCTCACGTGGTCGAACGTAAGCCCAAAGAGAATCGAGTACAAGATATCCCAGTAGTCAAGGATCACCCTGAAGTCTTTCCCGAAGATTTACCCGGGCTACCGCCGCATCGACAAGTGGAATTCCGGATAGACCTAGTTCCTGGCGCAGCACCGGTCGCCAAGACACCGTATCGTCTGGCCCCACCGGAAATGCAAGAGCTATCGAAACAGCTACATGAACTTTTAGATAACGGTATTATTCGTCCAAGTTCGTCCCCCTAGGGAGCCCCAATACTCTTCGTTAAAAAGAAAGACGGATCCTTTCGTATGTGCATCGACTATCGTGAACTGAACAAGATGACCGTCAAGAACCGATATCCACTCCCGAGGATCGATGATATGTTCGACCAGTTGGAGGGTGCAACTTATTTTTCAAAAATCTACCTCCGTTCGAGTTACCATCAGGTTCGAGTCAGTGAGACTGACATCCCTAAAACCGCTTTTCGAACTCGATATAGGCACTACGAGTTTCTCGTTATGCCCTTCGGTCTGACCAACGCACCAGCGGTGTTCATGGATTTGATGAACAGGGTGTGTAGACCATATCTGGACAAATTTGTGATCGTATTCATTGAAGACATCCTTATCTACTCGAGAAACAAAGAGGATCACGCGAAACACCTGAAACTTATCTTAGAACTCCTCAGAGATCAGAAACTGTACGCCAAATTCTCGTAGTGTGAATTTTGGCTTCGGGAAGTACATTTCCTTGGTCACGTGGTCAACCAAGAAGGAATTCATGTAGAACCGGCAAAGATCGAAGCGATCGAGAAATGGCAAGCCCCAACGACTCCTACGGAAATTCGACAATTCCTAGGGTTGGCCGGCTATTATCGAAGGTTAATCGATAATTTCTCGAAGATCGCTAAACAGTTAACCGAACTCACTCAGAAGGACAAGGATTTTGTTTGGGGTACAAAACAAGAGGAATCCTTCCAGAAACTTAAACACCAACTTTGTCACGCACCAATTCTGTCCCTACCTGAGGGTACAGATAACTTCGTAGTTGCGATGCATCCCACCAAGGACTTGGGTGTGTCCTTATGCAGAAGGACAAAGTCATCGCATACGCTTCAAGACAGCTTAAAGTGCATGAGCAGAACTACACAACACACGACCTAGAGCTGGGAGTCGTCGTGTTCGCTTTAAAAATCTGGAGACATTACCTGTATGGTACTAAGTGCACGGTTTTCACGGATCATAAGAGCCTTCAACACATTCTAGATCAGAAGATGCTCAACATGAGACAAAGGAGATAGATCAAACTGCTGAGCGACTACGATTGCGAGATCAAATACCACCCGGGTAAGGAAAACGTAGTAGCAGATGCCCTGAGTCGGAAGGAAAGGGTAAGACCATCTCGAGTTAGAGCATTAGGTATTCAGATTCAGACAAATCTTCAAACGCAAATCGCCGGGGCTCAGCAAGAAGCGTTGAAACCCGAGAACATTAAGGATGAAACCCTGCACAATCACGAGAAGGATTTCGAACTCAAACCCGACGGAATCCACTACTTCAAGGGCTGCGCCTGGATTCCGAGATCCGAAGATCTTCGTAAACTCATTTTGGACGAGGGCCACCGTTCCCGATACTCCATCCACCCCGGATCCGACAAGTTGTACAAGGACCTTCGGGAATACTATTGGTGGCCGGGCATGAAGAAGGATATCGCCTTGTACGTAGCTAAGTGCCTCACTTGCTCGAAGGTCAAGGCAGAATATCAGAAGCGTTCAGGTCTACTGCAGCAACCGGAGATTCCCATGTGGAAGTGGGAACAGATCTCATGCATTTCATATCTCATGCATTTCATCACCAAGTGGCCCCGTACGGCAAAGGGTAACGACACGATTTGGGTAATTGTGGATCGATTGACGAAGTCGGCTCATTTCCTACCGGTACGAGAAAACCACTCGATGGAAAAATTTGCTCAAATCTACATCAACGAGATCGTCTCTCACCACGGAACACCTCTCTCCATTATCTCCGACAGGGATAGTCGATTTACGTCCCGCTTTTGGAACGCGCTTCAGAAATCGCTCGGGACGCGACTAGACCTTAGCACCGCTTATCATCCTCAGACCGATGGTCAGAGTGAAAGGACGATCCAAACGCTTGAAGACATGCTGAGAGCGTGTGTAGTTGAATTCGGAGGAAGTTGGGACGCTCACCTCCCTTTGGTCGAGTTTTCCTATAACAACAGCTATCATGCCAGCCTCAAGTGCGCACCGTTCGAGGCCTTATACGGACGTAAGTGCCGGTCGCCGCTTTGTTTTCTAGAGGCCGGCGATCGACAACTCACAAGGCTCGACATCGTCCAGGAAACCATCGACAAGATTACTACCATCAGGGAAAGGATGAAGACGTCTCGTACCCGGCAGAAGAGCTACGCCGATAACCGAAGGAAACCCCTCGAGTTCCAAGTTGGCGATCGAGTGCTTCTCAAAATATCGCCATGGAAGGGGGTAATTCACTTCGGGAAGCGCGGCAAGCTAAGCCCGAGGTATACCGGACCGTTCGAGGTAATAGAGCGAATCGGCCCAGTAGCGTATCGACTCCAACTCCCGCAGATTCTCTCCAACGTCCACAACGTATTCCATGTCTCGCAATTGAAAAAGTGCTTATCTGATGAGACCACCGTCATTCCACTCAACGAGGTCAATATCGACAACAAAATCAACTTTATCGAAGAACCGCTTGAGGTTGTGGATCGCGAGGTCAAACAACTCAGGCAAAGTCGTGTCCCTATTGTCAAAGTTCGGTGGAACTCCCGACGTGGTCATGAGTTCACGTTGAGAACGTGAGGACCAAATCCATCAAAAGTACCCACATCTGGTTAAAGACACTTCTGCCTGATGGGACGAATCAAATTTCGGGACGAAATTCCTTTCAACCCGGGGAGAATGTGACAACCGTCAAAAATTCAGGTGAATCTCATTTATTATGTCTGTGCAAATCCTTAGTCGTATTTTATCGTAATCGTGTCATTCTTGTTCGTACTTTATTGTGACTATATTTGTGTCGGAACCAAAGTCGGAATCAACCTATTAATCCTAACACCAAGAAATTATACTATGAACTTGACTATGTTCATAACGGGAACTAATATAAAACTCTAGTCTACACTCAACAATAACGGAAAACTTAAAACGACACCTAGCTGGGAAAGCCATCCAGCCGATGGCTGAAGGCCTTCAGCCAGCGGCTGAGGCCCATCCGGCGGTTGGATATGGTCAGCCGGCGGCTGAAACCCGCTGACCAGTGACTTGATGAGTCATTATTGCATGAATCTTGATTGGCTAAACCATTAACCACGGGATTGGACCAAGAAACACTGTCATTTGGAGTCCCTAGGGCAGTATTACACTCCCCTTTACTCCTCCTTTCAATTCACTTTTCTAAAAACACACATTACACACTCACCACTCTCTCTCTAAAGAAATCTCTCTAAATCTCTCAAGAACATCCAACCAAAACCAGTAACTTTAGCCATTAAAACAGCAAGATAAACACAAAAATCGTCCACAAAAACTTATACAAATCGTCCACCAAGGAAGGAGTCAAAAGGGTTAACGTTTTAAAGAAGTTTCTACCACCTTTGGAGCTCTAAATCTTCTCTAAACCGTCATCAAGCTTTTTCATCCTGTAGATTTCTTTTATTTTACTGTTTTTATACAAATAAACACTTGCATGGATGATCCATGGACTAAAAACTTGTTTTTATAAAGATTTATAACATTTTTCTTACAAAAACGGGTTTTTCAAATAAATCTACTAATTTGTGTTAAAGATCTAAAAGAAACTGTGATTTTGACACTAATATGATTATATTTCATTAAGAACCTGTTGCATGTCTAAATCCTTCACTAAAAAGGCTTAAAATCGAAAAATATCAAAACGGTGAAACTGGCCGAAGGCCTCTAGCCGGCGGCTGAAGATGTTCAGCCAGCAGCTGAGGTCCAGCCGACGGCTGAGCATCTTCAGCCGCTGTCTGGATCTTGCTGTACACGAAAACTTCGTTTATATAACTTAAAAGTTAAGATTCAAGAACTAATAAATTTTCACAGATTATTACAAGTTGGGACAGATTATTGATTTTTGTGAAAATATATGTTTGGTTAAGTTTTATAATTAAAAACTAATGCATCGTTGAAACTTGTCGTTGGAGATGTTGTTTAAAGCGGGAAAGTGAATTGGTAAAATGGACTAAATTTTTATAGCGCGGAAGCGCTGCCCAAATTTCACCGTAACATGCACCTAAAACTCAGTAGCAAATTGTTTTATAACTCAAACATATCGACCTTGAGCATCAAACCTTTTTGGACATAATTGGACTAATTGAACATTAAACGTAAATTGACATGTCGTGACACATAAGTTTTCCGTATTGAAACTTTTTGGACAGAACCTAAGTATAAAGATTTAATTCTAAAAATGTTAAAATGGAACTTTAACATAACTTAAATCGTAATACTTATACTTACACGAAACTTGGGTGTTTAGGTCGTCTTTGATTCCCGACGTGTTCCGCTTCTCTTTTCACTCGAGACTTTACCTTCGCAACCCGTGAGTTACATCCCCTTTTACTTATTGTATTTTTACATAACTCTTTAGGGGAAACATGAGATCTAATTTTATATGAAGTTTTGTAACTATTATGAACTTTTGGAACGTTTTATGAACTATTGGTCTATTATTGATCGTTTTGTGAAACTTATATGCGTAAACAGTTTTATTTTCCCCGATAGGCATACAATAAACTTAATGGCTTGCCCCCTTTACTCGGCTTAATGGCTTGCCCCCGTTAATTGGCTATAACGAAACTATGATTAATTGTATATGCTTCCGACCCTTGATGAGAATGTAACGCGAATCATAAGTGCCTACTATCAGTTTGAAACAAAATTACTTTAGTGCCCGGTTTTAGTTCATTACACACTATTAGCTTTGTTAAGCCGTTTAGTAATTATGGGTATCGATACTTAGGAAAGAACCGTTCCTTACTTAGATGGCAGTCTAAGTACATATTACTATGATTAGAATACTCCTCGTAGATAGTGCGGGGTAAGGGGCCTCACGGTTGGATAATCGGTTTAGTGTGTACACTTATGTTATATTATGCCAACTGGTTGATACAAGGTTTTAATCATTAGTTACTTATTTATGTATATACACTCTTTTAGCGATTGAATCCGCAACTGTTATTTACAAGTATTGCACTACTTGCTTTTGTACAAAATTTTAAGGTGTTGTTACACCTCGTTGCCTCTGGAACTTTTAAAGTATATAATATTTAAGCGCCGTTCCGCTCCTTTTCATTTATGAAACCTTTATACTTATATACTTTTCGGAAACTTTTGTCGAGAAACTTTTAAACTGTAACTCACTCACTACTTTATTGTAGTTGACACTTTATCTTATGTTTCAGGAAACCAAGTGTAAGAATGAAGTGCACGGCCTGGACGGGACAGGATGGTTACGTGAGACTCACATTGGGAAAAGACCTGTTTATTTATATTGGGAATTTGTTTGAAACTTTGATACCCAATCAAAGTTTCAAACAAATTCCCAAAATAATCAAAGTTTCTAGAAACTTTGATTATTTTGGGAATTTGTTACTAAGTAAGGAACAGTTATTTCCTAATTATCGATACCCATAATTACTAGACGGCTTAATAAGCTAATAGTGTGTTACAAAAATTGGGCACTAATGTTATTTCAAAACTGATAGTAGTCACTTATGGTTAGTTATATTTCCTCAAGAGTCATGGTTGTTACACAATCAATCAAAGTTCATACGAGTGCCGAGTGTGGCAATAAAATGTATTCACATTTAAGTAAGTAAAAGTTTGGTTCTCATACTTCCCCCAAAAAGAGTTATTTAAAAACAGTAAATAAAAGTGGGGATGTAACTCACGGATTGCTAAGAATAAAGCTCGTGCGGAAAAATGGAATCGAACGCGTCGGAAATACGGAAATCCTAAAAACATACCAAGTTCTCGACTAATTATAGTGTTTTATTAAGTTTATAAATCCTTTAGTCAACTAAATGCTTTAGTTTTAGAAGTTATGTTAAAGTCTAATGAAAATCGGGCAGCGCTTCCGCGCTATAGTTTTTAAATCCAAATTTTCAACACTTTCCCGCGTTACAATTTTTATCTCAATAATTTATATAATTACCCCAAACACATTTGTATGTTAACATGTCCAATTAGTCACTTTATACCCAAGTTTAAGCTTATTACAGGTTCTTTAATACGGTTTGAAGAAATAAGCTCAAGATTACGATTTATAGCCGAAATGACTCGTTTTCCGGAATCTGGTCCAGAGATGCACCGCACCTAGGAGGTGGTGCGCCGCATCTGGTGCCAGATTCTTGGGAAAAATCGTTTTTATGCTCAAAAATATTATTTTGGTGATGGATCTCGACATGCAAAGATAGATACATCATAATACTTGATAGTTTACAGTTTATCTTGGATTTTTAACCACAATATCAAATATCTATCATCCATTTTGTGAAAACCCGTTTTTGTATAGAAATAGTCATAAATCTTCATAAAAACTTGTTTTTAGTTGTTTGATCATACATGCAAGAGTTAATCTTGTAAAAACAGAAGGAATAACAGAGTTTTACCGAGTGGAAGATGATTTGATGAAGATAGAAGAGTTCCTTTGGTGATTTTAGCCCCAAAATGGTGGAAAATCGATGGGTTGATGTATGTAACTAATGGATGATGAAGGTTCTTTGATATATTGAAGAAGGTGACGATTTTGTGGTGATGTTTTGATGATTTTATTGTGGTTTGTTTGCTGTAAATGGGAAGAACAAGAGAGAACTTCTTGTGTGTGTGTATGAAACTAATGAGAGAGTGAGAGGTTCAAGTGAGTGTAGGTGTATGTGTTTGGTGTTTAAATGAAATGAAGTCTTGTGAGGGTGTTTATAGCTAATTTACTGGACCAAAAAGCCTTTTGAACATGTATAAAACCAGAGTTTTTGGTTAGGGCTCGATTTTGTTAAATTACAAAAGTTTGTTTGTTTCATCGTTAATCATTTTCATTAGTTGAAAGTTTACGATTAGTTTAGAGATGAACTTAGGCAAGTTCACTAAGTGTTTTCTTGGTATTAGGATCCATTTAATGATTCCGATTTCGATTCCGACTCACACACGTTTACGGTAGAAGTACAGTTAAGGACAATAACAGATATCTCAAAGATATAGAATGTGGATTTCACCTGAAATTTAGACGGTTGTCACAATTTTGTGTTAAAGATGGCGTTGAAATTCAAACCTAAACATAACGTTGTAGCTTTCTTAGACATGACCCATACTGAGGTAGATAATGACTGGAAGTTGATTATGAGATTTCTAATCAACTCAAATCTACGGGAAGCTATTTCTGAGAACCTTATCCTTTACAATGATTTATTACAAGAATTTTGGACCAATGCAAGGTTTGAGATCATTGAAGGAGTGAGAACTATTACATCATCTGTTCAAAGAGAAAGTGTAATAGTAACTGAGGATGTGATTCGAAGGGTTTTAAGTTTGAATGATGCTAAAGGGGTTGATAAATTGGGTATGGAGGAGATAAGAACGGTTTGTAGAGAAATTGGGTATGAAGGTGACTTCCTTGACAACATGGTAAAGAAGGCAAGAGTGTCCTTCAATTGGAGATATCTAATCCATGTTTTGGTGTGTTGTATGTCTGGGAGGTTTGGAGGATTTGATGAGCTTAATCAAACCTTAGCTTCTGCATTAGTTTGTCTCGTTACTCAGAGAAAATTTAACTTCTCTAGTTTTATTATGGACAATATGCAAAGGATGCTAGAAGGGAATGCAACAAAATTCTTGTTATACCCTAGATTTCTCCAAATGATTCTTCAGTCTGAAGTACATGGTTTAATGCTTGAAGTACCAACTCTCAAAGATGAGAACATGAATTGGAAAATCATAAACATGAAGCAGGCATTCACAAAGGCTAGAGTTGTATTTTCTGGGAATTTCACGTCTTTCTTCCCATACATGATTGAGCAAGCTAGAGTTGCTATCAATGACTTCATTGAGTTCCAAGGGAAGTTAGCAGGAAATGTGATACAAGAAGAACAACAAGAGGCTCCAATTCAAAATGAACAAGCTGAAGCAAAACCACAAGATCTAGAAGAACAGCTACATATAGAGGTTAAACGTCGTGTAGCTCCTCAGATTCCTACTTCCTCTCCTCCATCAAGATCGCCAGCGCAACAACAGCCTACATCTCAGCAAATTCCTCCTACTAAGGGTCAAGGTGGGAAGTTGAAGAAAATTGTAGAGCTCACCAAGAAAACAGAAGAGTTAGAGCTACTGGTAAAGAAACATGAGGCTTTAATAATTTAGTTGAGGTGGAAAATAGTGCTGAATGAGGTTACAATGAAGGGGTTAAATGTTTCCTTAACTATGTCAAACCCTATGGATGATGCATCCAAAATGGGGGGAGATATAGATTTGGATGTTGAAAATGTGGAGAGAATGGAGATAGATGGTGCAGGACTAAATGAAGAAAGAGAGGTTACAGTAAGGGGGAGTGAGAGTGTGAGCATTGACCCCTCAGTAGTTGAAAATATTGTTGATAGTTTATCCATGGAAGTTGTGAGCAGAAAGGGAAAGGAGAAGGTTGAAGAAGAGAAAGATACCAGTTTTGAGGAACTGGAAAAGAATTCGGAGGAATTGGAGGTTCGGAAGAGGAAATTGTTCAACCTAAGGAACCTGAAAGAGGATTTAGAGTGGTGGATCAGCATGGAGAACCCTGTAGACCAAGCAACATTTGAAAAACACTTTGAAGGTATGTATGAAGGATTATTTGATGAATTGGCTGAAGAAACATTCACTATTAAAATTAAAGAAAGAGAGCCAAAGCCTGCACATACTTATGATGGTTGGAATGAAGAGATTGGAGGAGAAAAAGTTGTAAAAATCATCATTGACATTGACAGTGAGGCTGATGATGATATGAATGAGGAGTGTGCAGTTAAACAAGAAGAGTAGGAGACAGAGGTTGAAAAGGAAATTGAAGTTGAAAAAGAGAACGAGATTGTAGTTGAACCAAGTGCTAGCAGAGGTTAAAGAAGAGTAAAAAGTCATGCTCTGAAACCATCATCTTTGGTACCTTCCAAAGTGATGGGTCTGAAGAAGAAATTGTTGAGTTTCAAGAAGTATCAGACCGAGAAACAATACAAACTTCACTTAAAGAGTTACCTTGTAACTGCTGGGAGCATGAATGCAAAGTCTGTAGGACAAATGAAGATTGGGACACTTGAAAAGAATTGGATGGATGTTCAAACAAAAGTGATGATTAGAACCATGAAAGAAAAGAGGGAAAAGATGGTACATGATATCCTGAAGGGAAGGCAAACTGAAGTTGCTCCTGAAGAACCAAATGTTTGTGACAACCATCGAAAACTCAGGTCGAGTGCACTAACTTATAACCTCGATACTTATATTTTATAATTGCTGTAACTAAATTATGTGTTACGTGGTTACGTAAACATAACTCTTTAACCTAAGCTCGATGTAACTCATACAAAACTTTTAATGTAGGTTTACATTACTCAAACACTACACATGTGTGTCTCGGAATCGGAATCGGAATCGAATCATTAAACGAATCCTAATACCAAGAAAACATATAATGAACTTGCCTAAGTTCATTGCAAAACAATCGTAAACTTTACGCGAACGCAAATGCTTAACGATAACACAAAATAAAAAAACGAAAAGACCAACAGTTACGCCTCGTAACTAATGTGCAGACACGTAACTATTGGGAATAGTTACGCTGGCGTAACTATTGGGAATAGTTACGCTGGCGTAACTAATGTGCAGATAGCTCATGTGGTTTGTTGAGTGAGTCACCCAAGGACGTGTCAAACATCTCGACATTTTTCCTACAGGTGTCAAGACCTCTAGCAATCCAGAAAACAACACCTCTAAACCATTATTCAAGTCTCCAACTTCATTTTTACAATCACACACACACACATTTCATCATACTCTCTCACTTTTGGCAAAAAGGAACAGAAACACACACATTAACAAACACATACACAATCAAGAAACTCTTTCACTCCCTTTCATTTACAACCATAATTGTGGAATAAAATCATCAAAAACATCACATAAAAATGTTGGTGTCATCAAGAATAACAAGGGGTTTCAAGCACTTTAATCACATACGTCATTTCTTAAGCTTCGGAGACGAAAATCACCGTCAAGTCACTCTAGATCATCTCCTCTACATTTTCTTTTGGTATAATCATTTCTCCCCTGTTTATACATATATATTACTTTGCATGTGTAATCTACCACTTAAAAATATGTTTTCATGAAGTTTTACGGTTAAAAACGTAAGAAAACGAGTTTTATAAATATATACAAATATCTTTGTTAAATGGTTAGAAAGCTTACATAAAACTGTTATAAAGATGTACTTTGATGATTATACCACTTACATGTCGAAAATACACCATCAAAGGATGAATTTACAACACCAAAAACGATTTTTGACAACTAAAAGAAACTGTTATCAGTTACGCCGCGTAACTATACAGTTACGCTGGCGTAACTATTGGAACCTTAACTAGACCAGATACGCTGGCGTAACTGTAAACAGACATACAGTTACGTTGCGTAACTGTAACCAGGTTGTGAAAACTTATTCAATCCGTTATAAAATTTGTAACCTTGAACTTATTAGTTACACATATCTATGACACTGTAAAAAGAAGCATCTCGTTGACTAACGAGTATAATAATTAATAAGTAATGATACTTACACGAAAACATGATATATATTAGGATTTCGGTGATTCCGATCACCTCCCGAGCTTTTCCGAGCACGCTAGACTCTTCGCAACTAGTGAGTTACAAACCCCTCCTTTTAAACGCTTTTAATACATTTTGGGGTGAAATGCGAGTCTTATCCTTAAACACTATGCTTATGCTGAAACATGCCTTGAATGCTTAACAAAACGTTTTGATATTTGAATACTATTACGAAAACTATATTACCAGCATTGTTGATGGTTTTGCCAACAATGCTGAGGATACAAAAACTATTTTGCCAATGACATAACATCGGATCGTCATGTTGCGGACGTTGTACAACATGGACGTGAGATACCACTAAAACTCTCATACACTCCAACACTACAGTTGCTATTAATCTCTTTGGAGAGGACCGTTAGTAGTTATGGATAGCGCTATTAGGGTAGGTAGACCCTCGCCACAACAACAACAGATGGTGCATAATTATTACGTGGGTAGGCTATAGTCTTAGCAACGATCATTGGGCAATACTTAGGATTGTCATATAGCCGTACACTATGTGGTCAATGCCTACAAACATGAATACTTATACTTTACGCATTGCTATGCGTCAAAACATGAATACTTATACTATACGCATTGCTATGCGTCAAAACATGAATACTTATACTTTACGCATTGCTATGCGTCAAAACATGAATACTTATACTTTTCGCATTGCTATGCGTCAACACTTGAATGCTTATACTTTACGCATTGTTATGCGTCAACTCTTTGATTACTTATACTTTACGCATTGGTATGCGTCAACTCTTTGATTACTTATACTTTACGCATTGTTATGCGTCGACTCTTTGATTACTTATACTTTACGCATTGCTATGCTTCAACTCTTTGAATACATAAACTTTGTAGTTCACTAACTACGTCTCCCGTAGTTAACACTTGAATCGTATTTTCAGGAAACGAGTAAGCTTTGAGATGATGCTTGTATGCTTTGGTCGATGACTTCAAGAAGGGAATTTGGTTTAGGCAATTTGTATTATGAACACTTTCATATGTAATCGGATATGTAAACAATGGTTTTAACTACTTTGTAAACTTTGAAGTTATGTTTTATTTAATATAACTTGGTGCTTATCTATAAACTTGTGTATCGAATACTCTCGCTCTTCACATCCCGTTTTTCCGCTTTAGCGGGGCGTGACAGACTTGGTATCAGAGCTCAAAGTTATAGTGAATACTGATTTTTCAAAAATCAAACTATAACTAGTTTCTAAACAAATGATTTTACTTAACCAAAACGCGAAAGCATAGTTTAACTTAAATTATTCGGAGCCCGATCACCTACGAGTAATTTAGACTAAATTATGTTAGAACGGGATTGGTAAACATTTAAACAAACATTCCCGGGAAATTCTTGAAGTCAGACCCACATAGACCTAGATGCTAAACTTAAGATACTCTATGTGCTCAGCTTATTACCAACCCTAACACGAGCTGTAACATCGATTTAACTCGTTTCCGGTTTAGGCTATGCCAAGAGGGAAAGAGTTAGCTACGTCCGACAACGAAACGCTATATGCTTTAGACTAATACTAAAATAACATTAAGACTTAGTGGGAATTTGATTCCATTCACCTTTCTATGATGCAATGAAAGGAACGAATATAACCGTGTTAGACAACGAGGTAGATACCCGACGTATACTCTTGAGAACTCCCATTTTCCTACGACCTTGATATACGATAGTGATACGTTATCAAGGTATAGGAGCGTTGAATTAACATTATCGTAAACTATACATACAAACGTACTATTACATTACGGTATAATGACTCGGATCTGGACTGGTTTATACTGTCCCATGCCAACTATATCTCCCGTTCATTAGGAGGAGACAACACATTCTCGACTATCAACACCGTATACACTTTATTCCACTAATCTTTACGCGATGCCTTTTATGGCAACTAGGAAGTATTCCCACATAAGACATGAGTGTAGTTGCAAATCGACATACTAAGTGATGGACCCAAGATATCCGATAACTAAGGATTGACACTGGAAGACATGATGGGTTAATGCGACAAGTTTACGGATCTCCAGGAATAGTCCAGAAGTCGATGTATCATGACACTCGTATTCACAAACTATCACTCGGCATACTTCATACCAAATAAACGGTACATAGGGCAGTCCAAACAACTCGATGCTAGTTGCGAACCTGCTACACGTAAGAGTTTTGAAAGTCACTGTTATCGCTCGTTCGCTTTAGTATACACAATATAGTAATCTTCGGTCGTGCACTTATTCTTAATCTTAATTACATGATATGCCCCTAGCATAAACATTTATATCTCATACCTTACTTTCAGTTATTGACATTATTATTATACGAAATTATGTACAATAATTGATTGTACTCGATTAAGGGGCTATCATTTATGAAATCCCAAGGATATCGCAAACTTATCTAGGGAATCGGTGGTCAGTGTGGATTCCTAGACTTAAATACGAATCTAAGGTAACTTCAAAAAAAGGTAGGTTTTGAAGGTATATCCTAAAACGAGGGATCATCACGAAAATATGATCAAATTCTTATCTTATGGTAAACCACGAAATAGTTATTTGTCAAACATGTTGAAGTCATGTCTTTACAAGGAGATCATCTAAACATCTGCTCTACAATAAGACCTTATTCATACAAGGTGACATGGAAAGGACGAGGCTAAACCTTATACCCGAAAAACACTTACAACCGAGGTAATGGCTCATTGCTATTTAACCAAGAAAGTGCCCAAGGAAACCAATTAGTAGTAAGGGAGTACCCGGAAGTATTTACGGGTGACTTGCCCGAATTATTACTAGTCCATTAAGTAAACTTAAACATTAACTCAATACTTGGCACAACCCTTGCGGCCCGATCATCTTACAAGTTATAGCGTTCGTGATAGGAGCTGAGGAAGCAAGACACGACCCCGAGTAGTTGCAGCTTTGATGTAGTAATAGAAATGGATTGGTTGACCATCCAAGATGCGAAGATATTTTGCTTAGATAAAACGATATGGATGCCATTATAAGATGGGAAGGAACTAATAGTACAAGGAGATAGGCCGGGACAAACTTTGAAACTTATATCGGTGATGGAAATGCGCAAATACCTGAATAAGGGCTGCTTTGCATTGTTAGTAAACGTAAAAGACAAACAAACAAAAGCAGCAGACCTTAAGGATATACCGATAGACAGAGACTATCCTAAGGTATTTTCCGAAGAACTACCTGGGCTACCACCAAAAAATCAAGTAGAGTTTAGAATCGAGGTAATTCCTGGAGGGGAACCGGTGGCAAGGACGCCATATCGACTAGCTCCGACTGAGATGCAGGAACTATCCATCCAAGTTCAGGAATTATTGGATAAAGAATTTATCCAACCAAACTCATCAACGTGGGGAGCGCCGATCCTATTCGTAAAGAAGAAGGATGGATCGTTTCGCATGTGTATCGATTACCGAGATTTGAATAAGCTAACTGTTAAAAATCGATACCCTCTTCCACGAATCGACGACCTTTTCGATCAACTCTAAGGCGCAACCTATTTTTCAAAGATCGAATTAATGTCTGGATATCATCAAGTCCTTGTTTCTGAAGATGATATACCAAAAACCGCATTCCGCACTAGATACGGACACTACGAGTTCCTGGTAATGCCATTTGGACTCACAAATGCACCAGCTATATTCATGGATTTAATGAATAGAGTGTGCCGGCCGTATCTAGACAAGTTCGTCATTGTATTCATCGACGACATTCTAATATACTCGCGTACCAAAAAAGATCACGCAGAGCACTTAAAACTGTTGTTAGAATTACTCAAGGAACAACAACTCTACGCAAAGTTTTCTAAGTGAGAATTCTGGCTACGTGAAGTCAAATTTCTCGGTCACGTAATTAATAGATCCGGAATTCATGTTGATCCGTCAAAGGTCGAAGCTATAGAGAATTGAGAAACTCTCAAAAGTCCGACAGAAATCCGCCAATTTTTAGGACTGGCTGGATATTATCAGCGATTCATTCAAGATTTCTCTAAGATAGCTAAACCCCTGACAAAGTTAACACAAAAGAACGAGAAGTTCAACTGGGGAGATGCACAGGAACAAGCTTTCAATATACTAAAAACAAAACTGTGCAATGCTCCAATTCTATCTCTTCCTGAGGGAAACGAAGACTTTGTGGTATATTGTGACGCATTTAACCAACAGTTAGGTTGTGTATTGATGCAACGAAACAAGGTCATAGCGTATGCATCACGACAACTCAAGAAACACGAAGTCAATTACGCTACGCACGACCTAGAATTGGGAGCGATAGTTTTTGCCCTTAAAATCTGGAGACATTATCTCTACGGAACCAAATGCACGGTATTCACGGATCATAGGAGCCTACAACATATACTAGATCAGAAGCTACTCTACATGAAGCAAATGAGATGGTTGGAACTCCTTAGTGACTACGAATGTAATATTAAGTATCACCCTGGCAAAGCGAATGTTGTAGCACATGCCTTGAGTAGGAAAGAAAGGCAGCAATCGACTCGAGTACGTGCATTAGGAATCTACATTAAACCCGACTTGGGGATGCGTATAGAAAGTGCTCAACATGAAGCTTTGAAAGCAGATAACATAAAGGTCGAAACTTTGCACAAACACGATAAGGATTTTGTAAGGAAGAACGACGATGTCTATTATTTTAAGGATCGAGCATAGGTTCCTACAACTAACGAATTGAGAAAGGCCATTATGGATGAAGCACACCGAACACGATACTCCGTTCATCCAGTGTCGAGCAAGATGTATAAGGACCTCAAGGAACATTACTGGTGGCCCGGAATGAAAAGAGATGTTGCTTTGTACGTAGAGAAATGCCTAACTTGTGCGAAAGTGAAGGGAGAATATCAAAAGTCGTCAGGGTTATTGCAGCAACCTGAAATTCCCGAATGGAAATGGGAACATATCTCAATGTACTTCGTTACAAAATTACCTCGTACATCGAAGGGTAATGACATGATCTGGGTTATAGTGGATCGACTAACGAAGTCAGCACACTTCATTCCCATCAAGGAAAGTTTTAGCGAGGAAAAACTTGTCCAGATATATATCAATGAGGTAGTGACTCGTCACGGAATTCCCACGTCAATTATCTCGGACAGAGATACTCGCTTCACTTTCAGATTCAGGAAGGCATTCCAAGAATCGTTTGGCACTCGATTGGATTTAAGCACGGCGTACCATCCACAGACCAATGGTCAAAGTGAGCGTACTATACAAACACTAGGGATATGCTAAGAGCATGTGTTATTGACTTTGGAGGAAGTTGGGATAACCATCTACCACTGATAGAGTTCTCCTATAATAACAGTTATCATGCTAGCATCAAATGTGCGCCCTTTGAAGCTCTTTATGGAAGGAAATGCCGACCTCCACTGTGTTGGTTGGAACCAGGAGACAGACAACTAATTAGCATGGATGTAGTGCAAGAAACGATCGATAAGATCACAACGATTAAGGAACTACATAAGACTGCGAGGAGTCGTCAAAAGAGTTACGCTGATATGCGCAGAAAAGACTTAGAATTTCAAGTCGGTGACAAAGTACTTCTTAAGGTGTCACCTCGGAAAGGTACAATACGCCGCGGAAAACATGGAAAAATTAGCCCAATATATGTAGGACCATTTGAGATACTCGAAAGAGTAGGTCCAGTTGCGTATCATTTGGAGCTACCTCAAGAACTCGGTAACATACATAACACTTTTCATGTGTCGAGACTGAAAAAGTGCTTATCGGACGACACGCTTATCACACCTTTAGAAGAAGTATGACTAGACTAAAAGCTTCAATTTGTCGAAGAACCGATTGAAATCATAGATCGCGAAACTAAGAAACTTAGACATAGTCGAATTCCTATAGTAAGGGTACGTTGGAATGCAAAACGTGGCCCCGATTACACTTGGGAACGAGAGGATCAAAAGATGCGTAAGTATCCTCATCTCTTCACTTCTACCACAACGAATGCTACAAGTTGAAATTTCGGGACGAAATTCTTTCAAAGTTGGGAGAATGTGACAACCGTCAAAACTCAGGTCGAGTGCACTAACTTATAACCTCGATACTTATATTTGATACTTGCTATAACTAACTTTATGTGTTACGTGGTTACGTAAACATAACTCTTTAAGCTAAGTTCGATGTAACTCATACAAAACTTTTAACGTAGGTTTACATTACTCAAACACTAAACATGTGTGTCTCGGAATCGGAATCGGAATCAAATCATTAAACGAATCCTAATACCAAGAAAACATATAATGAACTTGCCTAAGTTCATTGCAAAACAATCGTAAACTTTACGCGAACGCAAATGCTTAACGATAACACAAAATAAAAAAACGAAAAGACCAACAGTTACGCCACGTAACTAATGTGCAGACACGCAACTATTGGGAATAGTTACGCTGGCGTAACTAATGTGCAGATAGCTCATGTGGTTTGTTGAGTGAGTCACCCAAGGACGTGTCAAACATCTCGACATTTTTCCTACAGGTGTCAAGACCTCTAGCAATCCAGAAAACAACACCCCTAAACCATTATTCAAGTCTCCAACTTCATTTTTACAATCACACACACACACATTTCATCATACTCTCTCACTTTTGGCAAAAAGGAACACAAACACACACATTAACAAACACATACACAACTGTCACACCCCGCTAAAGCGGAAACACAGGATGTGAAGAGCAATAGCATTCGATACACAAGTTTATAATCAACCACCAAGTTATACTAAATAAAACGTAACTTCAAAAGTTACAAGTGTTTAAAACAGCGTTTACATATCCGAATACAAAATAGGTGTTCATAGCCAAACCACTCGAACCCTTCCCATTCTTGAAGTCATCAGCCCAAAGCATAAAGTCATCAGCAAGCTTAATCGTAACCTGAAAATACGAGTCAAGTGTTAACTACGGGAGACGTAGTTAGTGAGCTACAAAGTTTAAGTATTCAAAGCGTTGACGCATAGCAATGCGTAAAGTATATGTAATCAAGTTTCGACGCATAGCGATGCGTAAATATAAGAAATCAAGTTTCGACTCATAGCAATGCGTATAAATATAGCATTCAAGTAATTGTCGCATAAACACGCGTAAAGTATTAGTATTCAAAAAGTTGTCGCATAACCATGCGTAAAGTATTAGTATTCAAAAAGTAGTCGCATAACCATGCGTAAAGTATAGCTTTCAAAATATTGACGCATAGCAATGCGTAAAGTTTAGTTTTCGTGTTCGTAGGCATTGACCACATAGCGCGACTATGTGACAATCCTATGTGTTGCGCAATGATCGTTGCTAATCCTAAAGCCTACCCATTTAGTATTATGCACCATCGTTATAGGTCGTTGTGGTGAGGGTCAATTTACCCTAATAGCGCTATACATATCTACTAACGGTCCTTTCCAAAGGGATTAATAGCAACTAATGTCCTTGGTAGTGTCGGGAATTTTAGTGGTATCTCACGTCCATGTTGTACAACGTCCACAACATGAAGATCGATGTTTTAGTCATTGGCAAATATAGTTTTCGTGTCCTCGGCATTGTTGGCAAAACCCTCAACAATGCCGGCAAAATAGTCATTCGTTTTAGTATTCAAAATATCAAGGCATTTCATAAGCATCCAAAGTATACAAGTGTTTTCGTAATAGCATTCGAGTATCAAATCGTTTCATAAAAGTATTCGAGTATCAAATCGTTTCATAAAAGTATTCGAGTATCAAAGCGTTTCATAAAAGTATTCGAGTATCAAAGCGTTTCATAGTTTGCTTCAGCTTAAATGTAGTGTCTAAGCCTAAGACTCGCATTTCACCCCAAAAAGTATTAAAAGCGTTTAAAGAGTAGGGGTTTGTAACTCACTGTTTGCGAAGATTTCTAGCGTGCTCGGAATTGCTCGAAGGTGCTCGGAATCACCGGAGTCCTAGTATAAACCAAGTTTTCGTGTAAGTATATCACTTGTTAGCTTTCATACTCGTTAGTCAACGAATTGTTTGTTGTTTAAGTGTTATAATTTTGTCCAATGAAATTTGGGCAGCGCTTCCGCGCTATAAAATTTATGTCCAACATTTTCTATCCACTTTCCCGCTTAATACGATTCATAATATATCATTATATAACGTTATGATGAATTAGTTATTTAAATACCTCATCTTATCATTCAAAGTACAAATATGTAACCTGTTATATTATGTTTATAAACTGTGAAAAGTATATGTGCCTCGATTTCTCCGTTAACACTTTAAAAATACGATTTTTGTGCACAGACTCATTCAGCCAGCGGCTGAAATTATTCAGCCGCCGGTTGGATGGCCGTGACAGATTTTCTTGTTTTGCCATTTTCGCGATTTTAAGTGTTTTTGGGCTAGATTTCGACATGCAACTGAATATTCATCAAGAGTACTTATATATATGTTCAAATATCAGTTTCTTTTGGATTTTTAGCCACAAACATATAGATTTATGTAAGAGATTATGAAAACCCGTTTTTGTATAAAAATCGTTATAAAACTTCTTAAAACTTGTTTTTAAGTAATGGATCGTACATGCAATGAGTTATTTATGTAATAACAGTAAAGGAAAAGTGTTTTTACCCAAAGAAAGTGTATGGATGATGATCTAGAGTAGCTAGGAGGTGTTTTCGGCTTCAAAACGGTAGAGATGATGTCTTGGTGCAAGCTTCTTGATCTTCTTAATGATAGTGTCGATTTATGTGGTGATTCTTGTGTGTTTTATGGTTATTTTTGCTGTGATTAGAGGCTGTAAATGAGAGGGGGATGAGAGAGTTTTTGAGATTTTGGAGAAACACCAATATGTGTGTGTGTGTGTTTTTGTTATAAAAATGAAAGAAAAAGGAAAAGAATTGTGATAATAAGGCATTGGGACTGCATTTTCTGGCAGAAGTGAAGGTCCAATCGTGATGAGGCAAGTGGACCACTTACATTTCATGCAAAAATGAGTCACCAAAGAGTTGTCCAGACCCTTTCAGCCGTCGGCTGGAGGATCTCAGCCGCCGGCTGGAACCCAGCCGTTGGCTGAATGGCCGGTTCAGCAAAAATTCCGATTTTTCGTTCGTTAAGGTTCCCGATTGATTTAAATTGAACTTAGGAAAGTTCTTTGTATGTATTATTTGTATTTTAGAGTTCAATTGTTGGTTTGATTCCGATTCCGATTCCGGTTCCGAGACACACACGTTAAAAGTTTAAGTAACGTAAACCTACATTAAAAGTTTTGTGTGAGTTACATCGAGCTTAGCTTAAAGAGTCATGCTTACGTAACTACGTAACACATAAAGTTAGTTATAGCAAGTAGCAAGTATAGCGTATCGAGGTTAAAAGTTAGCGTTGTCGACTAGAAGTTTTGACGGTTGTCACATTCTCCCCACGTTGAAAGAATTTCGTCCCGAAATTTCAACTTGTAGTATTCGTTGTGGGAGAAGTGAAGAGATGAGGATACTTAAGCCTCATTCGATCCTATCGTTCCCAGGTATATTCGGGGCCTCGTTTCTTAGTTTCTTAGTTTCGCAATCTTGTCAGGATCGTATTAGTTAATGTAAACTAATAGATTTGCCTTCGTTAAGATCAAGATCTATTGAAGAAGTTCAGCAGCGGATGAACACTTCAATATTACAAGTTGTCGAACAATAAATTATGAATAAGAACAAACAAAAAGTATTGTCGAATTATAAGCGTCAATCGTATTAATCTTAAGAATATCAATACAACGTGTTTTTATGAATACAAGGATCTATCTTTATATAGACCTTGAGGCTGACCTAGATAAACTAGGAAACATCATCTATCCTTATCTAAATATATCATTATCTAGAAATAAGGAAACTCTATCTAATTAACAAAAGGAAACATAATCTAATTATAATTCTATAACTTAGATTATACTTGCACGGCAAGTCGGTCTTCCGGTCTTGACTTCTTCCGTATCTTGACTTTGCCCGTAGAAACTTCAATATCACCGTAGCAACATAATCAGCCGTAGTAACTTGTTGGACAGCCGTACTAACTTGTCTTCCGTAGTAACTCTTAATATCTTCCGTATTAATAGTTTGAGTTACTATTCTTGTTTGTTAAGTGAATTGTTCATGGTTAAACTATTTTAGCTAAGTTATAACCCAACAATCTCCCCCTAACCTTGAACTTTTATGACACATCAAAAGTACAAGTTTTAAACTCCAACAGTACTAACTTTTTACAAAAGATGATTAATCATTTACAAATATTTTGATCATCTTTGTTTAGGCCAATCACTCTCTGTGCCTTTGTGTTTTTCCTCTGTGATTTGCACTAGAATTCTCCAAACTAGCTCATGTGCAAGGTCTGAATCATGAAGACCATTAAGCTTCACCTCTATCATTTCTTCCAATGTCTTCAGCCCGTGAGGATATTGCACATCAACCAAGTAGAATTCCATGGCTCCCTCCTTTCTTCTGATGGAGTAGACACCACTGCGATCATAGATAAACCATCTGATGACTGGATTCTTTGGACCTCCTTTCTTGAACACTGAGCTCTTCTTCTTGTACCCTGGTTCAAATAGCCCACACAGAATGTCCATAGCAAGTTCAGTTCCTGACAAAGCTTTTCTTTGATGAGAATAATTTGTCTTGCCTATGTGATACATTCTTTCCAAGTCATCCCTGTCAAACACTCTTATGGCTTCATGGAAGGCATGAAGTATCTTCTTTGATCCATCTTGTCTTTTAACTTCATATTCAGTCCCACCAATGAACTTCCAGTCAATAATCATTGGAAGTCTCTTAGCCAATGGAGTAAACCTCAGTCCTTCTTCATGATGAATATACTCAGAATATCCCATTGGATTGAATTTGAGTCCTTCTTCATCTCCTCCTTGATCAGTTACTGGAGGATCTTGTTCCATGTCTTCAGGTTCTGATTTGATATCCATGAATGGAACACTAGGACCTTCTTGTTGAGAAGCAGCAGCATCATCATTCATCCTCCTTCTTTTAGCTAGAGGAATTCTCTTTGATGGTCTTTTCTGTCTTTTGAGCTTAGGCTTCTCTTGAGATTTCCCTTCAACAGGTGCAGGTTCTGGTTGGATAAACACCTTTCTTCCAGTTTTAAGGGCAGCTTCTAATGATTTATTTTTCTTCTCTTGAATCTTTGCAAGAGTAGCTTCCCTTCTGGCTTCCTTTTGTCTTTCTTCCTTCACAAGGTCCAACATATTAGTTAACTTCATAGGGCCTAAGGATCTACCACTGTAACCTTTGCTCTTGAGGTACTTAGTGTACTTCTCCCTATCTTCAGCTAACTTTATTTGAGTATACTTGGACACTTTCTTCTTCTCAGGCTTTGTTTTAGCTTTTGATCGTTTGAGAGAAATTTCATCTTCTTCCAGAGTCTGCATTCCATACTCGAAATCTGCTCTAACTTGGCCTTGAGAACAAAGATGTTGAAAGAGTTCTTCATTATACATCTCCTTTGCTTTGATTGCATCCTCTGCAGCAATTTTCTCCAATCTTTCTCTTTCTTCTGGAGTTGGAGCTGTATTTAGTTTAGCATGGAGCTCATCTTCTTGAGCTATCTTCCTCTTTCTTGCTCTTTCCTCTTCTTCTTTCTCAGCAGCCATTCTCTTAAATAGTTCTGCTTCTTCATGCTCTTGTCTGAGCACTTCAATCTCTTCAGCTGTCAGACCTTGAAAATTAAAGGCTTCCTGAGAACTTCTTTCTTCTTCAGTCTTTGATTTCTCCACAACAATGGATTTGCCTTTTCCTTTTTCTTGTTCAGCATCAAGGTCAACTCTTTGTATTTTCTTCTTTTTCTTATCCACTGTGACATAGCCAAATCTCCCTGTAGAAACAGACATACCTGCAGATTGTTCAGGTAAGGTTAGAGAGGTTTGTATTGGTTGTTCACCTAATGCAGCTGATGCTCTCTGTTTTGCAACTCGCTCAG
>CAJVGC010000060.1:33694858-33765478 GCA_910822075.1 Senecio squalidus | reverse complement strand
TGGGAATCCTAGGCTCATCTAGGGATGGAGGGATATAGTTTTGGTTAAATGGAGGGGCAACTTCTTTGTATCCTAAACCAGCCTTTACCTTGCCATGAATTTGTTTTTGACATAGGTCATTGACTGATTTTGAAGCGAATTCTAATTTTCCTACATCTAACTCAACTTTATCATGTTCTTGATTTAATCGTTTGATTTCATCCCTAGCTATTTTGAGTTTAAGAAGTAAGTCCTCTTTTTGCCATTCAAGTAGATTAATCTTTTCTTGATAACTTTGTTCATTGATTTTGTGTCCCTTAATCTGATTTTCTAAGTTATCAATTACCCTATGTGCTGACTGTCTTTGTTCTTCTAGAATCTTAATTGAATCGCTCATCAGTAGGTTGTGGTTCTTATATTTAACAATTATATCTTTGCATTCAGAAGAACAAAGTTTAGAATTTACCTCGGCCATAAGAGATGGATTGTCAGAGGTTGGTGATGGTGATTCAATAGCCATTAGAGAATTCTCTTGAGGTGCTCCTTGATCATCATCATTCCATTCATAGCGAAGTATATTGTTACCAAGTTCAGGAATACCAACATCAATATAGACTAGCTCCGTAGAAACTAAGTCATCCGTAGGAACTAATTCCTCCATACAACTAATGTCCGTATCATTCATTACTACGGCGATGCATGCATGGTGAACAGTATCGTCTACATGAAATTTCTCTTCAGGGATTAGTGCTCTATTTTGGCTTGTTTCTTCAGCTAAGTCACTCCAATCATATCCAAAGATGTCTTTTGACATAAGTGCACTCTGATTTGTGTCTTGAGTGGATCGTGGATTGTTGGTTCTTGACTTGTTTGGACATTCCCTAGCAAAGTGACCTAATTCGTTGCAGTCATAGCACTTCACCTTGCTTTTGTCAAAAGTGATTCGTTCGTTGTTTCGTGGATTGAATCGTCTTCCAGTCCTGTTTAGAAATCTTCTTGCTCGTAGTGCCAACAAAGCAGATTGCCACTTTAGATCAATTTCATCACAGTCATCCTGATGCATCTGTTTTACATTTTCACATGTGAGATTTGAACACTTAGATATGAATGCATCGAATGAGATTTCTTCGTTGACATCATGTTTTGGTCCTTGAGATGTTGTAGCCAGTGCAGTATTGACATTATTAGTGCTAGAGCTGCTGTTTCCAGATCTTTCTGCCTCCACTTCTGCTTCAAAGACTCTTAAGTCATTGTAAAGTTCATCTAGTTCCAGTTCTTCCAAGGTGTCTCCTTGTCTGTAGGAGACAGTGTATACTGTCCATTCTTTGCCTAAAGATCTTATGAACTTTCTGTTTAGATCATCTTTATCGTACTTAATGCCTGCGCTTATCATCTCTCCAACGAGCTTTTTGTACCGATCAAACGTTTGTGCTATTCTTTCGCCATTCAGGGAGTTGAAGTTCTCATATTCCTGTTTAAGAAGAGCTTTCTTGTTCTTCTTTGTGTTCTTTGTCCCGCTGAATCTTTTCTCCAAAGCTTCCCATAGCGATTTTGCATCTTGGTATTCTTCAAATTGTGATAGATAGTCGTTAGGAATAGCAATTAACAGAATACTCAAAGCCTTGATTTCGATTTGTTTTTCTCTCCGTTCAAGATCAGTCAAAGGTGGTCTACCAGCAAGACCAGGGTTACCATCAGCTCCATGGGGGGTTGGTTTTTTGTTACCATTAATAATCACATCCCAAACTGTATAGTCAGAAAGTAGAATCTGTTGCTTGATTCGTAACTTCCATAAGTCGAATTTGTTGCTGTTTAGTATAGGAACTTTGCCGATTGTGATTTCAGTCATGATGGTAAACTTGATTCTTCGTTTATGAGGATTATAAACTTGTTGATCAATGGATCTAAAGCACCTCCTGTGCTCTGATACCACTTGTCAGGATCGTATTAGTTAATGTAAACTAATAGATTTGCCTTCGTTAAGATCAAGATCTATTGAAGAAGTTCAGCAGCGGATGAACACTTCAATATTACAAGTTGTCGAACAATAAATTATGAATAAGAACAAACAAAAAGTATTGTCGAATTATAAGCCTCAATCGTATTAATCTTAAGAATATCAATACAACGTGTTTTTATGAATACAAGGATCTATCTTTATATAGACCTTGAGGCTGACCTAGATAAACTAGGAAACATCATCTATCCTTATCTAAATATATCATTATCTAGAAATAAGGAAACTCTATCTAATTAACAAAAGGAAACATAATCTAATTATAATTCTATAACTTAGATTATACTTGCACGGCAAGTCGGTCTTCCGTGTCTTGACTTCTTCCGTATCTTGACTTTGCCCGTAGAAACTTCAATATCACCGTAGCAACATAATCAGCCGTAGTAACTTGTTGGACAGCCGTACTAACTTGTCTTCCGTAGTAACTCTTAATATCTTCCGTATTAATAGTTTGAGTTACTATTCTTGTTTGTTAAGTGAATTGTTCATGGTTAAACTATTTTAGCTAAGTTATAACCCAACAAATCTATAATCTCAATTGGCTCTTCGTCGAGTTGAAGTTTTCCGTCTAGTTGTACTTCTTATAAAGGTGTGATAAGTGTTTCGTTCGATGAGTACTTTTTCAGTATCGACACATGAAAAGTGTTATGTATGTTATCGTGCTCTTGTGGTAGTTCCCAACGACACGCAACTGGACCTACTCTTTCGAGTACCTCAAATGGTCCTACGTATCTGGGGTTAAGTTTTCTAGTGTTTTCCGCGGCGTATTTCACCTTTCCAAGGTGACACCTTAAGAAGTACTTTGTCATCGATTTGAAATTCTAAGTCTTTTCTTCGCACATCAGCGTAAATCTTTTGACGACATCTAGTAGTCTTAGTCGTTCCTTTATCGTTGTGGTTTATCATTCGTTTCTTGTACTACATCCATACTAATTAGTTATCGATCTCCTGGTTCCAACCAACATAGTGGCGATCGGCATTTCCTTCCGTATAGAGCTTCAAAGGGCGCACATTTGATGCTAGCATGATAGCTGTTATTGTATGAGAACTCTATTAGTGGTAAGTGGTTATCCCAACTTCCTCCGAAGTCGATAACGCATGCTCTCAGCATGTCCTCTAGTGTTTGAATAGTGCGCTCGCTTTGACCATCGGTCTATGGATGGTAAGCCGTGCTCAAGTTCAATCGAGTACCAAACGACTCTTGGAATGTGTGACGTCCCGTCAATTTGAGGTACTTGAGTCACCGTCATTCTTTTAATATTATTCTTCAATTGTTTCGACCCTTGTATTTCGCTTTGTTTTACTCACGATTTATTATTGAGAATCGGGTTTTATGTGATTATTTTGATTCGTCCCTTGAGACGTAAGATTATGTTTGTCTAAGTGCCATTTAGTTAGTGTTCTCACGGAAATAAGTTAGGAGGTTACGCCCAATTTGTCGGTTAACGTATTCTTTATCTTCGAGAAACCGTGCTTTTACGCTTGTTTATCTTTTACCGAAATCGTGCGTATCTTGAATCCAAACTTAAAAGTTATCATTTAAATGAATCATAATACCAATAATACATATGATGAACTTGCCTAAGTTCATTTGTAAAGCAATCGGGAATCCTAAACGAATGCATATACTTAACGACAACACGAACAAAACGAAGAAATCCAGGAATTTGAGCTGGCCGCGCCGCGGTCCTAACCCTGGACAACTCATTTTGTTGAGTTGTGAGTCATAACTTGCATGTATTATACACTTGTCACAAACTTAAAAACGTGGCAAAGCCTCAATTAGACCAGGTTTATACTTCCCTTTTGTGTCTTACCAACTCACATTTCATTCCAATCACCCACAAAATCAACTCACTTCTCTCTCTCTATTTGAAGCTAACACACAAACACACACATTTCCTTTCATTTCTTCACCTTGTGGCTGTGATTTTCAGCAAATAAACACCAAATTTCACCACCATAAGTTATTAGTTTCATCAAGGAGAGTGAGGTATATACATCCTTTTGGAGGCATTCGCTTATCTCTAACGTTTTTGGGTCAAAATCACCATCAAGCTTCAAGAAATTCCATCAAGTCATTTTAGATCATCACATCTTCATTTTCTTTGAGGTATAATAACCTTTCATCACTGTTTTTCATTTCATTTACTTATTGCATGTATCATCTAGTACACAAATAAGAGTTTTTATGAAAATTTGATGGCTAAAAATCTATAAAATCAAGATTTTTATAAAATGTATATGGATCTTTGATTTAAATGGTGAAAAGCTTTACAAAATGGTTGTTTGAAGGTGTTTTGATGATTCCATAACTTGCATGTTTAAATCTATTACATCAAAAGATGATTTTCCAACACAAAACGATTTTTGTAAAAAAATTGAAATATCTGAAGACGCGACCGCGCCACGGTGCGTCCACCGCGAGGCAGTCGTGGTGAGCCTACGACCGCGGCGCAGTCACTCCACCGCGTGGCAGTCGTGGTGAGCCTATGACCGCGGCGCAGTCACTCCACCGCGAGGCGGTCGTGGACCAGATTCTGGAAATTTTGTAAATCCGTTAAGTTTGCACCTTAAGCTCGTTATTTTGTGAACCTTTATTAACGGTGAGTGTATTGTGTTTTGGAGGAGGGTTTGTCCTCAGCACCACGACACCGAGGTCTTTGGTTCCGGATTCTATTCTTGTCAAATCTTGCGGGTGTTATGTTGGTGCAATATCTGTGACCGTTGTTCTAGATTAATTAAGTCTTTAGTTATAGTTTATTTGAGTCTGTTATGGCCCAATAGCATTGTATTGTTATGTGGGCTATTTAGTCTGTTATGGGTGTTAATGGACTTTGCAAGGTCCATGAGCCCATTAGTGGCCCAAGCCTGTGAACATGTCTCTATATAAAGAGGCATTGAGTTTAGGTTTAGGGTTAATGATTCTAGACAGACTGAGAGAGAGAGAGTTCTGTGAAGGCTACTTGTTGTAATTGAGTGATTCAATTAATAAGATAGTCAGAATTCGGGTAATTGTGTTTATTGTTTTTACTGCTTTCGATTATAACCTGTTTGATTACTGATTACGAGATTCCGCCTCGTGATTAGTTAGTTTAATCCTGTAGATCGGACCACTGGGACCTTCAATTGGTATCAGAGCAAACGCACTGTTTGCTCTCTATCGAGATTTGGTTCAGGATTATATATCAGGTTTTAATCGATTTTGGGATTTAAGGGTTTAACTTTCTGGCGGCTGTTTTCTTTAAGATTAGGGTTCCTCAAATTTTCGACGGCTACAAAATTTAGGGTTAGTGGCTGCTTGGATTTTGAAACTTAAATCTTCGTGTGAATTTTTTTTTCGTTTGGTAATCCGCCTGAATCGATATTGGGCTCAAGTTATTAGTTTTTAATTGGGCTTTGGGCACAAGAGGACTAAGAATACAATTAAAACTGAGCAAACAAAAATTCTTAGTTGGTAGCTGCCGCTGGTATCAAAAAGAGAAAAAGGGGGATTTCTTGTTTTCTAAGCCGACAAAAGCAAAGAGGGGGTGAAAAACAAACACACCCAGTCACACAAAATTAATTTCGGAGACAGCGATTAGAAAAGTCAAAAAGAGACACCATCTTCGTTTCATGTGACGAACTTGATTGAATTGCTTATCATCTTCGCCAGCGATTAACAGTGGAGATTGAATTCATATTCGCCTCATCATCTTCGTTGATCTTCGTGGTTGTTTGATCGATTCATCTTCGTCTAATTTTCGTAAATCATCTTCGGCAGTGAATCAATTGGGGACGAACATCAAAAGCGAACAAAACAAACTTCGTGGCAGTGATTGTTATTACTTGTTCGTGGCTGACTGACAAAGGCGGACGAACACCATCTTCGTTTAAGATTCATCTTCGTGGCTGTTGTTCGTGAAATACATCTTCGTGGAAAAGGCGAACATCTTTTTCGTTCCGAAATCATCCTCGACATTTTTACTTGTTCGCCAATTTGACTTGTTCGCCGATTTGACAGGTCTTTTACTTGTTCGCCGATTTCACGAACACCTTGTTCGTAATTTCAGCTGTTCGTGAATTGATCTTCGTGTGTAACTTGTTCGTGATTGTTCGCCGATTTGACGAAAATCGTGTTCGTGGTTGATTTTGTTTTGTTGTTCGTGACAGGCAGTTCGTCATGTTCGTGAGTAGGTTTGATTTGAAACATCAAGTTCGTTTCTTCTGTTCGTTATTTGGCGACCTAAAAGACTGAAAAGGTTTATTTGTTCGTCGATTGAGGTTTACTTGTTCGTGTTTGAAGAATAAAGTAGTTCGTTTGAAATCGATTTGTTCAATTGTTCGTGGCTGTTTCGTTCAGCATCATCTTCGTAAGTTGATTTTGGAAACACACTGAGAAGGGAATTTGGCAGATCATTGATTTGAATTGGGCCTGTAATTTTGATTCGGATTTGGGCCTAATTTTGTATTGGTTTTTGGATTTCAATTTGGGCCTCTTTTATTGGACTTGAGATTGTTAACTGGGCTTGTATTTGATCAGATTTGGGCTTAAGTTCATTTAAGCTAAATCGGACTTATTCGTTTAGACTTGGTGAATTGGACTTCTATTTTGGACTAAACTCATCGTTGTTTTGGACTGAATTGATTTGGACTCGTTTATTGGATTAATTTGGACTTAATTAATTTGGACCTAATTAATTTAACAAAAATTTACGAAATGTATTATTTTCAATACGATAATGACGCTGAAAGAGAAAGTGCTGGAAAAATCTTTATGAGGCAATTTGATACGTTCAAAGCTGAAAGAAACGAAAACTTTGAAGATACTGTCACCAGATACTATAATCTCCTTACAGAACTTGGCAGGTGTCGTATACGTTTAGGTGATAGAATAATTAAGAAATTTTTAGACGCTTTGCCTAAGCATTGGGAAGTTTATGTAACCTTGGTAAAACATGAACGTGACTTTGATGAGTTGATTGTAAAATTAAGAGCATATAAGTCAACACTTATGGCATCTATTGAGGGATTTCGCAGTGAAGTCAGTATTTCTGCAGGCGATTCTCGTACTGCAAGTGATCAAGATACTGAGAGTACATCTTCTGACAAAGAGACTATTTCAGCTTTAACCTCGGAAAATAAACGTTTAACCGAAGCCTTGGACATCTTGACGAATCAACATAAAGATTTGAAAATTGAATTGTCTTGGGAAGTTCACCTGAAGAATGATTTATCCAACAAGCTTAAGCAAGATTCCAATGATACAAGGGAATATCAATGTACTATCGATTTACAATCAAAACAGATCGACATGCTTTATGAATGTTTGGAAAAAGAGAAGCAGTTGTACATCGAAAAGGAAAAGGAACTACGAGAAAGCGAGGTCAAAAGATTGGAGCTTACCAGAAAGATTGAACAATTTCAGACTTCATCTAACACATTTACTTCCATTTTGAGTCGTCAAAGGCGCAGTGGAGATCGTACTGGTTTGGGATATAATGAAACACCTCCACCTTTTAATCACAATTACAGTTTTCTTAAAACTGAATGTGACGAGAAGGAAAATAGCGTTGGATCTTCTTGTGAATCTTCCTCTACAAAGGATGATCAGACTGAATCAAGTACTTCAACCGAGTCGAGTGTTTCGAAAACAACAATGAGTACATTAGCTGAAAACTCAAAACCCAAACAGCCTATGGAGGACTTGAAGTGTTTTAAATGCCGGGAACATGGTCATGTAGCCTCGGTATGTCCAAAGAAGAAGCGAAAGCAAGCCAATAGATCGCCTTCACCGAAGAAAGAGCAAGCTGACAGATCGCCTTCACCGAAGAAAGAGCAAGCTGACAGATCGTCTTCACCGAAGACTAATCGAATGGCTCATTCATATTCACCTGTACGGAAACAGGTGCAGCCTGTTCGAAAGTCAATGGCTCGATCATATTCACATGTACGGAAACAGGTGCCTCAAAAGTGGATAAAGAAACAGGAACACCCGAGTGTTTCTAATGATCGTTCATTTCAACCGCGTCCGTTTCGACCGTCTTTCAGAAGTTCTAATCCATACTGCCCGAGTCAGAGAGAACCTTCCTTTTATCAGCAGTCGAGATCCTTTCGTCCACCGATCAACCATCTGAATTCTAAAGTTCAAGCTACGGTTACTAAAGATGATGGTTTCTTCAAAGAGCTTGTCTATGTGAACGAAAGAGGACAATCAAGACGCGTTATGGCATGGGTTCCCCACCATAACTGATCATTGCTAATTATAGCTGATATTATTTGTAACTTTGTAATTTCTTTTTATGAAAATTAGAGTCGACATGAAAACTTCAAAATTTCGTGTCGATCTCTTAAAAAAAAAAAAAAAAAAAATTAGAATCGACTTGAAACACTCAAAATTTCGTGTCGATATCTTTAAAAAAAAAAAAAAAAAAAAAAAAAAAAAAAAAAAAAAAAAATTTACTAACGTTTGTTTGCACGTTACGAAGCGCGTACGAGACTCTCTTGAAAACTGCTGTTTGAGACGTTGTTCATCGTCAGACAGCTCAGGGGGAGTTTTGTTGTCATTTATGGAAGCACGGAGAATACAAGAAAAAGCGATGAACTTAGTTGAGTCAACTCGTGATGAAGACTCTGATAAACAACGAAGTTCACAACAACAAATGGAGCTGCCTAACTCTTCACAAGCATTAACGGAGAAGACCAACTCTTTGAAAGCGTAAACGGAGAAGACTGAATCTTCACAAGCTTACACGGAGAAGACTGAATTATTGCAACAATTCAGGGGGAGTTATTCAAGACAATGATGAGTTAGAAGAACCTGCAAGGAAACAAGGAGTACAAGACTATAAAGACTTTGAGCGTATAACAGAATCTAGAAGCAACAGTCAAGGGGGAGTTTGTTGGTGCAATATCTGTGACCGTTGTTCTAGATTAATTAAGTCTTTAGTTATAGTTTATTTGAGTCTGTTATGGCCCAATAGCATTGTATTGTTATGTGGGCTATTTAGTCTGTTATGGGTGTTAATGGACTTTGCAAGGTCCATGAGCCCATTAGTGGCCCAAGCCTGTGAACATGTCTCTATATAAAGAGGCATTGAGTTTAGGTTTAGGGTTAATGATTCTAGACAGACTGAGAGAGAGAGAGTTCTGTGAAGGCTACTTGTTGTAATTGAGTGATTCAATTAATAAGATAGTCAGAATTCGGGTAATTGTGTTTATTGTTTTTACTGCTTTCGATTATAACCTGTTTGATTACTGATTACGAGATTCCGCCTCGTGATTAGTTAGTTTAATCCTGTAGATCGGACCACTGGGACCTTCATGTTAAACGGTATAAATTGCTATCCTTGAGAATCTTTCGATTTCATTATCCTTTCCTATTAATTACGGTTTTAGCCTTGAAAACGGTTAGGAGTAAATATTAGACCCACACTTAATGTATTATCAGATTTGGATTGAGAATGGACGAAATATGTTAAAATGTAATCTAACCGAAAGTATCGTAATTAACTTATTATTGTATTATGTATTATGAGAAAGGTTTAAAATGTAAAATTTTTACCAAGCGGGAAAGTGTACGGATTTTGGACAAATAATTGTTGATGCGGAAGCGCTGCCGGATTTTCCATTCGCGACTTTTTACGACCTTAAACACTCGTAGGAGTAAATTTATATATAAAAGTAACTTATTATACAATAACATCGTCTTTGGACTCAAAGACGTCAACATATTTATAAATGTCAAACAAATAAACCTTCGTTTCATAACGCTTTCGTAAGCTAAAATGATTAAACGGCGTTTTTACGACAAACTCTTGGTAAAATGATTTTGAAAGTTATATTACCCTTATACTTTGAAAAGTTAAGACTTTAAATTATCCTATGTGTCAAAGTGGACTTTTATGGTTGACTTTGACTTTCATAAAGTCAACATTCCTGACGTTTGACTTTGACCAAGTCAACATTGTTTCCATTGACCTTGGTCGATCTATTGAAACTGGGTAACGATATTTTATTAACCGATACTCCTAGTAGTCGTTCTCGATTCGGATTATCATTCTCTTCCAGTTGACGATTATGACGTGGAATGCCGATATATTTCCGAGCGGTCCTGTTTGACGCGGAGCATCGCCTTCTAAATACGTCACCTCATTTAAACTTATTAACATTTGGATTATCTTATTTAACTTAATCTTAACCGACAAGGCTAAGCCGGACCTAGACTTATAGAGATACTGAGACTATGTTGTTTATTGTTTTAAGGCACTTAGGCGGTGGAGTTGTAACTCTGTGTTGGTGTACCCGATATTTGTTTGCTGAAGCTTTATCAGTGAGTTATTCGTAGCCCTTGTCTTAAATATTTTTGGGCTCTAAAGCGTATTTTAAATTGTCTGCTTGTATGCGGAATGTTGTTGATTATCTTGTTTGCCTAGTGGATTAGGACTGCCTTAGATTGAAAGCCATTAGCCCTTGTTGGGGCCCCCTCATACACTTGTTAAGCTTTATGCCCAACGGTTACATATATATAGATCTATATGGGTTATAGACCTAACCCTCACTGCTCGGTAGAATATTTCTAGGAGCGGATGTTATGGCCGGTTAATTAATTTGTTACCTTTGGTTGGCGACCTCAGGATTTGGGGTTGTATGGTGAGGTTCAGTGTATGATTAGTCTAAGCAAAGTTCCTATCACTATTGGTTGTTGAAAACAAGATATATCATTTGAAATTGTTGTTGTTTGATGAAAATTTTCGATGGGTCAACTTTTACTTTAAATTTGCGAATAATTCACCAACATGTTGTTGATGTCGTTTTAACGCTTTGCAGGAAATTGAGGATTCCTGTTGATCATGCCATTTGTGCTTTTGGGATATTTGTCTTGTGTATTTCGGAACTTGTGATACTTGTTGTAATGTCCTTGATGTTCCACTTTGTTATGTTTGTAATACATACGTACTCGGCGATTTGTCGCTTTTGAATTTGTAATGTATTTTGTAAACACTTGGCATGATTAATGTTATTTTGATGTTGGTTTATTGGTTGTATTGTTGTAATGTTGACTCATGATATTATAACTGGAACATTCCGTGTTTCCGCTATAAGCGGGGTGTGACAGAATGCCCTCCAGAATCTGGAAGTGAAGCGAGTATCTCTGTCCGAGATGACTGACGTGGGTATTCCGTGACGAGTCACTACCTCGTTGATGTATATTTGGACAAGTTTTTCCACATTAAAACTTTCCTTGATGGGAATAAAGTGTGCTGACTTCGTTAGTCGATCCACTATAACCCAGATCATGTCGTTACCCCTTGATGTTCGAGGTAATTTTGAGACGAAGTCTATTGTGATTTTTCCCATTTCCACTCGGGAATTTCAGGTTGCTGCAATAGCCCTGACGGCTTTTGATATTCGGCCTTCACTTTCGCACAAGCGAGGCATTTCTCTACGTATAAAGCAACGTCTCTTTTCATTCCAGGCCACCAGTAATGTTCCTTGAGGTCCTTATACATCTTGCTCGACCCTGGATGAATGGAGTATCGTGTTTGGTGTGCTTCGTCCATAATGGTCTTTCCCAATTCGTTAGTTGTGGGAATCCAGGCTTGATCCTTAAAATAATAGATATCGTCGTCCTTCCTTACAAGGTCCTTATCGTGTTTGTGCAAGGTCTCGACCTTTATGTTATCCGCCTTCAAAGCCTCGTGTTGGGCACTTGCTATACGCGTCCTCAAGTCGGGTTTAATGTAGATTCCTAACGCACGTACTCGAGTCGTCTGTTGCCTTTCTTTCCTACTCAAGGCATCTGCTACGACGTTCGCTTTGCCAGGGTGATAATTAATATCGCAGTCGTAGTCGCTAAGGAGTTCCAACCATCTCCTTTGCCTCATGTTGAGTAGCTTCTGATCTAGTATGTGTTGCAGACTCCTATGGTCCGTGAATACCGTGCACTTAGTTCCGTAGAGATAATGTCTCCAGGTTTTTAAGGGAAAAAATTATCGCTCCTAATTCTAGGTCTGCTTGGCGTAATTGACTTCGTGTTTCTTGAGTTGTTGAGATGCATATGCTATAACTTTGTTTCGTTGTATCAATACACAACCTAACCCTAGGTTTGATGCGTCACAATATACCATGAAGTCTTCGTTTCCCTTAGGAAGAGTTAGAATTGGAGCATTGCACAGTTTCGTTTTTAGAATATTGAAGGCTTGTTCTTGTGCATCTCACCAGTTGAACTTCTCGTTCTTTTGCGTTAACTTTGATAGGGGTTTAGCTATCTTAGAGAAATCTTGAATGAATTGCCGGTAATATCCAACTAGTCCTAAAAATTGGCGGATTTCTGTCGGGCTCTTGAGAGTTTTCCAATTCTCTGTTGCTTCGATTTTTGATGGATCAACATGAATTCCAGATCCATTAACTACGTGCCCGAGAAATTTGGCTTCACGCAGCCAGAATTCACACTTAGAAAACTTTGCGTAGAGTTGTTGTTCCTTGATTAATTCTAATAACAGTTTCAAGTGCTCTGCGTGTTCTTCTTTGGTACGCGAGTAGATTAAAATGTCGTCGATGAAACAATAACGAACTTGTCTAGATACGGTCGGCATACCCTATTCATCAAATCCATGAATACTCCCGGTGCATTTGTGAGTCCAAATGGCGTTGCCAGGAACTTATAGTGTCCGTATCTAGTGCGGAATGCGGTTTTTGAGATGTCGTCTTTCGTAACAAGGACTTGATTATATCCAGACCTTAAGTCAATCTTTGAAGAGTATGTCGCGCCTTGGAGTTGATTGAAAGGTCGTCGATTCGTGGAGTAGGGTATCGATTCTTGACGGTTAGTTTATTCAATTCTCGGTAGTCGACACACATGCAGAACGATCCATATTTCTTCTCAACGAATAGGATCGGATTTCCCCATGGTGATAAGCTTGGTCGGATAAATCCTTTATCCATAATTCCTGAACTTGGTTGGATAATTCCTGTATTTCAGTCGGAGTTAGTTGGTATGGCGTCCTTGCCACTCGTGTCGCTCTAGGGACTTCTTCGACTCTAAGCTCTAGTTGCCTCAGTGGGGGTAGTCTTAGTAGTTCTTCGGGAAACACTTCCGGGTAGTCTCTAACTATCGACATGCCCTTGAGGTCTGCTGCCTGCGTTTGTTTGTCCTTTACGTTTATTAGCAATGCAAAGCAACCCTTATTCAAGTTTTTGCGCATTTTCATCACCGATATAAGTTTCGAAGTTTGTCTCGGCCTATCTCCTTGTACTATCAGTTCATTTCCATCTCCTAATGGCATTCGTATCGTCTTATCTAAGAAAAATATCTTCGCGTCTCGAGTGGTCAACCAATCCGTTTCTATTACTGCGTCAAAGCTGCAACTACTCGGGGGTCGTATCTTGCTTCCTCGGTTCCTATCACGAAGGCTCTAACTTGTAAGACGCTCGGGCCGCAAGGGTTGTGCTGAGTATTGATTTAATGTTTAAGTTTACTTAATGGACTAGTAATAGTTCGGGCAAGTCACCAGGAAGTACTTCCGGTACTCCCTTACTACTAATCGGTTTCCCTGGGCACCTTCTTGGTTAAATAGCAATGAGCCATTACCTCGGTTGTAAGTGTTTTTCTGGTAAAAGGTTTAGCCTTGTCCTTTCCATGTCGCCTTGTATGAATAAGGTCTTATTATAGAGCAGATGTTTAGATGATTTCCTTGTAGAGACATGACTTCAACATGTTTGACAATTAGCTATCCCGTGGTTTATCGTAATCATAAGAATGTGATCATATCTTCGTGATGATCCTTCGTTTTAGGGTATGCTTCCAAAACCTCCCTTGTTTTGAAGTCACCTTAGATTTGTATTCGAGTCTAGGAATCCACACTGACCAACGATTCCCTAAATAAGTTTGCGATATCCTTACGATTTCATAAATGCTAGTCCTTTAATCGAGTACCATCAATTATTGTACATTATTTCGCATGATTATAATGTCAATAAATGAAAGTAAGGTATGAGGCATACATGTTTATGCTAGGGGCATATTATGCGATTAAGATTAAGAATTCGTGTCGACCGAAGATTACTATATTGGGTGTGCTAAAGCGAACGAGCGATGAAAGTAATTTTCAAAACTCTTACGTTGTAGCAATTCCCCCACTAGCATCGAGGGGTCTGGTCTGCCCTATGTATCGTTTATTTGGTACGAAGTATGTCGAGTGATTGTTTGTGAATACGAGTGTCATGATACATCGACTTCTGAACCATTTCTGGAGCTCCGTAAACTTGTCGCATGAATCCATCATGTCGTCTTCCAGTGTCAATTCTTAGTTATCAGATATCTTGGGTGCATCACTTAGTATGTCGAGTTGCAACTGCACTCATGTGTCTCATGTGGGAATACTTCCCAGTTTCCATAAAAGGCATCGCGTAAGGATTAGTGGGATAAGGCGTATACGGTGTCGATAGTCGAGAATGTGTTGTGTGTACGGTGTTGATAGTCGAGAATGTGTTGTCTCCTCCTAACGGATGAGGGATATAGTCGGCATGGGGCAGTATAAACCAGTCCCGATCCGAGTCGTTATACGGTAATGTAATAGTTTACGATTGTAATAATAGCTTACGATAATGTTAATTCAACGCTCCTATACCTTGATAACGTATCACTATCGCATATCAAGTTCGTAGGAAGATGTGAGTTCTCATGAGTATGCGTCGGGTATCTACCTCGTTGCCTGACACGGTTATATTCGTTCCTTTCATCGCATCATAGTAAGGTGAATGGGATCAAATTACCACTAAGTCTCAGTGTTATCTTAGTATAAGTCTAAAGCATATAGTGTTTCGTGTCGAACGTAGCTAACTTTTTCCCTCTAGGCGAAGCCTAGACCGAAAATGAGTTAATCGAAGATACGGCTCATGTTAGTGTTAGTAATAAGCTGAGCACATAGAGTATCTTAAGTATAGCATCTAGGTATGTGTGGGTCTGACTTCAAGAATTCCCGGGGAGGTTCGTTTAATGTTTACCAATCCGGTTCTGGCATGATTTAGTCCAAATTATTCATAGGTGATCAGGCTACGAATAATTGAAGTTAAACAATGCCTTCGCGTTTTGGTTAAATAAAATCTTTTGTTGAGAAACTGGTTATAGTTTGATTTTTGAAAAATCGGTATTCACTATAACCTTGCGCTCTGATACCAAGTCTGTCACACCCCGCTAAAGCGGAAACACAGGATGTGAAGAGCAATAGCATTCGATACACAAGTTTATAATCAACCACCAAGTTATATTAAATAAAACGTAACTTCAAAAGTTACAAGTGTTTAAAACAGCGTTTACATATCCGAATACAAAATAGGTGTTCATAGCCAAACCACCCGAACCCTTCCCATTCTTGAAGTCATCAGCCCAAAGCATAAGGTCATCAGCAAGCTTAATCGTAACCTGAAAATACGTCAAGTGTTAACTACGGGAGACGAAGTTAGTGAGCTACAAAGTTTAAGTATTCAAAGCGTTGACGCATAGCAATGCGTAAAGTATATGTAATCAAGTTTCGACGCATAGCGATGCGTAAATATAAGAAATCAAGTTTCGACGCAGAGCAATGCGTAAAAATATAGCATTCAAGTAATTGTCGCATAAACACGCGTAAAGTATTAGTATTCAAAAAGTTGTCGCATAACCATGCTTAAAGTATTAGTATTCAAAAAGTAGTCGCATAACCATGCGTAAAGTATAGCTTTCAAAATATTGACGCATAGCAATACGTAAAGTTTAGTTTTCGTGTTCGTAGGCATTGACCACATAGCGCGACTATGTGACAATCCTATGTGTTGCCCAATGATCGTTGCTAATCCTAAAGCCTACCCATTTAGTATTATGCACCATCGTTATAGGTCGTTGTGGTGAGGGTCAATTTACCCTAATAGCGCTATCCATATCTACTAACGGTCCTTTCCAAAGGGATTAATAGCAACTAATGTCCTTGGTAGTGTCGGGAATTTTAGTGGTATCTCAAGTCCATGTTGTACAACGTCCGCAACATGACGATCGATGTTTTAGTCATTGGCAAATATAGTTTTCGTGTCCTCGGCATTGTTGGCAAAACCCTCAACAATGCCGGCAAAATAGTCATTCGTTTTAGTATTCAAAATATCAAGGCATTTCATAAGCATCCAAAGTATACAAGTGTTTTCGTAATAGCATTCGAGTATCAAATCGTTTCATAAAAGTATTCGAGTATCAAAGCGTTTCATAAAAGTATTCGAGTATCAAAGCGTTTCATAGTTTGCTTCAGCTTAAATGTAGTGTCTAAGCCTAAGACTCGCATTTCACCCCAAAAAGTATTAAAAGCGTTTAAAGAGTAGGGGTTTGTAACTCACTGTTTGCGAAGATTTCTAGCGTGCTCGGAATTGCTCGAAGGTGCTCGGAATCACCGGAGTCCTAGTATAAACCAAGTTTTCGTGTAAGTATATCACTTGTTAGCTTTCATACTCGTTAGTCAACGAATTGTTTGTTGTTTAAGTGTTATAATTTTGTCCAATGAAATTTGGGCAGCGCTTCCGCGCTATAAAATTTATGTCCAACATTTTCTATCCACTTTACCTCTTAATACGATTCATAATATATCATTATATAACGTTATGATGAATTAGTTATTTAAATACCTCATCTTATCATTCAAATTACAAATATGTAACCTGTTATATTATGTTTATAAACTGTGAAAAGTATATGTGCCTCGATTTCTCCGTTAACACTTTAAAAATACGATTTTTGTGCACATACTCATTCAGCCAGCGGCTGAAATAATTCAGCCGGCGGCTGAAGCCCAGCCGCAAGCTGAAATATTTCAGCCGCCGGCTGGATGGCCGTGACAAGTTTTTCTTGTTTTGCCATTTTCGCGATTTTAAGTGTTTTTGGGCTAGATTTCGACATGCAACTGAATATTCATCAAGAGTACTTATATATATGTTCAAATATCAGTTTCTTTTGTATTTTTAGCCACAAACATATAGATTTATGTAAGAGATTATGAAAACCCGTTTTTGTATAAAAATCGTTATAAAACTTCTTAAAAACTTGTTTTTAAGTAATGGATCGTACATGCAATGAGTTATTTATGTAATAACAGTAAAGGAAAAGTGTTTTTACCCAAAGAAAGTGTATGGATGATGATCTAGAGTAGCTAGGAGGTGTTTTCGGCTTCAAAACGGTAGAGATGATGTCTTGGTGCAAGCTTCTTGATCTTCTTAATGATAGTGTCGATTTATGTGGTGATTCTTGTGTGTTTTATGGTGATATTTGCTGTGATTAGAGGCTGTAAATGAGAGGAGGATGAGAGAGTTTTTGAGATTTTGGAGAAACACCAATATGTGTGTGTGTGTGTGTGTGTTTTTGTTATAAAAATGAAAGAAAAAGGAAAAGAATTGTGATAATAAGGCATTGGGACTGCATTTTCTGGCAGAAGTGAAGGTCCAATCGTGATGAGGCAAGTGGACCACTTACATTTCATGCAAAAATGAGTCACCAAAGAGCTTTCCAGACCCTTTCAGCCGCCGGCTGGAGGATCTCAGCCGCCGGGTGGAACCCAGCCGTTGGCTGAATGGCCGGTTCAACAAAAATTCCGATTTTTCGTTCGTTAAGGTTCCCGATTGATTTCAATTGAACTTAGGAAAGTTCTTTGTATGTATTCTTGGTATTTTAGAGTTCAATTGTTGGTTTGATTCCGATTCCGATTCCGGTTTCGAGACACACACGTTAAAAGTTTAAGTAACGTAAACCTACGTTAAAAGTTTTGTGTGAGTTACATCGAGCTTAGCTTAAAGAGTCATGCTTACGTAACTACGTAACACATAAAGTTAGTTATAGCAAGTAGCAAGTATAGCGTATCGAGGTTAAAAGTTAGCGTTGTCGACTAGAAGTTTTGACGGTTGTCACAACAATCAAGAAACTCTTTCACTCCCTTTCATTTACAACCATAATTGTGGAATAAAATCATCAAAAACATCACATAAAAACGTTGGTGTCATCAAGAATAACAAGTGGTTTCAAGCACTTTAATCACATACGTCATTTCTTAAGCTTCGGAGACGAAAATCACCGTCAAGTCACTCTAGATCATCTCCTCTACATTTTATTTTGGTATAATCATTTATTCCCTGTTTATACATATATATTACTTTGCATGTGTAATCTACCACTTGAAAATATTTTTTCATGAAGTTTTACGGTTAAAAACGTAAGAAAACGAGTTTTATAAATATATACAAATATCTTTGTTAAATGGTTAGAAAGCTTACATAAAACTGTTATAAAGATGTACTTTGATGATTATACCACTTGCATGTCGAAAATACACCATCAAAGGATGAATTTACAACACCAAAACGCTTTTTGACAACTAAAAGAAACTGTTATCACTTACGGCGGGTAACTATTGGAAGCTTAACTAGACCAGATACGCTGGCGTAACTGTAAACAGACATACAGTTACGCTGCGTAACTACAGTTACGCTGCGTTACTACAGTTACGCTGCGTTACTACAGTTACGCTGCGTAACTGTAACCGGGTTGTGAAAACTTATTCAATCCGTTATAAAATTTGTAACCTTGAACTTATTAGTTAGACATATCTATGACATTGTAAAAACAAGCATCTCGTTGACTAACGAGTATAATAATTAATAAGTAATGATACTTACACGAAAACATGATATATATTAGGATTTCGGAGATTCCGAGCACCTCCCGAGCTTTTCCGAGCAAGCTAGACTCTTCGCAACTAGTGAGTTACAAACCCCTCCTTTTAAACGCTTTTAATACATTTTGGGGTGAAATGCGAGTCTTATGCTTAAACACTATGCGTATGCTGAATCATGCTTTGAATGCTTAACAAAACGCTTTGATATTTGAATACTATTACGAAAACTATTTTGCCAGCATTGTTGATGGTTTTGCCAACAATGCTGAGGATACAAAAACTATTTTGCCAATGACATAACATCGGATCGTCATGTTGCGGACGTTGTACAACATGGACATGATATACCACTAAAATTCCCATGCACTCCAACACTACAGTTGCTATTAATCCCTTTGGAGATGACCGTTAGAAGTTATGGATAGCGCTATTAGGGTAGGTAGACCCTCACCACAACAACAACAAATGGTGCATAATTATTAAATGGGTAGGCTATAGGCTTAGCAACCATCATTGGTTAATACTTAGGATTCTCACATAGCCGTACACTATGTGGTCAATGCCTACAAACATGAATACTTATACTTTACGCATTGGTATGCGTCAAAACATGAATACTTATACTTTACGCATTGTTATGCGTCAAAACATGAATACTTATACTTTACGCATTGCTATGCGTCAAAACATGAATACTTATACTTTACGCATTGCTATGCGTCAACACTTGAATGCTTATATTTTACGCATTGTTATGCGTCAACTCTTTGATTACTTATACTTTACGCATTGTTATGCGTCAACTCTTTGATTACTTATACTTTACGCATAGCTATGCGTCAACGCTTTGAATACATAAACTTTGTAGCTCACTAACTACGTCTCCCGTAGTTAACTTGACTCATATTTTCAGGAAACAAGTATGCTTGTATGATTTGGTCGATGACTTCAAGAAGGGAATTTGGTTTGGGCAATTTGTATTATGAACACTTTCATTTGTAATCGGATATGTAAACAATGGTTTTAACTACTTTGTAAACTTTGAAGTTATGTTTTATTTAATATAACTTGGTGCTTATCTATAAACTTGTGTATCGAATACTCTTGCGTTTGTTATGTCCCAATTCGAATAAGGAATTTTACGAAAATATTTGTTTGAAAAAGATATTTTGTACTCAATCCCGTTATTTATGTTGTCACATAATAGCCTTCTAAAATTATAGATAATGTTATTACTATTAAACTTCACATGAACTAAAAAGAAATAATGTAAGAAAAACAACTTCCGTTTATGGATAGATGTTGGTCCTATTTGACTAAAATTAAAACGAGCTTTCTTAAACTTTAGAATTATACTAATTAACATATTAATATATAAATATGGATATACATATATTTATAATTTAAGGAAATTAAGGATATTACATACTCTCCATATAAATGTGTTTTGTACTCATACACTTGTATTTGTTAGATTTGATTCGGTGATCGTATTCTTTCGGTGATTCTCCCATTTTTGCTATTGTGGTTATTGGAGATAAGGTACAGATACTCTAGGTGGTACTAGGATCATTTCGGTAACATCTTTCCTCTCAAAAATTTGTTTGAATTGTGTATAAAGATGATTTATGCTTTTTTGTAAACTTGTTTTGTTTGTTAGTCTTTAAGTGTGTTATGATTTTCCTTATTTTAGATGTATTAACGAAGTTGCAAATCATATTTGTATATTGGGGAATCATAATGTGTTGGTCTTTGTAAATTGTGTAAAAACCGTTTCTTTAAAAACCCAACCAAAACAGCCCGTATTCAGCCCTAAAACAACCCTATAAACTGTCCCCGAACAGCCCCTAAACTGTCCAAAATTCAGCCCCGAAAGAGCGAGAAATCAGCCCACGAAACAGCCCGTATTCAGCCCCAAACAGCGAGTTTTCAGCCCCAAAACGGCTAATAAACAGCCCCGATATTGTCCCGAAAAAGCCCGGTAAATAACACGTGTGAGTATGTCAATTGGTACGGTGATTCGTATCAAGTGTCCCTCATTCCGTGTGGCTGTACACGTCACTATAAGGTTCCGTCTACTTGTTATTTGTAAAGCTTTGACAATCTTGTTATGGTGACTCGTGACAAGAATTAGCCAAACAGTTGGGTTAGACACGTGAATTTTAAACGAATAAAAATCCATATTAATAAACATTTTAAGTTTAGATACTTGCATACATTTTTAAATAGCTTTCTAAAACATATTTCGAATGTCTATTTATCACTTTGAAAAGTTGTAAAAGTATTGGAAAATTTATATTACATAAGTCGGTCAAAACGGTTTCTGAAAATATGCCTAAGAGTAACCTATCCATGGAGGTCCCATGAGCTCGTTATTGTGACATCGATAACGTGGCATCGACCGTAGCGGTGTATTTTGCTATATCTACGGCGTCTCCTTTTGATTACCTGATTTTTGGTACGAGCTCTTTGATTATACATTATTATAGGAGGCGTATGGATCGATCCTAGGAATTTGTGTGTTTGATGGTGGACGTTTATCGTAGTGTCATACGAATCGTTTGCACCGAAATGAATGATTAGTGGAGTAGCTACCCTATGATTTCATTGATCTTTGTTACATATTTGTTTGACTCTTAGTGCATTATTTTATGAAATTTAGCCTTTACACATTTTGATATATGTCGTATTATATACTTTGGGATTATGTATATATTTGTACTTTTGCTTTGAAATAAGTTCGTTTTGATAATAAGTTTGTATTTGAAATAAGACTTTGCATGTCATGCTATACTCTTGTCTCTTTTATCCGCTCACTGGGCTTTGGCTCACTCGTATTCCTTTTTCTTCTTTCTTTTGCGACAGGTGATCAAGTGGGCTTTGGGAACGAGGGAAGAGTGTAGAGTTAAAGTGGACTTAGCACCTTTGCCTTAGAGTTTCTCAAGCTTTAGTGTTTTTTATCTTTTGTTTTATTAGTACCTTTTGAGGAATGTCGGTTAACTTTGTCTTTTGACTCTTGTTTGACTTTGAATAAGATTAGCGCCCTTTTTGCCTTTAAGTTCCTTTTGATATCATTTTGTACGATTTGTAAGATTTGGGCTTTACAAATAGGTTCCAAGTGGTAAGCCAATAACAAGGATATACCCAACTTTCTAACAATCATAGATTTTCACTATTTCAAGCCATAAACCAATTATTAGCTGTAACATGTCTACAATGTATGCTTGTAATCTCCCATTTCCTAGCATCCACAACATATTGGTCACCTGATCCACTACTAACTTTATACCTTTGCCCACCCCCACACTGAACTACATACCTACTACCATCTTTCTTAGTCTATTCTAGTAACATTGTGGTAGTGAGTGTAAGTGGGCATGAATTTTTTCAATCACCTTGCATACATTTACAATCCTTCTCATGCAATATTTCGTAATATACTCTAACGCTGTTATTATTGGTTTTTCTCTAGCATCAAGTATTTACCTATTTAATACTTCACACATGTTGTTCATTAACACATCAGAATGTGTCAAACCTATATTGAAAGAGTTTTTGGTGTCAAACATATGTAGTGCAACTACATTGAAATCACTGTGAACTTGAAATCATACCTGAAAAATAAGACCTCGCCCATTTTGATATTTTGATGTTGGATGTTTGATACGGTTGCAATTGTCCAAGAGGCGGTTCTTTATGATTGGGAACAAAGCATATGAAGACACCATGGCTCGGGGAGTTTGTTTGGTGACTTGGGAGGCATGTTTGGCCCAAAATGACACTTAGGGACTCACCGTAACGCAGCATGAAGTAACCGCATCGCACCTAGAAGTTGGAAAAACGGCTAGGCGCGCTAAAGGACTAACTTTTTAATATATTAAACTTTAGTTCTCGTTAAAGGACTAACTTTGTAATATATTTAACGTTAGTTCTCGTTAAAGGACTAACCTTGTAATATATTTTTAACGTTAATTTATTTAAATAATCGAAGGCATAAACACCCTAACTTATCTTAAGAGCATACTATATACAAGGCACTTAGGTATCGAAAATGCTTCCGTCACGAAGGACAAAACAATAAGTAAAACCCGACTAAAAAAACAAATAAAGTGTCGTACAAACATGTAATAACATCAATAAATAATAACGCGCAATAAATAACGATAATGACAACCGAATTAAAATTGAGAAAAATCGCGGTTGCCACATTATTATTATTATTATTATTATTATTATTATTGTTATTATTATTATTATTATTATTATTATTATTATTATTAAAAATAACATGTTCGAGTATTATTTATTTTAAACAAGGAATACCTAAAAAAGTTATGTACTATAAATATACTTATTTTACGGAAAAAAAAGATCTATTAAACTAATTTTTATGTTTACACATTCGAGTATTATTTATTTTAAACGAGGAAAACCGGTGTTTCAGTTGAACCGAAATTTTAATGATACAAACAATAAGAAGAAAAAATTACCAATTGAAGATTACATCTAGAAAAATATTTCTCAGTTTATTAATCGTTCTTTGCAAAAGAATAAATGGTATGGTAAGAAAACAACACAAAACCAGATCCGTAAACCTTTCTTCAAAACAACGTTCCTTTTATTCTAAAGTGTTTGACTTCGAGTTAATTTCTGATTTACACTTTGTCAAAATAGTGTCACATCCCGCTAAAGCGGAAACACGGGGCGTGAAGAGTGAGGTTGTCATCACACAAGTGTATAGATATGTACCAAAGTTTTATGTAATATAGAACAACGTTTAAGTTTTACAATCGATATAAATTTTATGTTTACAATATGATTTCAGAAAGTCTTCGAATCCAAACCACCCAAATCATTCCCTTCTTGAAGTCGTAAACCAAACCCGCCATAAGCTATTCCCAAGTATACGCGTCTCCACTACTTACTCGTTTCCTGAAAACACGAGTAAAATGTTAACTACGGGAGACGTAGTTAGTGAGCTACAACATATTGTAAAAGCATATAAAGTTTTAACGCATCAAACACAAGTATAAGATAAGAATAAGTTTTGTATATGTAGGTATCGATCACATAGTGTACGGCTATGTGATGATCCTAGTATTGCCCAGTGACAAATGAGTTACGTTGCTAAGCTTGTAGCTTACCCGGTTAATAATTATGCACCATCGTTATTTGTCGTTGTGGTGAGGGTCTCACTACCCTAATAGCGCTATCCATAAATTACTAACGGTCCTTTCCAAAATGATTAATAGCAACCAGTAGTGGTAACGGGCATTATAGTGGCTCTCCGTCTATATGTTAGATAATTCGATAACATATGACAGCCATAAACAGTCACTGGCAATATAAGTTTATGTCGTCATTACCTCAGCGGTGGAACATTCCACATGTGTAAGACGATAAGCAAATAAGTTTGAGTGTCAAGCATCGATAATGTATAAGCATATGATTGAAATAACGTTTTAAGTATACGACTCGTATTTTCACCCCAAAATGTATATAAAACGTTTAAAAGAGGGGTTGTGTAACTCACCTGTAGCAAGAGTCATAAAAAGTTAATATGCGTCTTGTATCTCGTGAAACGTCGAATCGGAATCAACGGAATCCTATTATTCAAAATAGTATATAAGTATATGGTTTTACGTTTTGTTCGTTGTGTGCAAGTTATTATTATTATTAGCGTATTAGTCTCGGTTTATGATGTTAAATGTTATCGATCAAATTTGTCCAAAATACTCGTTTTACAAATCATATGTCCGCAATTAGTTCAAAAATTATGTCTAAACTTGTTTTATCTCCGAATCAATATTAATTACTTTTAACAAATTATATACATGCCTAGTAACCTAAATATATTTACATACAACTTAACAAATCTCATGATTTTTATATCCAAAAGTTTAGTTTACATACAATTTATCACCATCACTATCTATAACTTATCATAATTTATTTATGATAACAAATTTGTGTATAATTTCAATTCAAGTCTTTTAATCAAAATATCATCTCAAATAATAATTTACATATAAAAATGTTTATATAATTCTAGTATTAATACATTTTAACCAAACTATATGAAAGTTTAAACAAAGATTAAAAGAAATTAGTATAAATTATATTCAAAATGATCTTGATTGTTAAAGCTTTACTTATCCAAAACTCTTTCTTGCTTGGTCTTTTATGCTCAAAAATACCTAATTTACAGTTTTTCCAAACTTAACCAAACTCAACAAAACTTATCCTAGTATCATATAAATCGATAATAACTTATAAATAAGCTTTTTAAACGAGTTTTACCTGAGCCTATAAAATACGGCTACTAGTAACTCCAAAATGAACCAGCGTGAAACTAACTTTCGCTTATACCGAAATAATCCCCTCGACACCAGTAGCACAAATATGCTTTCCGTTTATTTATCCGACAAAAAATGAACATCGAATCGCCGCCGAAAGATTCAACCGACTAAAACTTTCTAAAGTTCTTTCTTTTTCTCCATTATTCACGACACACACAAACATATTTGAAATTAAGCTTTCTTCATGCTAAAGTAAGCAATCAATATTTAATTAGGAATTTTCATAAACAACCCCATACTTTGTTATAATGATAACTTAGGCCTAAAATACAATATTCATTACAAAATTAGTCCTTTGACCACAAACTTATAATAACTTAAGTTCTTTACTTAAGAATTATTACAAATATAATCCTTTTAATATTTTCGTTATCGATACGTACGTGCGTTGTTCCGATTACCTTCTCGTTTGTTTTGCAATGAACTTAGGCAAGTTCATTATGTTTTTCTTGGTATTAGAATTCATTTAATGATTTGATTCCGATTCCGATCCCGATTCCGAGAAACACACGATTAATGTTTAAGTAACGTAAACTACGTTAAGAAGTTTGTATGAGTTACCACGAGCTTAGCTTATCAAATAGTTATATCTACGTGACCATGCATCATATAAAAGTTATATCACATATGATACCGAGGTCAAAAGTTAGCAAACTCGACCTACGCTTAAGACATTTGACACATTCTCCCCCCGTTAGAAGAATTTAGTCCCGAAATTTCGACTTGTAGCGTTCGTTGCGGGAGAAGTGAAAAGATGAGGATACTTTTGCATCATGTGATCCTCTTGTTCCCATGTGTATTCAGGGCCACGCCTTGCGTTCCAACGTACCCTTACTATGAAAATTCGGCTATGCCTTAGCCTCTTAGTTTCGCGATATATGATTTCAATGAATTGGAGTTTATCATCTAAGTGCACTTCCTCTAAAGGAGTAATTCGTCCGATAGACATTAATTCAAGTTTGAGTCATGACAAGTATTACTTATGTTGCCAAGATTTTTGCGGCATCTTTAAATGATAAGCTACAGGACCGATAACTTCGATGGTCCTTTCTATCTTAGACTTAACTTGATTTGGTTTCATAGCATACTACTTCCTTCCAAGGTGATACCTTAAGGAGTACTTTGTTGCCAGATTGAAAGTCTAAAGACTTTTTATGTGCATTTGCGCAGCCTTTCTGGAGAGTTCTCATAATGTTAGACCTTCTCTGATTGTGATGATCTTTGTCAATAGTTTCTTGAACTATTTCCATGCTAATTAGTTGTCGGTCACCTGATATTAACCAACATATTGGCGATCGGCATATAAAGCCTTGCAGGTAACGTATTTGACGTTAGCATGGTAACTGCCGTAGTATAAGAATTCTGTCAGGGGTATGTAGCTATCCCAACTACTATCGAAACCAATAACGTGCGTTCGAAGCATATTTTCTAAAGTTTGAATTTGCGCTCACTTGATCGTTGGTTTACGAATGTTAAACGGTACTTATGTTTAACCGAGTGCCAAGTGAATCTTGAAGTGTTTTCTAGAACCTTTAAGGATTTTCCTATCAAGGCTCAAAATGATTGAAGTAAGGACTCTATAACATCTCATTACTTTATTGATGTAAAATTTTCTCAAGTTTCCTATAGTTTACTTGGATGGAAATAAAGTGTACAGATTTCATTAGTCGATCTATGCTTATACAGATCATCTTATAGCCTACTGGCATATAAGATAGTTTAGTAATAAAGTCTATTGAAGTTTATTCCCATTTCCATACAGAAACCTCGGGTTGCTTAAGTAATTCTTACAACTTTTGATATTTTGCCTTAACTTTTGCTTAAGTTGGGCATTTTTCTAAGTGTAAAGCTATATCCTTTTTCATACCGGATTATATTTGTACATTTTGCTAGACCCTGGATGAATGGAATATTGTGTACAATATACTTCATTCATAACGGTCTTTCGCAAGTTACTAGTTATGGGAATCCATGCTCGTTCCTTAAAATGATAATTACTTTCGTTTTTTTTTTTAATACAAATTCTTTGTCGTATCCATGTAAAGTTTCAGCCTTTATATCTTCTGCTTCCAATGATTGGCGTTGGGAATCAGCTATGCACCTTTGCTTACAAGGGTAATACTTAATACCACAATTGTAGTTGCTAAGGAGTTCTAACTATCTTCTTTGCCTCATGTTGAGTAACTTTTGATCGAGAATATATCGTAAACTCCTATAATCCGTAAACACAGTGCATTCTTAATTCCGTAGAGATAATGTATCCAGATTTTTGAGAGCGAAAACTACTGCTCCCAAATTCAAATTATGAGTTTCATAGTTGACTTCATGCTTCTTTAATTGTCGAGGTGCATATGCTACGACTTTGTTTTGTTGCATTAATTCACAGCTTAACCCTTGGTTAGATGCACCAGTATTCAACGAAATCCTCATTTCTCTCAGGAAGAACTAGAATAGGAATGTTACACAATTTTGTTTTTAGAACCTCAAAAATCTTGTTTTGCGCATTCCCCAAATTAAATTTCTCATCTCTCTGAGTTACCTTATCAATGGTTTAGACTATCTTAAAGAAATTTTGTATGAATCGCCGATAATACTTAACCAATCCTAAAAATTTGCGAATTATTGTCGGACTTTTTGAAGTTTTCCATTTCTCTATAGATCTACGTAATTTCAGATTCATTAACTACAAGTCCGTGAAATTTGACTTCACGCAGTCAGAATTTGCACTTATAAATTTAGCATAAAGATATTTTCCTTAAGTAGTTTCAACAATAATTTCAAATGTTTTGCATAGTCTTCTTTGTTACGAGAGTATGTCATCAATAGTCTAGATATGGTCGGAAAACTCTATTCATTAAGTCCATGAATGTAGCCGGTGCGTTGGAGAGTCCAAATAGCATTTCAAAGAACTCGAAATGTCTATATCTTAGTACGAGATGCGGTTTTTGGAATATTATTTTCAAAAACAAGGATTTGATGATATCTAGATCTTAAATTGATCTTTGAAAAGTAGATTGCGCCTTGTAATCGGTCGAATAGATCGTCGATTATTGGAAGAGGGAATAGATTTTTTTTCTGATAGTTAGTTTATTCAACTTAAGGTAATCGATACTTATACGAAACGATCCATCAATTTCTTTTTAACAATAGAATGGGCGCTTCCCATGGTGACAAGCTCGGTCGGATAAAACCTTTATCTAACAATTTCCGAATTTGACTTGATGATTCTTTCATTCTTGTCAGAGCTAGTTGATATGGCGTCCTTGCCACTAGTGCTGCTCCAGAAATTAAATCAATCCTAAATTCTACATGTCTCTAAGGTGCTAGTTCTGGTAGTTCTTCGAAGAATACTTCTGAATAGTTTCTAACTGTTGATATATCCTTAGGATTTGCTTCTTTCGTAGTGAGTATATCAAAATGTTATAAGTAAGCATGATCACGAACTTGTCCCAATATGGCTTGTCCATTCGGTCATGAGATCCGTTCGAAGTTTAATCTTAGAATATATACTTGACTTCTGAAGTTGGTCAAATATATTCTTAATCCTAGATATAGGACATTGGTTTTTGATAATAGACTTATCGAGTTTACGGTGGTTAATATGTTTTCAGAGAGATTCGTTCTTCCTTTAGAATCAGGGTCTTAAGGTAAGAGAATTGACCGAATTAATCCCTTCTCCAAGGTTTTTCACAGTTGAATAGGAGTTTCAAATAATCCCGAAAGTATTAATTGGTAAGGTGATCGAGCCACATAGATTGTGCCAAGTATTGAGCTAATGTTTAACTTTATTAAAAAGGCTAGTAATAGTTTTGGCAAGTCACCAGGAATTATTTCTGGGTATTTCCTTACTACTAATCAACTTCTTTTGGCACTTTCTTGATTAATTAGAAGGTAATGAGTGATATCCTCTGTCGTAAGTGTTTTTGGATACAAGGTTCAACCTTATTCTACCTATGTCACCTTGTAGGAATAGAACCTTATCGTAGAACAAAGGAGTTTAGATGATTTCCTTGTAGAGAAATAACCTCAACGTGTTTGACAGATAACTATTCCATATTTGCCATCACTTAAAATTGTGATCATACCTTCTTGACGATCCTTTGTTTTAGTATATTCTTTCAAAACCCCCATTGTTTTGAAGTTACCTTAGATTCGTATTCAAGTCTAAGTGCCTATACTAACCAACGATTCCCAAAATAGTTTACAATATCCTCGCGTTTCCATAAATGCTAGTCCCTTAATCGAGTACGATCAATAATTGTACATTACTTCGCATAATGTCAATGAATGAAAGTATGATATGAAATATACATGCTTACGCTAGGACATATCCTATATTTGAGATTATGAAGATGTGTGTAACGGAAAATTACTATATCGTACCCTCGATTATACCCATCCATTGTAGAAAAAGAAGTAACTATATATAATATGGATATATATATATATATATATAGTTAAGATTAGGTAGAGTAGTTATGTATTTGTTGTAGAGTAGTAAAATGTTTATAAACATTGTACAATGGTGTCACAATCACATAACTACCTATTTGTCTAAAGAGAACGAACGATAATAGTGATTTATCAAAACTCTTACATATAGCAATTCCACAGCTAATATCGAGTTGTTCGGACTGCCCAATGTACCATTTATTTGGTATAAAGTATATCGAGTTATGGCTTGTGAATACGGATATCTTAATTCATAAACTCCTAGATCTTCCTCGAAGATCCTCAAACATGTTACCTGAAACCATCATCTTTTTTTCAATGTCAATTCTTAACTACCGAATATCTTGGTTGCATCACTCAGTCTGTCGAGTTGCAACTACACTCATATGTCATATGTGAGAATACTTCTCAGTTGCCATGAAAGACATAGTCTAAAGTTCATTGGAATATGGTGTTGATAGTCGAAAATGTTTTGTCTTAATCTAATGAACGGGAGATATAGTCGGCATAGGACAGTATAAACCAATCCGGATCCATGTCGTTACATGATATTAGTACATTTGTATGTGTGGTTTACGATGATATTAGCTCAACACTCCTAGACCTAAGTAATGTCACACGAATGTATATCGAGTTTGTAAGAAAAATGTGAGTCCTCATAAGTACGTGTCGGGTATCTACCTCGTTATGTCTTACGATTGTGTTCGTTCCTTCCATCGTATAATAGAAAGGTGAATAGGATTTAGATCCATACTAAGCTATATAGCAGTAGGTATAGATGTAGTAGTCGTAGTCGCTAATGGAACCGAATCTTGGTTCCTAGGTCGTGAAAGTGAGCCGTACGAAGGTTTGAAGTTGTTGTCAAACGTAACTAACTCTTTCCCGTTCGACATAATTTAGAGAGGGAAAAAGTTAAGTCGATACTAAAGCTTACGTTAGAGTTAGTAATAAGCTGGAGCATATAGTGTATCTTAAGTCTACACGGTCTGACTTCAAGAATAGCCGGGAATGTTCATTTACCAATTCCGTTCCAACATAATTTAGTCTAAATTATTCGTAGGTGATCAGGCTCCGAATAATTTAAGTTAAACAATGCCTTCACGTTTTGGTTAGATAAAATCCTTTGTTTAGAAAACTGGTTATAGTTTGATTTTTGAAAAATCGGTATTCACTATAGCCTTGGCTCTGATACCAAGTCTGTCACACCCCGCTAAAGCGGAAACACGGGGCGTGAAGAGCGAGGTTGTCATCACACAAGTGTATAGATATGTACCAAAGTTTTATGTAATATAGAACAACGTTTAAGTTTTACAATCGATATAAATTTTATGTTTACAATATGATTTCAGAAAGTCTTCGAATCCAAACCACCCGAATCATTCCCTTCTTGAAGTCGTCAAACCAAACCCGCCATAAGCTATTCCCAAGTATACGCGTCTCCACTACTTACTCGTTTCCTGAAAACACGAGTAAAATGTTAACTACGGGAGACGTAGTTAGTGAGCTACAACATATTGTAAAAGCATATAAAGTTTTAACGCATCAAACACAAGTATAAGATATGAATAAGTTTTGTATATGTAGGTATCGATCACATAGTGTACGGCTATGTGATGATCCTAGTATTGCCCAGTGAAAAATGAGTTACGTTGCTAAGCCTGTAGCTTACCCGGTTAATAATTATGCACCATCGTTATTTGTCGTTGTGGTGAGGGTCTCACTACCCTAATAGCGCAATCTATAAATTACTAACGGTCCTTTCCAAAGGAATTAATAGCAACCAATAGTGGTAACGGGCATTATAGTGGCTCTCCGTCTATATGTTAGATAATTCGATAACATAAGACAGCCATAAACAGTCACTGGCAATATAAGTTTATGTCGTCATTACCTTAGCGGTGGAACATTCCACATGTGTAAGACGATAAGCAAATACGTTTGAGTGTCAAGCATCGATAATGTATAAGCATATGATTGAAATAACGTTTTAAGTATACGACTTGTATTTTCACCCCAAAATGTATATAAAAAGTTTAAAAGTTTGGTTGTGTAACTCACCTGTAGCAAGAGTCGTAAAAAGTTAATATGTGTCGTGTATCTCGTGAAACGTCGAATCGGAATCAAAGGAATCCTATTATTAGAATATAAGTATATGGTTTTACGTTTTGTTCGTTGTGTGCAAGTTATTATTATTATTAGCGTATTAGTCTCGGTTTATGATGTTAAATGTTATCGATCAAATTTGTCCAAAATACTCGTTTTACAAATCATATGTCCGCAATTAGTTCAAAAATTATGACTAAACTTGTTTTATCTCCAAATCAATAATAATTACTTTTAACAAATTATATACATGTCTAGTAACCTAAATATATTTACATACAACTTAACAAATCTCATGATTTTTATATCCAAAAGTTTAGGTTACATACAATTTATCACCATCACTATGTATAACTTATCATAATTTATTTATGATAACAAATTTTTGTATAATTTCAATTCAAGTCTTTTAATCAAAATATCATCTCAAATAATAATTTACATATAAAAATGTTTATATAATTCTAGTATTAATACATATTAACCAAATTATATGAAAGTTTAAACAAAGATTAAAAGAAATTAGTATAAATTATTTTCAAAATGATCTTGATTGTTAAAGCTTTACTTATCCAAAACTATTTCTTGCTTAGTCTTTTATGCTCAAAAATACTCAATTTACAGTTTTTCCAAACTTAACCAAACTCAACAAAACTTATCCTAGTATAATATAAATCGATAATAACTTATAAATAAGCTTTTTAAACGAGTTTTACCTGAGCCTATAAAATACGGCTACTAATAACTCCAAAATGAACCATCGTGAAACTAAATTTCGCTTATACCGAAATAATCCCCTCGACACCAGTAGCACAAATATGCTTTCCCTTTATTTATCCGACAAAAAATGAACACCGAATCGCCGCCGAAAGATTCAACCGACTAAAACTTTCTAAAGTTCTTTCTTTTTCTCCATTATTCACGACACACACAAACATATGTGAAATTAAGCTTTCTTCATGCTAAAGTAAGCAATATATATTTAATTAGGAATTTCCATAAACAACCCCATACTTTGTTATAATGATAACTTAGGCCTAAAATACAATATTCATTACAAAATTAGTCCTTTGACCACAAACTTATAATAACTTAAGTTCTTTACTTAAGAATTATTACAAATATAATCCTTTTAATATTTCCGTTATCGATACGTACGTGCGTTGTTCCGATTTCCTTCTCGTTTGTTTTGCAATGAACTTAGGCAAGTTCATTATGATTTTCTTGGTATTAGAATTCATTTAATGATTTGATTCCGATTCCGATCCCGATTCCGAGAAACACACGATTAATGTTTAAGTAACGTAAACTACGTTAAGAAGTTTGTATGAGTTACCACGAGCTTAGCTTATCAAATAGTTATATCTACGTGACCATGCATCATATAAAAGTTATATCACATATGATATCGAGGTCAAAAGTTAGCAAATTCGACCTACGCTTAAGACGTTTGTCACAAATAGTTTGGAGGAAAAAGCAATTACATACATTTGACCTGAAAATTTTCAATCATCTTCTCACACGAACTTCCGTCTACAAAATTTATTAAAAATTTCCATCCCATTTTAACCATTATCAATATACTCAATTTCTATAATAAGTTTGCAAGTGAACAGTGATTTAATATTTTAAATTATATATTTAAAAAACAAAAAAACATTTAGTTGTCATAATGGTAAGATATTGCATATGTAAACAAGGAGTCACTAGGTCAAATCTTGCCTATACCCCATTCATTTCCATTTTTGCTTTCCCTTTATGTTTAACTAGGCGTATCCCCGCGCGTTGCGCGGTGACAATTTCTAAAGAGATTTGTCACGAACAATTTCCGTTGGTGTGAAAGTAAACACATTCAATGGAAACTCCTCATGACCACCTTCAAGTTTACGAACCAATGTTGCAATGTTGAAACGGATGCGGTATTGATTCGGGACAGCTTTATATCTCATTTGACCTTCAATCACTCTGAACCTCAAGATTTGATATACCTGGCCCTCTTCGAGAAGAGTCTTAAACTTTCGTACATGATTCTAGTGATGAAACCTTATATCGAACCGCCCTTTTTGGTAAAAAAAAAAAACATGTAAGAAACTAATTTAACCCCCCACAGTTTCCATCGTTGTACATAAAAAACATTGTAGAAATTATTGTATATTAACTGTTTTTGTGGCGTACCCTTTTTCCGGGTTTTAAAATTTTCAAACAAATTAGAAATTACCTCATCATCAGCCATAACCATCTCCAACCCAAGTAAGACATCACCGAATTTCGTATATATTGCCTCCCACATTCTACAAAGTCGTACATGAACAACCCAATCTTCTCTGGTTGGGTCAAGGATGTGACAACCGTCAAAAATCTGGATGCTCGACTAGCTTCCATGTCGATTCGAAATCATCAGTCACTCTTTTCATCGTATTCGCCTCGTTCTAGTTCGAAACTGTTAAGTCTGTACTTGTCGGAACTAATGTCGGAATAACTTCCGGAATCAATTTTATAAGTCCTAATACCAAGAAAACACATATCGAACTTTCCTAAGTTCATAACTAATCATAATTAAGAACTCCCAGTTAACAAAAAGGTCCAACGAAGCAATAACGTAAAAACGAAAAATCTGAAAATGCTGAATTTATGCCCGGTGCGCAGCAATTAAGTGTGAGGTGCGCAGCACCTCATAGCAGATTTCAAAAAAAAAATTACAATTTCAGTCCCTGCCTCGTTTTTACACCTCCACCACCCAAATTGACCAACCAAAAACGTTCATTTACTGCCAAATAACAGTCCCTAGGCCAGAATATCACCCTCTATTCATTTTCATTTTTGTTAAATCATTTTACCAAAACCAAAAACACACACTTGCACCTATTTCATTTTCTCTCATCTCTCTCTCTAAAACTCCATTGAAAACCAGAAAGTCCAGCTAACTAATTAGTCTAAAAACACATAAATCACCCACACAAATTGTTCCTTTCACCAAGAGAAGCAAGAGGGTGTCGTTTTTATCAAAAAGGACCACCGTTGTAAAGATTTTTGAAGCTCAAATCCGACCAAAAGCATCATCCATTCGATTTCCTTCGGTAGATTACTTTCTTTTCACTGTTCTTACATAAATAATCGATTGCATGTAAGATCTAACGGTTGAAAATGTGTTTTTATACAAATCTTTGACTTTTATGGTCAAAAACGTTTTTAATCAAAATACTCTTTAAATCCACGAATCTGTGAATAAAAGCACATTAGAAACTGTTAAAATGATGTTTTGAATAATATTTACTAATTGCATGTACAATCTAAACAACAAAAATGAGTTTTTATAAAGATTTGTGTCTTTTTTCATACAAAAACGATTTTTATCTAAATGATACTTAGATCTATGTTTTTGTGAATAAAAGTTGTTTAGAAACCATAATAATGATGTTTTATAAGTTATCCACCGGTTGCATGTTAAAATCCTTGTGTCACAAAACGTTTTTAGCAAGAAAAAGACCTAACGGGAAAGAAACAGCAGCTAGGTGCGCAGCACCTAGGCTCAGGTGCGCAGCACCGAGCTGCTGTTCCCCCGAAAATCGTCGTTTTATTCGTCTAAAACTTGTACACACGTTCTGGACTTTTGCTAATATTGTCATAAGACTGAGATGAGTAAAGCTAATAAAAAAATAGTGACTTACATTGGACTCTTTGGATTTATTGGACTTGTGGTGAAGTTATTTTGTGTATAGGTATGTTTTGTGAGCGGGAATGATTGTAGGTTTTGGACATGAAATTTGGGCGCGGAAGCGCTGCCCAAATTTCGTTAGAAAACCTAAGCCATTTCAGTAACCAAAACATGTTTATCATATTAATAACTTTAACCTTGAACTTTCAAATTAAAAATAAACGTTAATCACTCCGGACCAGATTTTGGACTTTAACACCTAAACTAAACAAAAGTTGCCTAACCTATTATACAAGTAACTCAATAAGACATTAACTCTTGGACAATCTTGGTAATTCTTAGGCAATTCCGTGATTCCCGGCTCCTTTCCGACCGTTTCCGAGTTCACTTCTTCGCAATCCGTGAGTTACACCCCTCCTATCTTTTACCATTTTAAGTACTCTTTTTGGGGGAAACATGAGATCAAACTTTTTGTGAACTTGATAAACTATTTTGACTTTTGAACTATTTGAACTAGTTTGACTTTTGTGAACTAGATAAACTATTTTGACTTTTGAACTATTTGAACTAGTTTGACTTTTGTGAACTTGATAAACTATTTTGACTTTTGAACTATTTGAACTAGTTTGACTTTTGTGAACTTGATAAACTATTTTGACTTTTGAACTATTTGAACTAGTTTGACTTTTGTGAACTTGATAAACTATTTTGACTTTTGAACTATTTGAACTAGTTTGACTTTTGGACTTATAAACTATTTTGACTTTTGAACCATTGGACTTATTGAACTTATGGACTATTTTGACTAATATGCGTGGACCACATCAATTGTTCGGATTGGCTTACTTTAGACTCCCTAGGTTTGCCTCTTTGGATATTTGAATAGACATTGATAGCTTGGTTGTATTTAAGTGCTAAACCCTAGGTGAGAATATAATGCCGTAAGTGCAGACTAAAGGACTTTTAAAAACTGTTCGATCAAAGTCCCACAATTTTCTCGGGCGACTATACACACTATTAACAAAAGCCGTTAGCATAAATTATGGATATCGATATTTAGGAGTGGTCACTCCTTACCAATGGGTAGCGACCAAGGTACATATTGCTATGTCCTCGCGGACTTTGACCTCAGACTTGACTAGTGGGCAGTTCTTGACCAGAATCGGATTAGTGTGTAGACTAAATCTTACGTATATTAAGCTTAGCGGTTGGTACAACTCGAGGATCATAGGTCTATATTACGCATATACTTACGTTCTGTCTTGCACATGTGGATTAATCCACCGCTGAGGTAATGACTACGACCCCGTTTGCTCGCTACACTATTTGACTTTGTATCTGACTTAGACTTACTTTGGTCGTACTTGAACTCATTTTTAAACTTACTTAAATTTATTCTAAAGTACTTGAAATTGTCTTGAAAGTGGGTCATTCTTGAATTTTAAGCACTTAAATTTAATTAAGTTACTCTCGAATTTTAAGTATCTTATCTTATCTTGAAATTCTTTGACTTGAACTCTTAAATTGAACTTTTCTCCAAATCGTAAACTGTAACTCACTCACTACGTTTTCGTAGTTGACACTTTATCTCATGTTTCAGGAATTAAGCGTAAGTTATGAAGTGCATTGCTCGGGCGGGTCAAGTCCATCATGTCAAGTGTACTTGGGGAAGAAGACCTTATTTTGGGAATTTTATTTAAGTTTACCTTTGTTATGTACCATGGTCTTACATTGAAACTTGGTTGTATCTTTGAATTGTACTTTTTAATTTAAATCTTAATGACTCGAACCGTTATTTTTAGTGTAACCCGTGAAATGATTCTTTGCTCTTCACATTCCGTGTTTCCGCTTTAGCGGGGTGTGACAGACTTGGTATCAGAGCACGGGTTATAGTGAAAACGGTTTTAAAATCTTTCAAAAAGTTTTCGAAACCAAAACTATAACCAAGGCTTTTCAAAAAAAGTCATTTCGGGTTCAAACTTTAGTATGTTATTTTCCACAATTGCATGATTAACTTTTTCAACTATGCGTGACTTGATCAACCACCCGTAGTTCAAAATGAATTATGCAAGAACGGAAAATGAAAGGCTATCGTTAAAACGGTTTTGAGTCCATAAATTCCCGGTCTTGTCCATTCCCGACACTCACATGATCGACCCGTGCATGCATTTTACTTACGTTTTTCCTATTCTTAGTTTCCTCATACTTATGTAACTCTCTATTCGCAGATACGCCATGTCTCAGTCCTCGAACTCTCGATCCCAGACACGATCACTTCCCCGAGCCGCCTCCCCCTCTCACGAACCCTCTGAGGGCCACACCGCATCCGAGAGTCAGCGTCACCAGACGACTGACCCAACGGAAGACACCTCCCAGACCATCAGCAGCAGCCACGGGTCCAGCCCAAGGTCGGTACTTCCACCTCCTAGACTGGTGCCCGTTGCCGCACCACAGCCCCGAGGACCAAGTGCTGGAGCACCTATGCATCCGCCGTCGGGCCCATTCCGACCCGCGCCTCCCCAGCCTTTCTTGGACCCCTACGATCCCGCCTTTCGCACTCCGATATCGGAGCGTTACGCATGGGATCGTCAGTTCATTGAGGAAAGACGGCGTGCGCAGGAGTCCGGACCCTCCCGACCCATGATGCCACCTACTCACCAGCCCCTTCCCCCAGACGCCTTCCTCAACTTACACCGCCAAGTCCGTGGACTTGCCGAGGAAGCCCAGGAGCAGGGCCTTCTTTTATTTGAAGTCTCCGACGCTGCAAATGAGCTAGCACAGCAGTCCCGGCGGATCATACTGACGGCTCAGGCCACCGCCCGGACCGTCCAATGCCTCGTCAGAGCTTGCATAGTCATGGGAGCACTTGTCGTAGCTCTCGCCGCCATGATGTTCATGGAGGAGCGTTATTAGGCATATTTCCCTTTTTATTGTACTGTACCGGCTTAGTCGTAATTTTCCCATTGTACACGACTTAAGCAACTACTTATTATTCCTCTATATATATTGTACTCGCATTTCTCTCAGTGAATTTGTCATGTGTACCGAAACCTCTTATTATTAATGAAAATTCTATCTTTTATCATTTGATTTATCGTGTCTTGTGAACTTTGTACTTGTTGTGAACACTATGATTCTATCCTAAGTCATAATCTTGCGTGAACTACTTGATCATTCGTGTTAATCTCGTGCTGTGACTATCCATGATCACTTAAATCGTAATTCTTATCATATCTCATCCGCGCGTTCTAAACCCAACCTAAATTCTTTCTGTTTCAGAATCATGGCACCCCCGCACTTGAGTGCTAGTGACCTCGCCGAGCAAGTCATCGCCCAGATGAACGCAGCGATACCCGACCTGATCGCCCAGGTAATCGCCGGAGTGAGCGACAGGATTTTCGGAGGCGATAACCCCGACACCTTTTGTTCGGAGATCAATCATGACAACACCCTCCCTCCTCCTCCAGCCCCCGTCACTCGAAGGAAGAGTGAGAAGCGTAAGGCTAGTCACCAACCTATAAGGGGCGGCCTCAACAAGAAGCCCGCCATCAGACGCCGAGAGTATGCTGGATCGCACCCTAAGTGCGGTAAGTGCTACCGGCATCACACTAGGGACTGCCATGCGTGCTACGCGTGCAACAAAATCGGACACCTCTTCCGACAATGTCGTGGACATGCTGCTAAGCAGTACGAGGACGAGGACTTTGGAACCAACCCTTTACCTCCCCCTCTAGCCCTCTTCCAACGAAGTGGGAACAAGAGAAGGAAGCTTCACCACCAAATCTCACGGACTAGCATCACCCAAGGATACCCCAACTTACCTCGAACCCACACTGGACCGCACCCCCAATGCAACAGATGCCCTTTCCACCATGTCCGGCAGTGCCCGGTATGCAAACTTTGCAACACCGTAGGACACTACCCCTGGTGCTGTCCAGAAAATGCGAACAGAAGGCTACTATGTCTCGAATGTGGGAGCAACCAGCACTTTCGTGAGGATTGTCTCTTAGAGCGTACCACAGAGACCCTCAGTGCTCTCGCAATCACAGCCGAGGAAGCCTCTCGGAGCCTCAAAGCAACTACTGGTACGTTCCCTGTCAAAAGACCCTTTTTCCTTCCGCACTATTTGATTCAAGAACTGAAGAAAACCTTGCCCCCTTAGAGATTGGACATCTCATCAGTTTAGGACCTCAGGCTTTACGGATAGTTCTCCTTTCGAATATGCCAACGATCCATTAGTCGCAACTACAACGCAAATTTAGGATCCCCAGAACACCGTCTGCCTATAATTCCTCCACTGACCCAGTCCTTACCAAACCATCGAGCCCTGACGCCACCGTCGGATAAACCAATCACCGCACTATTGATCCAAGATCGTTCGTTCCGATCAACTCACTAGCATTCCGTGAAGAACCACGACGCACCCTCCGCTCACGAAGTAGAGTATAAATCTAAGGAAGGCCGAGTCCAAGACACCTCTGTAGTCAAGGACCACCCAAAGTTTTCCTGAGAAATCGCCCGGACTACCACCGAGAGCGACGAGCGAAAATTCCGGATAGACCTTGTTCCTAGCACGGCACCAATAGCCAAGGCTCCTTACCAACTAGCACCATCTGAGATGCTAAGGCAGCCAAAGCCGCTGTAGGAACCTCCCAACTCTAACTCTACCACACAAATGTCAACCCGAGAAGTCCAGCTTCCCTAACAAGGGACAGACAGACCCCTCCGTTGTACGCCAAGCGTCATGAACTCACCAAGCAGACCATCGTGAACCGATAACCATCCCCGAGAATCGACGATCAGTCCGAGTGGTTGCAGGATGCAACACATCTCTCGAAGGTCGACACCGCCCGAGTTATCACCAGGTTCGCGACATTTTGACCAACACTTGCGAGGGCCGCATGTTCCGAACCCGATGCAAACCACCCAAGCCCCTCCCCTGTTAGTACGCCTAAACAGCACATCGCCGGTATTCATAGACTTAATGAACACGGTGTGTAGGCCGTACTTGGATAACTGATAACCTTACTCCTCGCCAACACTCACACCTACTCAAGGAAGATCCTGTGAGCATCCCGAGCTCACCCTAGAACCCTTCCACGGTCAGGAATCGCACGCCAACTTCCCTAAATTCGAACGCTGACCCCGAGCAGGACACTCCCCGACACTATGGTCAACCTCGAAGGAACTCAGACCAGACCAAACGTAGCTTGTAGTACCAAGCCCCTAGCATGAGCTCTGAAGTCCGAAGATAATCGCGAAACCATACCCGTCAAGGGCCATCGAATTGTTATTCCATTTATCCGGGATCCGACTTGCTGTAACCGGAGTTCCCGAGAATACTATTCTGGCCGGACACTGTGTAAGGACACCACCTTGTTCTCCGCCAGGTGCCTCACTTACCTCGAGGCCAAAGCTAACACCGAAACTCACCCCACCATTAGTCGATCTACGTCCCCCTCTCCTTGAAGTGCCCTCCTGAGAATCGCCAGGAACGCGACTATACCTCATCACACCTCTCAATTCGCCTGTCTTTAATCGGGTACACTTGCGTCACGGACCCCGTGCCAGCACGAAGTGTGAACCCATCAGTCTATGCTTGGACGCAAGTGTCAAACACCGCCCGGTCAGCTGGGAGCTGACGGTTGACGACTTGCAAGGTCCTACGTCTACCTCTACTCGCGAAGGACCGGAAACGTTCCCGTACTCGACCAAGGAGCCGCGCGACCATCTGGAAGTAAAACTTCAATCTCTTGGATGGCAATGGGGTATCCCGTATGATACCGCCACGGAAGGAGAACAGTCTGCTCCTGGAAACGCGGCAAACTAAGCCGAAGTACATCGGTTCGATCTAAGTCTCGGGATATGCCGATCCGACCTCTCATCGTTTATAGTTTTCCCGACCGTCCCCCAATATTCTTACGTGCCCCTTTTCACGCTTGAAGAGTGTTCATCAGATGAGACCCTCGCCACCTCCCTCTAGTCCAGGTCGAAACTGCTGTTACTCCAAGTCCTTTATTAAACACTTAGGTTGTTGACTCCAAGGACAATTAGCATCGATCGAACCTCGTACCCGTCTCTGAGTTCATTGGAACCTTCGACGTAGTCCCACTACCGCGTGAAGGCGCATGGACCAAAACTCGTCAGGAGAACCCACTACGATCCGACGACAAAAATTTTCCCCATGAGACGAACTAAATTTCGGGACGAAATTCCATTCAACCCGGGGAGAATGTGACAACCGTCAAAAATCTGGATGCTCGACTAGCTTCCATGTCGATTCGAAATCATCAGTCACTCTTTTCATCGTATTCGCCTCGTTCTAGTTCGAAACTGTTAAGTCTGTACTTGTCGGAACTAATGTCGGAATAACTTCCGGAATCAATTTTATAAGTCCTATTACCAAGAAAACACATATCGAACTTTCCTAAGTTCATAACTAATCATAATTAAGAACTCCCAGTTTACAAAAAGGTCCAACGAAGCAATAACGTAAAAACGAAAAATCTGAAAATGCTGAATTTATGCCCGGTGCGCAGCACCTCATAGCAGATTTCAAAAAAAAAATTACAATTTCAGTCCCTGCCTCGTTTTTACACCTCCACCACCCAAATTGACCAACCAAAAACGTTCATTTACTGCCAAATAACAGTCCCTAGGCCAGAATATCACCCTCTATTCATTTTCATTTTTGTTAAATCATTTTACCAAAACCAAAAACACACACTTGCACCTATTTCATTTTCTCTCATCTCTCTCTCTAAAACTCCATTGAAAACCAGAAAGTCCAGCCAACTAATCAGTCTAAAAACACATAAATCACCCACACAAATCGTTCCTTTCACCAAGAGAAGCAAGAGGGTGTCGTTTTTATCAAAAAGGACCACCGTTGTAAAGATTTTTGAAGCTCAAATCCGACCAAAAGCATCATCCATTCGATTTCCTTCGGTAGATTACTTTCTTTTCACTGTTCTTACATAAATAATCGATAGCATGTAAGATCTAACGGTTGAAAATGTGTTTTTATACAAATCTTTGACTTTTATGGTCAAAAACGTTTTTAATCAAAATACTCTTTAAATCCACGAATCTGTGAATAAAAGCACATTAGAAACTGTTAAAATGATGTTTTGAATGATATTTACTAATTGCATGTACAATCTAAACAACAAAAATGAGTTTTTATAAAGATTTGTGTCATTTTTCATACAAAAACGATTTTTATCTAAATGATACTTAGATCTATGTTTTTGTGAATAAAAGTTGTTTAGAAACCATAATAATGATGTTTTATAAGTTATCCACTGGTTGCATGTTGAAATCCTTGTGTCACAAAACGTTTTTAGCAAGAAAAAGACCTAACGGGAAAGAAACAGCAGCTAGGTGCGCAACACCTAGGCTCAGGTGCGCAGCACCGAGCTGCTGTTCCCCCGAAAATCGTCGTTTTATTCGTCTAAAACTTGTACACACGTTCTGGACTTTTGCTAATATTGTTATAAGACTGAGATGAGTAAAGCTAATAAAAAATAGTGACTTACATTGGACTCTTTGGATTTATTGGACTTGTGGTGAAGTTATTTTGTGTATAGGTATGTTTTGTGAGCGGGAATGATTGTAGGTTTTGGACACGAAATTTGGGCGCGGAAGCGCTGCCCAAATTTCCTTAGAAAACCTAAGCCATTTCAGTAACCAAAACATGTTTATCATATTAATAACTTTAACCTTGAACTTTCAAATTAAAAATAAACGTTAATCACTCCGGACAAAATTTTGGACTTTAACACCTAAACTAAACAAAAGTTGCCTAACCTATTATACAAGTAACTCAATAAGACATTAACTCTTGGACAATCTTGGTAATTCTTAGGTAATTCCGTGACTCCCGGCTCCTTTCCGACCGTTTCCGAGTTCACTTCTTCGCAATCCGTGAGTTACACCCCTCCTATCTTTTACCATTTTAAGTACTCTTTTTGGGGGAAACATGAGATCAAACTTTTTGTGAACTTGATAAACTATTTTGACTTTTGAACTATTTGAACTAGTTTGACTTTTGTGAACTTGATAAACTATTTTGACTTTTGAACTATTTGAACTAGTTTGACTTTTGTGAACTTGATAAACTATTTTGACTTTTGAACTATTTGAACTAGTTTGACTTTTGTGAACTTGATAAACTATTTTGACTTTTGAACTATTTGAACTAGTTTGACTTTTGTGAACTTGATAAACTATTTTGACTTTTGAACTATTTGAACTAGTTTGACTTTTGGACTTATAAACTATTTTGACTTTTGAACCATTGGACTTATTGAACTTATGGACTATTTTGACTAATATGCGTAGACCACATCAATTGTTCGGATTGGCTTACTTTAGACTCCCTAGGTTTGCCTCTTTGGATATTTGAATAGACATTGATAGCTTGGTTGTATTTAAGTGCTAAACCCTAGGTGAGAATATAATGCCGTAAGTGCAGACTAAAGGACTTTTAAAAACTGTTCGATCAAAGTCCCACAATTTTCTCGGGCGACTATACACACTATTAACAAAAGCCGTTAGCATAAATTATGGATATCGATATTTAGGAGTGGTCACTCCTTACCAATGGGTAGCGACCAAGGTACATATTGCTATGTCCTCGCGGACTTTGACCTCAGACTTGACTAGTGGGCAGTTCTTGACCAGAATCGGATTAGTGTGTAGACTAAATCTTACGTATATTAAGCTTAGCGGTTGGTACAACTCGAGGATCATAGGTCTATATTACGCATATACTTACGTTCTGTCTTGCACATGTGGATTAATCCACCGCTGAGGTAATGACTACGACCCCGTTTGCTCGCTACACTATTTGACTTTGTATCTGACTTAGACTTACTTTGGTCGTACTTGAACTCATTTTTAAACTTACTTAAATTTATTCTAAAGTACTTGAAATTGTCTTGAAAGTGGGTCATTCTTGAATTTTAAGCACTTAAATTTAATTAAGTTACTCTCGAATTTTAAGTATCTGATCTTATCTTGAAATTCTTTGACTTGAACACTTAAATTGAACTTTTCTCCAAATCGTAAACTGTAACTCACTCACTACGTTTTCGTAGTTGACACTTTATCTCATGTTTCAGGAATTAAGCGTAAGTTATGAAGTGCATTGCTAGGGCGGGTCAAGTCCATCATGTGAAGTGTACTTGGGGAAGAAGACCTTATTTTGGGAATTTTATTTAAAAACACCTTTGTTATGTACCATGGTCTTACATTGAAACTTGGTTGTATCTTTGAATTGTACTTTTTAATTTAAATCTTAATGACTCGAACCGTTATTTTTAGTGTAACCCGTGAAATGATTCTTTGCTCTTCAGATTCCGTGTTTCCGCTTTAGCGGGGTGTGACAAAGGACGCCAATATTGGAGTGAGACATGTTTTTGGAAAGAGACATAATTGTACGTAGTTCTGGGGATTGTTGATGCAAAAGTAACATTTATGGCGAACTAACTTATATAGGAAAACACATGTCATTAATCACATTATGGTAATTAAAACATAGGGCAACTAAAGAGTTCCAACCATCAAGATTCCAAGTGGATACCACCAACTTTTGGTTATTAACTTAGGGTAACTGAGCAGTTTAAACACCATTATACCTCAATAATTAGTATGACATTAATCACAGGGCAACTAAAGAGTTCCAACCATCAAGATTCTAAGTGGATACCACCAACTTTTGGAGTACCTAAAAACGTTTGTGTTATTAACTTAGGGTAACTGGACAGTTTAAACACCATTATACCTCAATAATTAGTATGCCATTAATCACATTATGGTAATTAAAACATAGGGCGACTAAAGAGTCAGAAGTTTCAAATGCACACCATTCCACTATTTGGGATAACTCACACCGTAGAGGTTCGGCAACCTTAGATTATAAGTAATAGTAACTTAGGGTAACTCAACAGTTTAAATATCATTATACCTCAATAATTAGTATGCTATTAATCACATTATGGTCGTTCAAACCATTAATATTCCAAGTGGATACCACTAACTTTTGGAGTACCTAAAATCGTTTGTGTTATTAACTTAGGGTAACTGAGAAGTTTAAATATCATTATACCTCAATAATTAGTATGCCATTAATACCACCAACTTTTGGAGTACCTAAAAACGTCTGTGTTATTAACTTAGGGTAACTGAGAAGTTTAAATATCATTATACCTCAATAATTAGTATGGCATTAATCACATTATGGTAATTAAAACATAGGGCAACCAAAGAGTCAGGAGTTTCAAATGCATACCATTCCACTATTTGGAATATCTCACACGTTAGATGGCCGACGACTCTAGATTTTAAGTAATAATAGATAATAGATTATTTTGATAATATTACTAATGTTATTATGAGTTATTGATATTATTTTTTACTATTACTATTTTTATTGTTATTATTATTCTTCTTATTACAAAATTACATTAAACAAAATGAGTATTTTAAAAGAAGTTAAACAAATTTGATAATTTTTTATTTCTTTAGGTTTATTTTTTTACTTGATATTTATAACCCTTAATCTATATTAATAAAGTTATTTTCTACTAATACTATATGTCATAAATTAATATTATTTGTATTATTATCATGTTTATGATTTTTATTTAAAGTTTTGAAATTATTAGTATTTTTTATTATTGAAAATATAAACGAAATATTTTTATTTTTAAGAAAAAAGAATTAGATCTAAAAAAGAAAACTAAAATATACGATCTTATTATAAACTTTTCATCGGCAATAAAAATTATATAATTTTAAACCCGGCGCAACGCGCGGCAAAGTAAAACCTTGTTGATCTCAATTTTCAAACTTCGTGAGTTTTTAGATTACCCAAACATACGATCAATATTATGTATTGTTGTTGCAAGGGATGAAAAGATAATATCTCTCAAGTGTCATAATATGATATTAGGTTTTGAGGTTTATGAAAGTAAAACAAAATATACGAAATCTATTTAAAATAATTGAAAAAAAAATAATAATACCGGTTACATGTTATATAGGTAACCGGATACACAAAGTACTTGAAGTTATACTTAAAATTAGAAGTTATATGCGCACATTTTCCAAACATATACTTAACCCTTTGTACAATCAATTTTTAGTCGAAATTATTCATAAGTAGGATCCCTTTCTTTAGTCAACAAAACAATAAGGGTAAATTACAGAAATCGTCCCCGTGGTATGACCAAATTGTCGATTTAGTCTTTATGGTGAGGAAACAACCATTTTAGTCCCTATGGTCTAAAGTTTGCCCAAATTCGTCTCTATCAGTTAGATTTAACATACTTTCTGTTAAATATTTTTGAAATCGACACCTTTAGTCCCTAATTTATATTTTAATTACAAAAAAAAAAAATCCACAAACGAGAATCTCAACTTATCAATACCAAATTAAAACATATACACGTTGAAATTTGTATATAGTTAATAATTTATGTAATAAATACGCCAATAAGAAATATTTATATATTATATATAAATAATTGGTTATAGAAGATGAATACGCTAAGTTTTAAACATATAAACCTATAAAACTATTTTCATAAAATATGTGTAATAAATTAGTGTTCATGTATAAGTTTTAAACATATCAACCTATAAGTTTTTAAATACTTTTCAATGTACTTTAATAACATTTTAATTTTATATATCTCATTTAATGATTTTATCTCTCAATATTCTTATGAATTATGATTTATGCATATTTTGATTATATCATGTCCAGAACACTACAATATTATATATATATATATATATATATATATATATATATATATATATATATATATATATATATATAGGGTGAGGTTCGGGTAAGAACGGCCCGAAGTATAGGAACGCTAAGAACCAATGCTGGCCGTCCGATTAAGGTGATGATCAGTAGTAACCACTTACTCCTGATCGGCACAAACCACTTACTACTGATCAGCAACAAATTCTAGCCGTCCGAATAAGAATTTTATATCAAAACTCGCAGTGCTGATCAGTAGTAAGTGGTTACTACTGATCATCACCTTAAACGGACGGCCAACATTGGTTCTTAGCGTTCCTATACTTTGGGCCGTTCTTACCCGATCCAATTAATAAATAAATATATATATATATATATATATATATATATATATATATATATATATATATATATATATATATACTTGTCATTTTATAATTATATGTGTACATTTTTATATCTATTTAAAGAAATTTGTTAAGCATAATTTTTATGCTTAAAATCATTATATAATATTCTAAAATTACTAAAGAATTCTTCTTAATTACTTATTGTTTAACAATTAATTCACCGGTAACTATAACATTTCGAGCCATGTTTAGCATTTTTCATATATAAATAACCAATTATTTACATATAATTTTTAAATATTGTCACACCCCGCTAAAGCGGAAACACGGAATGTGAAGAGTAAAGAATCATTTCACGGGTTACACTAAAAGCAACGGTTCAAGTCATTAAAATTAAAGTTGAAAAGTACAAAAGTCAAGATACAACCAAGATTCAATGTTAAGACCATAATACATAATAAAAAGTTTTAGATAAAAATTCCCAAAATAAAGGTCTTCTTCCAAAGGTACACTTCACATAATTGACTTGACCCGCTCGAGAAATGCACTTCATAACTTAAGCTTAGTTCCTGAAACATGAGATAAAGTGTCAACTACGAAAACGTAGTGAGTGAGTTACAGTTTATAAGTTGACAAAAAGGTTCGGATAAAAGTTCGACAAGTATATAAGTAAGTACAAAAGTTTTCCAAAGAAGTAAGCGGTTAAGCAATCGCATAAATGTAGAGTATATACTGTCGTAATAGTTCAAGCCAAGAGTCTAGAGTTCGTAAAAGTTCGAGACAAGTTCAAAGTCCATGAAGTTCAAGATCAGTTCAATGTTCATGAAAGTTCAAAGTAAGTTTAAAGTAAGTTCAAGTAAGTTCAAAGTAAGTTCAAAATAGTTCAGAGTAAGTTCAAAGTAAGTTCAGAGTAAGTTCAAGTAAGTTCAGAGTAAGTCGCGTAGCAAGCGGTAAAAGTATGTAGTCATTACCTCAGTGGTGGATTAATCCACATGTGTAAGACTGTAAGTAAGCATATGCGTAAATAATAAAGACCTATGATCCTCGAGTTGTACCAACCACTAAGCTTAATATAACGTAAGATTTAGTTTTGCACACTAATCCGATTCTGGTCAAGTTCAAGCCCCTAGTTCCAGTCTAGTTCGAGTTCGCGAGAACTTAGTAATATGTACCCAGGTTGCTACCCTAAAGTAAGGAGTGACCATATTTACTAACGGCTATTGTTAATAGTGTGTAGAGTTCAGTTCCAAGAAAAAGTTGCGGGGCATTTTGTTCGTTCTGTTTCTAAAAATTGGTTGTTTGTACTTACGGCGTTTATATCCTCACCTAGGGTTTTGCTCCAAAATACAATCAAGCTATCATTGTCTAATCAATTATCCCGAGAGGCAAACCTAGTTAGTCTAAAGTAAGCCAATCCGAATAAATGATATTGTCTACGCATATTAGTTGCAAAGTTCCAAAATAGTCCAAAAGTTCTCAAGTTCCAAAAGTTCAAAGAGTTGCAAGTTCATAAAGTTTCCAAACATAGATCACAAAGTGTTGCACGTAAGTTCAAGCGCACAAATTAGTTTCACATAAAAGATATTATTCACAAAGATTTTGATCTCATGTTTCCCCCAAAAAGAGTTCTTAAAATGTAAGAGTAAGGAGGGGTGTAACTCACGGATTGCGAAGATAAGGAACTCGGGAATCGGTCGGAGCGGGAGCCGGGAATCACGGGTTGCCTAATAATACCAAGATAGTCCAATTATTATTATCTTATTATGTTATTGTACTTAAGATAATATAATTAAGTTTTCAATTAAACTTTAAGTGTCAAGGTTAAGTTTTGTTCAAAATAGTCCCAAAACGGTGAAAGTTACGTTTTTGTCCAAAAATCCAATTTTAACGTTTATTGTTATTATGTTATAAGTAATTTGGTCGCTGAAGTGGTGTGGACTTTTCTAATGAAATTTGGGCAGCGCTTCCGCGCCCAAATTTCATATCCAAAAATCCAATCTCCATTTCCGCTCACAAATGCCTATAACACGATAACATATATATATATATATACGAGTTCATTTAAGTTAACAAGTCCATTACAAGTCATCGGTTTATTAGTTTAGTCAAACTCAGTCCCAAAATGATGTTTCACGAAAAGTCAGCGGGTCAACAAGTTCCAAAACGTCAAATAACGAAAATTCGGGAAACTGGTCAGGCCTGTGCGCCGTTGTGACCTTTAGGACGGCGCACAGAACCAAAAATTCACCCCGCTGAGTCGTCCTGGTCACAGGGACGGCGCACGGGTCGGGTTTTTGGGATTTTTCGATCAAAACGATTATTTTGGCCACGGATTTCAACATGCAATCGGTCTAGACTTATCAAAATAACATTTTAACAGTTTCTAAAACTTTTTTATCCATAAAAACATAGATCTAACAATATTTCGGTCAAAAATCGTTTTTGTACATAAAACGTTATAAATCTTTGTAAAACTTATTTTAAATCATTAGATCTTACATGGAAGTAATAAAATTAGTATAAAATGAAAAGGGAAAGGTTTCTACCGAAGAGATTAGCTTGGATGAGGTTTTGGCCAGATTTAGCTCCAAAAATCTTTACAAAACTAGTCCTTTTTCGAAATCTTTTGGTTCCTCTTGATTATCTTGATGTTATAAATGATTTGTATCGATGGAAAATGGATTTTGATGGTTGGAAATCACTGGAAATGGTGTTTTGTTGAGAGAGTTCTTGAGAGAAATGGTGTATGTGTGTGTTTTGTTTTTGGTAAAAATGAATATGTAAAAGAAAATAAAGATAATAACGAAATGGGAAGTTGGGACTGCCAAAAGCAGTAGTTATGGACTGGAACCCGAGTTTAATTGGTTGAAATTTGTAGAAAACCGAGACATGCAAAAATTTCAAAAATTTTTCGGAGTTAGTCCTCCACGTTCTGGACCATTTTTGTAACAAAATTTTGATTTTTGCTGTTTTTGTATAATTGTTTCGTTGGACCTTTTCGTTAACTAAAGTTTTAAAGTATGTTACGTTATGAACTTAGGAAAGTTCATTTGGTGTTTTCTTGGCATTAGGACTTATTTAAGTTGGTTCCGGTTGTGATTCTGACACGAGCGCGCTTCCGATAAAAGTTCAATTTAAAGACACAATAGACAAAACGAGAGACATAGAGCGTAGAGAGCACTTGAAATTTGACGGTTGTCACAAATATTTCTTATTAGCGTATTTAATACATAAATTCTTAACTATATACAAATTTGAACTCGTATAGATAACTTGGTATTGATAAGTTGAGATTATCGTTTTTAAAAGAATAGACATAGAGAAAAGACCGATGTATAAATTTGGGAAAATTGATTTTTTAACAAAATAAAATTTAAAGTTAGTGACTAAAAGTGTCAAATTTAAAAAATATTTAACAAAAAGTATGTTAAATCTAAATGATAGGGACGAATTTGGACAAAACCTTAGACCATAAGGATTAAAAGTGTTGTTTCCTGACCATAGGGACTAAATTAACAATTTATACATACCACAAGAACGATTTATGTAGTTTACTCTACAATGTATGTTCGTCTACATTTGAGATTGAAATGCAAAACTTTGTTACAACCATCCTAAAAAACCTGAAAAAGTAGGATCCCTTAACTTGTATAGGGACAACCAGTGGCAGATGCAGTTCATAAATGGGGAGGGCCCATGCCCCCATTGGTCCAAAAATAGTTAAAGAAAACTCATATAAATTTTTTAATTTATTTAGGTTTTAACATATTTGCCCCCACCCAATAATAAAGATGCCCCCACGGCCCCACTCATTACCAAAGAGTCAAAGACAATAAAACAAAATTAAAAATATTAAACAAAATCTATCTTTTATTCCATATCTAAAACAAATAAAAACAATATTTTAAATTCCTAAAAACACCTCTCCAACTCTCCAAGTCCTATCGTATAAACAGAGAAGGAAAATAAAATCTTCTCCACCTACTTTGAATCCGTCCGTTCGTCTGCATAATCGACACCGTCAAAGGCTTAAACAGAGAAAATAAAATCTTCTTCGACTGAATTATGTTATATTCACCTTTGAATATCTTAATACTTGATTTTGAATCAGGTAAGTTTAACCCTAGCTTTTGATTTTTATTTTGGGAACTCTAGAACTTTTAGTCAAATTGTTAAAAGGTGTTATTGGGGCATAATTTTATATGATTTGTGAGTTTGACATTTTCAGTTTTGACAAAAAATTAATACACGAAGGAAGACAATTTTTAGCCAATTTATGTATTTATTTTGATAATTTTGTGTTTCAAGTGTTCTAATTTATGGTTGTTAGTTTTTAGTTTGATTTTCAATTTGGTTATTTGTTTCAAGATATATGATTTTCAATTTGGTTAGAAAAAGTCAGTAGCTTTTTCGAGGTTATTTGGTTTTTAGTTTCGTTTTTAAGCGGTCATAATTTGCTAACTTTTATGTTATTTTGCTAGATAATGGATAAATTTCTCAAAAGAAAGGCGCCATCGACATCAACTTCTACGGAAATTGGTGGACAATCTTCAAGGGCATGGGTGAATAATGATACTCCACAGCCTTTCCGTAATATTTCGACGCCTATTAATGTAGTTAACATGAATGATCTTCCTTGGGATCCCGTTGATCGGCCACGGATTTTGCAATATAACAGTAACCAGAGAGATGAAATAAGGAGACGGTATTGGCTTCGGGGACCTACTCGGCCTCGTAATCACGACTTTCCGAAAACAATTAAAGGGGGTAGTTTAAGAAATTTTGTGCCAGCTTGGTTTAGTCTATATCCTAACTGGTTGGAGTATAGTGTAAAGGCTGATAGAGCATTTTGCTTGTGTTGTTACTTGTTTAGAGATCACATAGGCCGTCAAGCCGGGAATGAGGCATTTGTGACTGAAGGCTTCAATGGTTGGAATAAAACGGAGAGACTTGATAAGCATGTGGGTGATGTTAACAGTTTCCAGAGTAGAGCACTTCAAAAATGTGAAAATTTAATCCGACAAGAACAATCTATTGAGGTGGCCCTTCATAAGCAAAGTGATATTGCAAATAAGGAGTATCTAATTCGGTTGAATTCTTCCGTTGAGGTTTGCAGGCTTTTGTTAAATGGTGCCTTACCATTTCGTGGTCATGATGAGAGCGAAAAATCATTTTACAAAGGAAATTTCCTGGAAATTTTAAACTTGTTCGGAAAACAACAAGCTATCGCTAATGCCCCGGGGAACAATCTAATGAGAGCTGCAAATATTCAAAAAGACATTGCTTTTTGCTTTGAAGAAGAAGTACTAAAAATCATTTTTGATGAAATTGGTGGTGATGTGTTTTCATTGTTAGTTGACGAGTCTAGTGATACATCGAAAAAAGAACAAATGGCTATTGTTTTGAGATATGTTGATATGCGTGGACTTGTAAAAGAGAGATTTGTAGGTCTTGTTCATGTGAAAGATACATCTTCTTTATCTCTTAAAAACGCGATTGATTCTTTTTTTTCTAAATATAAATTGAGTTTGCATCAAGTAAGAGGTCAAGGTTATGATGGAGCAAGTAATATGCGTGGTGAGTTTAACGGGTTGAAAGCTAAAATCTTGAAAGAAAATAGCTCGGCATATTTTGTGCATTGCTTCGCCCATCAACTTCAATTAGTGGTAGTGGCGGTAGCAAGAAAACACTTAGGTGTTGTTAACTTCTTTGACAACTTATCGCTTGTGATGAATGTGGTTTGTGCTTCATGTAAACGAAAAGATATACTTTTGGAAAATGAAAAAAAGAGATTCGAAAAAGCAATTGGAAATGGTGAATTAGAAACTGGAAGTGGTATAAACCAAGAACTTTCTCTTGTACGAGCCGGGGACACAAGATGGAGTTCTCACTATAAAACAATTTTGCGTTTGATTGATATGTTTCCATCTGTTATTAAAGTGCTCGAATTTGTTGAAGAGGAGGGTACAAATGGTTCTATGCAAAATCAAGCAAGTGGTATATTAGCGTATTTTGATTCATTTGATTTTGTGTTTTATTTGTTGTTAATGAAGTACATTTTCGGGGTCACGGATATATTGTCAAAAGCTCTTCAAAGAAAAGATCAAGATATCTTGGAAGCGGCTTCATTGGTAAAATTAACAAAGCAAAAGTTGAAAGACTTTAGAGTAAATGGGTTTGAACCGCTTTTAAAGAGAATTTCTTCTTTTTGTGAAAAGCATGATATTCAGATGTTGGACATGAAAGTATTTTATGTTAATCCTAAAAGTCGAAGACAACGGGCTACTATCCCCAATCGCCATCATTACGAGTTTGATTGTTTTAATACTGTTGTGGATATGCAAATTCAGGAGTTTGGTGATCGTTTTAGTGAAGTAAGCACCGACTTATTTGAAAATATGGCAGCTTTGAACCCATCTGATTCTTTTTCTCAGTTTGATGCAACAAAGTTATTGAAGTTGAGTGAGATGTATCCACGTGATTTTAATAATGTGGAAAGGGTGAAACTTGAACGACAACTTGACATGTATTATGATAATGTGATAAGGGACGAAAGATTTGCGAACTTGCAGGGCATCTCTGATCTTGCTAGAGAACTGGTGAAAACAAGGAAACATAATTCTTATCCTTTGGTTTATCGATTAATAAAGCTAGCACTGGTTTTGCCCGTTGCAACTGCAACAGTTGAGAGATCCTTTTCTGCGATGAAGATTGTAAAGTCAGATTTGCGCAATCGAATTAGTGATGAATTCTTAAACTCTTGCGTAATTTGTGCGGTGGAAAAGGAAGCATTATTCAATGTTAAGAACGAAGATGTAATTAAGGGATTCCAAAAGTTGGTACCTCGTAAAGTAACATTGAGGATGTAATTTGTTTATGATTTTAAATGACACTTACATTTTAACTTTAATTTATGGTATTCCTTTTTTTGGTGCTTTTTTTACGTAATTATGTTCACTGATGTTTTTAAACTATTGCATTGTTGCTTTGTTATTGTCGTAGGTGTTTCAAATTATACTGGTGCTGGTATGATTATGTTTGTTTTCAGAATCGATAATATTTAAGGTAATTATTTTATGCCCCCTTAACATAGATTTCTAGATCCGCCACTGGTGACAACTCCATCCATTGCCAATTATATTCCTATCATTAGACTTATCATACACAAATATTTCTCTTTAATAAGATAGATAAAATTGGTTTTTTTTATGTCAAAGTACAACGAATAAATGCAAAAGAAAGTATAAAATGATCAGCCTCTTAACCTCTTTAAGTTAATTTATATACAGTCAAAGGAATAGTAACTACATAATCTAAACACAAATATTAAAGAATTTTACATGTAGATATGGAATGAAAACTTGACATCATCAATTTAGTAAAATACTAGCTATCTACGAATTTCAAATCAAAAGGAACAATTAATGATTACAAATTTTAGGAATATCACTAAAATATGAAATAAAATTTTAACGTGAACAAGCAATATTTCTTTTTATGACATTAGGAGCCGAATAATATTACACACGACATTTATGACAACCTCCTTTGAAAGGAACACAAGTTTAGACATACTATTGTACATTAACTATAAATAAATCTTTTGAACCCCAAGGCACGAAACCGAAACCATTAGATGTTGCACATAAAGAATATCTTTTTTTCTTGGTTGTTTTCATCAGGATTCAGAAAAATAAATTATGGGAGAATGAGTGAGACGAGATATTATTTGCTTCCAAATATTGTTGCTCAGACTCGTATTAATCAGAGGTGTATATGGATTTCAAGTCATGGGATGATATCACATAAGGGTACATTTTGTCGTTGGAATAAAGGTGTATCGTCTTGTCGTAATTTGCAGGCCTTCTTAGCAAAATCGTATTTCTTACTAATCGGATTATAGTTTGTCTGTTTGTTTTTCAAGAAGTTCAACCGTTCTTCATTTTTCTTTCTTTACTCTTTATTTCCATTTTATAGGAAACAAAAACCCCAAAAAGCTGAACTAATGTCTACGGAAATAGACATTTAAACCTTTGATCCTACATTGTCATTTATGATCTATAGTAAGAGCTCTACATTTTTGAATCAACGTCGCTTCAAGAATGCTATGTCCCGGCTTTCATTGTCCTTCTAAATTGACACATATCATGTTCAGTTTTTCTTAAACCAAATAAGCATCGATATATTATAAACATGTCAAGTTTAAATATAGAATACAACCACCCTAAAAAAACCCGCACCAGTAGGATCCTTTAACTTGTAAGAGACTAGAGGCTACAACCAACAACGTCAATAAATATAGATTTTATTTATATGTGTAAGGTATACATTTTGTATAAACAGCTTTATTGCCTATGTATTCTCCAAATGAATCACGATTGCCCGGTCTCACTTTGAAACTTCTCTAGAATCAAATCATATTTTTTTTAATACCTTTGGTCCTAGAGGCTTCTTTCAAACTAGAAGGTTAACTTTGCTATATGTGCATTGCTTACCATTTGAAATAGTTTTTCTTTTTGCCAATTGGAGTATGGTTTGTCTGTTATTTAAGAAGTTCAATGGTTCTTCATTTTCCTTATTTCCATTACATAGGAAACACACGAAACCCCAAAAGATGAACTAATGGCTATTGCAATAGACATTTTAACCTTTCCTCCTACATTGTGATTCCCATGATGAAAAAACACACAACAAATATCTCAATATTTCTTCAACAAAATCATCTTAAAAATGGGAGATTCAGTTAAACCGTCACTCCTTTCACTGTCCATCCCCAAGCACCACAATCCTCTTATTCTTTCTCCTAGTCACCACCTGCATAGCCGTGTCCGACACTACTAATTTTCAAAGTCTACCAAATAAAAAACTTACTCGCCCAACCGTAATCCTAATCTCATCAGATGGATTTCGGTTTGGGTACCAATTCAAAACCCCAACCCCAAATATACACAAACTAATTGAAAATGGAACCGAAGCAAAAACTGGGTTAATCCCACTTTAACATTTCCAAACCACTACTCAATTGTTACAAGATTATATCCTACTTATCATGGAATTATACATAACAAGTTTATTGATCCAGTTGAAGGTGACACTTTTAATTTGGCTAGTCATGAACCCAAATGGTGGCTAGGTGAACCTATTTGGGAAACTATCTTGAATCATGGGTTATTAGCAGCTACTTATTTTTGGCCTGGCTCTGAAGTCAAAAAGAGATATTGGGGCTGCCCTGAAAATTATTGTGCACATTTTAACGCAACCGTTCCTTTTGAAGACGAAATCCCTGTTTTTATTGGGTTATATTTTGAAGATCCTGATCATCAAGGTCATTTATATGGTCCTGATGATATCGAAGTGACTAAAGCAGTTGGTAGAATTGATGGATTAATTGGTAGATTAATCAAAGGTTTGAAAAATCGTGGTGTCTTTGATGATGTAACGATTATAATGGTTGGTGATCATGGCATGGGTGGTATTTGTGATCAAAAGTTGATATTTTTAGATGATTTAGCTTCCTGGGTTAAAATTCCTAAAGAGTGGGTCCAAAATTATTCCCCCGTTTTATATATCCGGCCACCTTTAAATGAATCGGTTAATAAAATTGTAACGAAAATGAATCAAGCTTTAAGTTCTAGAAAAGTAAAAATGGAGATAAATTAAAAGTGTATCTCAAAGAGGATCTTTTGGAAAGGTCACACTATTGGGAAAGCGATAGGATTCCTCCAATCATAGGTTTAGTCGAAGAAGGGTTTAAAGTCATACAAAACGATACATAGAGTAAGGAATGCGGAGGCGATCATGGCTATGATAACGCATTATTTTCTATGCGAACAATATTTATAGGTCATGGTCCGCTATTTGCTAGAGGCAGAAAAGTTTTCTGCCTTCTTTCGAAAATGTTGAAATATACAATTTGATTACTTCAATTCTTGACATAAAGGGGGCTTCTAACAATGGGTCATCAACTTTCGCCAAGAGTGTTCTTTTGCCTCATCGTTGAGTTTCGCATCATGTTGGTTTTCCAAATTGGGTATTAAACTTTCGCCAAGAGTGTTCTTTTGCCTCATCGTTGATTTTCGTATCATGTTGGTTTTCCAAATTGGGTATTAAACCTCTTTGATTGTCATGCCTATTGTTGAATAAAATTATCGTGCATTTACATACACTAAATTGACATGAATTATTATATTTAATTGTAAAATTGATCCTATTTACGTTTTGATTTTAAATATGCGAGTTATAGTTTAGAATATTGGACAAAAAGTTTCTAGATTGTTGTAGTTTTAGCTTAGATGTTATTTTATTAATAACTATATTTACAATTGGTGCTAATGAGAAATCAAAGATAATTGATGCTAATGAGCAAGAAAAGAACTATCGGTTCTTTTTTCAAGTGAATAGATATTTTTATGAAAAATAACCACAACCCAGTTGAATTAATATGTTAATGATATGGGAGATGTTATTTATGATCCACAACTAAAAGTAAAATGGTATAGATAGTTTTGGAATTGAATGGATGTCTTTTTCTTTAATCACTTACAATATAAATACATATACAATGTTACATGCTAATATGGACCAAGCCCTAATATAAAACGATACGAAGAAGTAAGGAATGCGGAGGCGATCATGACTATGATAACGCACTATTTTCTATGCGAACAATATTTATAGGTCATGGTCCGCTATTTGCTAGAGGCAGAAAAGTGCCTTCTTTTGAAAATGTTGATACAATTTGATTACTTCAATTCCTAACATAAAGGGGGCTTCTAACAATGGGTCATCAACTTTCTCAAAGAGTATTCTTTTGCCTCATCATTGAGTTTCGTATCATGTTGGTTTTCCAAATTGGGTATTTGTTAGGATTAAACTATATGTGAAATAAGTTTAATTTCATTAATACTGCTCATTACTACTGTCCAAACTACTGCCAAGTTAATACTACATGTATACCAGTTACTACTACTTGTAACTGGTTAATTCGGCTGATGACTTATGGTTACTACTGTTGAAGGCTGTTACTATTGCCCGTCTCCTGTTAATACTGCATGAACAATTTAGATAATTATAGAATAGGTTTGTAATTATCTCTTCCTTATTTGTAGCAATTGTAGTTATAATACAATTGTGATTGTAGTTATAATTCAATTTGTGACAACCGTCCAAATTCAGATGCATTTTATACTCTATGTCTCTCATATTGTCTGTCATTGTCTTTATCTGTACATTTACCGGAAACGCGTCAGTGTCGGAATCACTCCCGGAATCGAATTATATAAGTCCTAATACCAAGAAAACACCTAATGAACTTTCCTAAGTTCATAACGTATCATAATTAAGAACTTTCAGTTAACGAAAAGGTCCAACGAAGCAAAACGTAAAAACGAAAAATCAGAAAATACTGAAAAAGTGGACCAGTGCGCCGCACAGGCAGTCAGTGCGACGCGCTGGCTGGCAGATTCGAATTCTTTGAATTTTTATTACTTGCCTCGTTTTTATAAAACCCCACCCAATCAATCTCGGGCTTTAGCACTCATTTACTGTCATTTAGCCTGTCCCAAGACCCCTTTCATTACTCTTCTTATTTTCTTTTCATTTCACCATTTTCATTTAACAAGAAAAACACACACACACACAAAACTCTCTCAAACCCTCTCAAGAACAACACCAATCCAGTAAGTTCCAGCCATCAAAACCCATATTTTTACCATCAAAATCGTTCAATCATCAAAGCAAACAAGGAGGAGCAAAAGCATTTTCGATTTCAAGTTTTTTCTACCCACTATGGAGCTCTAAATCCTTCTAGAACATCATCCATCCACTTTCATCCGGTCGAAACCATATTCTTACCTTTATTTACTGTTTTTACCATTTGCATGGATGATCCATGGCACAAAAATGAGTTTTTATAAAGATTTATAACTCTTTTTATACAAAAACGATTTTTAACTAAATAATACTTAGATCTATGTTTTGGTGGTTAAAAGTTGTTTAGAAACTGTAAAAATACTATATTATGAAGTATCTACTGATTGCATGTCGAAATCTTTGGGTAACAAATCGTGTTGGGCAAGAAAAACACAAAAACCGGAAAAGACAGCAGGCAGTGCGCAGCACCCCTGCTCAGTGCGGCGCACCGGGCTGCTGTCCTTCCCGAAAATCGTCGTTTTGGTCGTTTAAAACATATGTACGTATTCTGGATTTTTGTTAATGACGTTATGGGACTGAGATGAGTAAAATAATAACAGTGGTAACTTGTATTGAACTTTTTGGACTAAAATGGACTTGTTTAAATAAGATTATGTATATATATGTGTTTTGTGAGCGGGAAACGACTTTAGGTTTTGGACATGAAATTTGGGCGCGGAAGCGCTGCCCAAATTTCGTTAGGAAACTTAAATCATTTCAGCAACCAAACACATGTCTATCATAATAATAATAACATTAACTATAGACTTTTCGGACTAAATATAACGTTAACCGCTTCGGACCATTTTTGGGACAAAATTAACCTTGACACTTAAAGTTAACTAAAAATTGTCTATTATATTATATAAAGTAACATAATGGAATAATAACTCTTGGACAACCTTGGTATCCTTAGGCACTCCGTGATTCCCGGCTCTCATATCCGACCGATTTCCGAGTCCTCTATCTTCGCAACCAGTGAGTTACAACCCCACTATGTTTACTATTTTAATTACTTATTTGGGGGAAACATAAGATTGTATGTTCATGTAACTCTTTGAAACTATGTGCAACTCTTTTGAAACTTATGAAACCTTGAAACTTTTGAAACTTGGAAACTTTGGAAACTCGTGAAACTTTGATACTTTTGAAACATTTGAAACTTGGAAACTTTGGAAACTCGTGAAACTTTGATACTTTTGAAACATGTGAAACTTGAAACTTTTGAAACTTATGAAACGTGAAACATGTGAAACTCGTATGAAACTTTGAAACCTTTGAAACATGTGAAACTCGTATGAAACCTTGGAACTTTTGAAACGTTGGAAACTTTGGAAACCTTTGGAAACTTGTGAAACTTGGAAACTATGGAAACTATGGAAACTTTGAAACTATTATGCGTATTATGTGTTAATGCCCCTTAATTGGCTAAACTAAATTTAGGCTACTTGTTAGCGAAACCAATCATTGATGAAAATATAAACCCGTAAGTGCTTAGTACTATTTTTAGAAACAGAATTCAATTGCCCCGTTTTTGGCTCGGAAACTTTATACACTATTAGCAATAGCCGTTAGTATTATGGGTATCGATACTTAGGAGAGGTCACTCCTTGCTCAGGGTTCGCGACCCAAGCACATACTACTAGATTCAGGTGGAAACTCAATGAAACATTTGGGACTAGATCTGACCAGACAATCGGTTTAGTGTAGACTTACTTTATATTATGCCAAGTGATTGATACAAGTTACTAATTTAGTTAAGCACATATTACTTACGCATATACTTTATTTTAGCGACTGATTTCGCTGCAACTTTTATGATACGAGATTCACTTTACTTGCGTACGATCGAAACTCTTTTAATAAAAATATATGTTTAGCGCCGTTCCGATTCTTTTATTTATGATACTCTTTACATATATATTTTCACACTTGGAAACTTTTATCGAGAAACTCAAAACTGTAACTCACTCACTACTTTATGTAGTTGACACTTTATCTTATGTTTCAAGAAACCAAATGTAAGGATACTAAGTGCTTACCATGGATGGGTCTGGCATGTCACGTGAATTCAAGAGTTGGGAAAAGACCTATTTTATTATTTTGGGAATTTTGTTAACAATTAATCATGTATTTTGTTATGTGATACGTTAAATGCTTGGTTATTTTCAAACTTGTAAACTCTTATTTTCTATCGTAATGACTTGAAACCGTATGTTTTAATTATAACTCGTGTAATGATATCGTTGCTCTTCGCATCTCGTGTTTCCGCTTTAGTGGGGTGTGACAGACTTGGTATCAGAGCACAGGTTATAGTGAAAAACGGTTTTAAGAATTTTTCAAAATTTTTGAAACCAAACTATAACCAAGGCTTTTTCGGAAAAATCATTTCATGAGCTTTCGAACTTTAGTAGATTAATTCCGCAATTGCATGAATTGCTTTTAACTAGGCGTAACTTGATCAACTATGCCTAGTTCAAAATAAATTATGCGAGAACGGAAAGTAATTGCTATCGTTAAACGGTTTTCGAGTCGAAAAATTCTCATCCATTCCCGATTCTCACGTGACTGACCCATATATGCACTATCGTTTACATTTTTCCTTATTTTCCCCCCTGTACTCACGTAACCCATTATTGTTAGATCCGACATGTCTCAATCGTCGCACTCACGATCTCAGTCTCACTCCCGGTCACAGTCGCACTCACATACGCAAGCCGTCTACACGCCAGGAGTCTCGGAAGACTTCTCCGCACCAGAGGCTCAGCACCACGAGACCACTTACCCGACCGAGGAGAACTCAATGGCTTTCTCGAGCAGCCACGGTACCTCCAGCCTGAGGACCGTGCTACCATCTGCTCCTCCGGTGCCAGTTTCCGCACCACCCCAGCAGCGTGGACCCCGTGTCCGGATGACAGCACGTAAGCAGGTCGTCCTTCCTGGTCGTCTGCCTGATAGGATGATGGGACAGACTCCCGACTCATCCAGAACCGCTCCTCCCGCGATGCGTTCGTAGACCCGTACGCTGGAACTTCGCGTGCGCCAACGATGGATCGATATCATTGGGAGCGTCAGTTTCAGGAGCAGCAGACGCAGCACCCCGACAGCACCGTACCATCTAGGACGATGATGTCGTTTTCACTACCGTCGTCCCCACCAGCAGCGTTCCTTCAACTTCATCGAGAACTTCGGGGAATCACCGAAGAGGCCCAACAGTAGGGTTTTCTTCTGTGTGAAGTCTCTGACGCTGCACACCGACTGTCTGAACAGTCAATCCAAGTCATCACGTCGGCTCAAGCCACGTCGAGGACGGTGCAGTGTATCGTCAGCGCTTGCTTGATTATGGGGACCCTAATTACGGTCGCCATAGCAAAGTTGTTCCTTGATAGGCGTCTTTAGGCCCTTTCATTTTAGGTATTATACCGCAAGCTTAAGTCGTAGTTTTCCATATGTAGACGACTTGGAGCTAATCCGTATTCCATTTTACGATGTATTGCACTAGTATTTGAACCTTTCACATTATGAACGTTGTAACCGACTACTCTTATCATGAAATGAAATTTCTACCTTCATAATCCTTACTTGTTTATTTTGCTTGAATCCTTTTCTCATTCCTTAATCGCTTATCGTGCGTGCGCTATCTATCGTTCCATTGTACATTATTGTTCTATATCCTTATTCGCGCGTTCTAAACTAGTTTCCTTCTTTCCATTGTAGAATCATGCCTCCCAAGAGAAGCCGCGCTGACCTATTAGCCGAGCTTATAACCGTGCAGCTCAAAGCAGCACTCCCAAACATGATCGCTCAGATCATCGCTGGGGTCAACAACGAAATTCTCTGGGACGATAACCCCAACGACAGTCACTTGGAGAACAACGGTGACAATAATCTTCACCTCTTCCCAACCACAGTTAAACAAGAGGAAGGTGAAAACCTCGGAAACGTTAACCCCTTTCTCTTTCCAGTAGCAATCAAACAAGAAGAAGGAGAGCACTCCAGAAATAATAACCTCCTTCTCCCTCCGGCAACCGTCCAGCGAAAGGAGAGTAAGAAAAGGAAGACTCATCGTCAACCAACAAGGAGCAACAACAACAAGAAACCCACACCAGGAACCCGAAATTACACTGGATCGCTCCCTAAGTGTCCCAACTGCCCCCTCCACTATGTTGGAAACTGCCTGGTGTGCTACAAATGCCACAGGACGGGACACCTCTCGAATTACTGTCTGGAAAAAGCAAACAAACAAGTTAAGAAGCGGTTATGCCTCGAGTGTGGAAGCGACCAACACCTTCGTGGGACTTGCCCCATAGCACATACGAAAAAAACTTTTAGTACTCTCGCAATCACAGCTGAGGAAGCTCGGCAGGACCCGAACGCGGTTACGGGTACGTCTTCTATCAATGACCACTTTGCTTCCGTACTATTCGATTCAGGAGCTGAAAGAAGCTTTGTTCCTTAGAATTTAGACACCTCATTAACCTAGGATCTAAAGTTCTTAAGGGTAGCCTTACTATCGAATATGCTAACGGTCAAGAGTTCGAAGCCAAGGATATAATCTTAGGATGTTCATTATGCCTATCCGACAAAATCTTCCCCATCGATCTAATTCCTATCAAGCTGGCAAGATTTCACGTTATCGTCGGAATGGACTGGCTATCTCGTTTTCGAACCGAGATCGTCTGTTTCGACAAACTCATTCGTATCCCTCTTTCAGACAGTGAAACTCTCGTTGTTCAGGAAGACAAACCTGGACGACAACTTCGCATCGTGTCTTCCATAAAAATGCGCAAGTACCTCGAGAAGGACTACGACGCATTCCTCGCTCATGTCGTCGAACGTGAACCTAAAGAAAGCCGAGTCCAATACATTCCCGTAGTCAAGGATCATCCAGAGATCTAACCTGAGGATTTGCCTGGGCTACCGCCGCAACGACAAGTGGACTTCCGAATAGACCTCGTTCCTGGCACAGCACCGGTTTCCAAGACCCCATATCGTCTAGCACCACCCGAAGTGCAGGAACTGTCAAAACAGCTGAAGGGACTTCTAGATCATGGTCTTATTCGTCAAAGCTCGTTCCCCCTGGAGGGCCCCAATCCTCTTTGTTAAAAAAAAAGACGGATCCTTCCGTATGTGCATCGATTATCCTGAACCTAACAAGCTGACCGTCAAGAACCGATACCCTCTCCCTCGAATTGACGACCTATTCGATCAATTGCAGGGTGAAACTTACATCTTAAGGATCGATCTCCGTCCAGGGTATCATCTGGTTCGAGTCGGTAAAACCAACACTTCTGAAACCTCCTTCCGAACTTGCTGCGGGCATTACAAATATCTCGTTATGCCATGCGGTCTGACCAACGCACTGTCAGTGTTCATAGATTAGACGAACCGGGTGTGCAGACCATATCTGGACAGATTCGTAATCACATTCATAAACGACATCTTCATCCATTCACGGGATAATCACGACCACGCGAAACAATTGGAACTCATTCTAGAACTCTTTAGGGATCAGAAGTGGTACGTGAAACCCTCGAGATGTAAATTCTGACTCCGGGAAGTACATTCCCCTAGTCATGGTATCAATTAGGAGGGAATTCACGTAGACCCAGCCAAAATCAAAGCGATTGAGAAATAGCAAGCCCCAACGTCTCCTACGGAAATCCAACAATTCCTAGGATGGGCGGGCCGCTAACGAAGATTCATTCATAATTTCTCAAGGATCGCTAAGCCATTGACCGAAGTCACTCCGAAAGATGCAGTTCCCTTTTGGGGCAAGGAACAGAAGGAACCATTTCGGAAGCTCCAACTTGAATCGCTAGGGCTCAGAGCGAATCATTGAAACCCGAGAACCTTAAGGACAAGACGCTACAGAACCCCGTGAGGAAATTCGAGCTTAATCCGGACGGAATCCACTACTTCGAGAACCGAGCGTAGGTTCCGAGATCCGAAAACCTTCGAAAACTTATTTTAGTCAAGGGCCACCGTTCCAGATCTTCCATCCACCCAGAATCCGACAATTGTACAAAGACCCCCGGGAATATTATTGGTGGCCAGACATGAGGAAGGATATCGCCTTGTACGCGGCTAAGTGCTTAATTTGCCCTGAGGTCAAGGCGAATATCAGAAACCATCAGGCCTACCGCAACCGCAGGAGATCCCCTGCGGAAGTAGGAATAAATCTCCATTGACTTCGTCACCAAACTGCCCTGTACGGCAGGAGGTAACGACATGATTGGATGATTGAGGATCGATTGGCGAAGTCTGCACACTTTCTACCGGTACGTGAAAACCACTCGATGGAGCAGTTCGCTCAGATCTACATCAACGAAATCGTCTCTCGTCACGGAACACCTCTCACCATTATCTCCGACAGGGATAGTTGATTCACGTCCCGCTTTTTGAATGCCCTTCAGAAACCGCTCGGGACGCGACTAGACCTCAGCACCACTTACCATCCCCAGACCGATGGTCAGGGTGAACGGACGATCCAAACGCTTGAGGATATGCTAAGAGCGTGCGTATTTGATTTCGGAGGAAGTTGGGACGCTCGCCTCCCTTTGGTCGAGTTGTCCTATATCAACAGCTACCACGCTAGCATCAAGTGTTCACCATTCGAGGCCTTACACGGACGTAAGTGTCAGCCACCGCTTTGTTGGTTAGAAGCTGGCGATCGACAACTCACAAGGCTCGATATCATCCAGGAAACCATCGACAAGATCGCTACCAATCGGGAAAGACTGAAAACATCCCGTACCCGGCAGAAGAGCTACGCAGACAACCGGAGAAAAACCCCTCGAGTTCCAAGTTGGCGATAGAGTGCTTCTCAAGATATCGCCATGGAAGGGGGTAGTCCGCTCCGGGAAGCGCGGCAAACTAAGCCTAAGGTACACCGGTCCATTTGAGGTCATAGAGCGAATCGGTCCAGTTGCTTATCGTCTTCAACTCCCCCAGACTCTCTCGAACGTTCATAATGTCTTCCATGTCCCGCACTTGAAAAAGTGTTTATCTGACGAGACCATCGTCATCCCCCTCGACGAGGTCAAGATCGATAACAAACTCAATTTCATTGAAGGACCGCTTGAGGTTGTTGACCGAGAGGTCAAACAACTCAGACAAATTCTGTCACACCCCGCTTGGAAGCGGAAACGCGAGATGTTCCAGTTATAATATCAAAGTCAAGATTACAACAATATAACCGATAAACAAAACATCAAATTAAATTGATCATGCCAAATGTTACAAAATACATCAATAAGTCAAGGCGATGAGACGCCAAGTACGAATACAATTCCAAAAGAAATCAACAAAAGGATCGTCATGGAAATTACAATAAACAATTCAAATTCAAATTTCCCCAAAGCAAGCGATCCAAAAATAAACTATGGCATGATCACGGAAATCCTCAATTTCCTGCAAAGCGTTAAAACGACATCAACAACATGTTGGTGAATTATTCGCAATTTATAAGTAAAAGTTGACCCATCGACAAGTTTCGGTAAATTCCAAAATCATATTTCAAATCATAACATAATCATCGTATTGTATCTTGTTTTCAACCCTAGTGAGGATACCATGCTTAGATTAGTCATACACCTCGATCCTTACCACACAATAAAGTCCCCTCTTCTAAGGTGAGTCAATCCAAAGGTAATCGAGTAATATACCGGTCATAACATCTACCCATAGGAGCATCCTACCGAGCGATGAGGGTTAGGTATAATAACCCATATAGCTATAAATATGAAACGGTTGGGCATAAAGCTTAACGAGTGTATTAGGGGTGCCACCAAGGCAATAAAGACTCCTAATCTAAAGCAGACCTATTCAACTAGGTAAACAAGATAATCAACAAAGTCCCGCATACAAGCAGACAATTTTATAAAATACGCTTTACAGCCCAAAAATATTTAAGACAAGGGCTACGAATAACTCACTGATAAAGCTTCAGCAAACAAAAATCGGGTACACCAAACACAGAGCTACCACTCCACCGCCTAAGTGCCTTAAACAATAAACAACATAGTCTCAGTATCCATATAAGTCTAGGTCCGGTTTAGCCTTGTCGGTTAAGATTGAGTTTAATATAATATTCCAACGTTTAAAATAGTCGAATAAGGATGACGGATTAAGAAGACGATGCTCCGCGCCAGAAAAGGGCCGATCGGTAAGATATCGATCTTTCACGTCAACAGCGACCGTTTGAAGCAAATGATACTCCGAGTCGAAAGGATTATTAATATAAATGTTCATTAAGTCGACCAAAAATTAAGATGTTGACTTATGAAAGTCAAGGGTCAATTATGTTGACTTATGAAAGTCAAATGTCAATTTTGTTGACTTATTAAAGTCAAAATCAATTTAAAAGTCCAATTTGACACTTAGAATAAGTTGGAGTGTTTTCTTACCAAATGTTTTAAAGCAAAAGCCTTTCAAAACCATTTTATAAAATTGGCCGCAAAACATAATTTGATGACTTAAAACAATGATTAAATTGAGACGAAGTTTAAAGTATCGCAAAGGTTTAAAATGTCCATTTAAGTAATATTATGACATTCGAGATTGCGTTGGTGTCTTTGAGTCCAAAGACAATGTTTTTGTAGAATATGTTACTTTGGTATACAATTTATTTACATAAGTGTTTTAAGTCGTAAAAAGTTGTGAGATGAAATTTCGGCAGCGCTTCCGCGCCATAAAATATTAGTCCATTTATTCAATCACTTTCCCGCTTATCAACAATGCATTTTAAACCATTATACATAATACATAATACCATATTTAGCTTTACATAATACTTTGGTTACTTATATTTTAACATTTGTCCAACTTTAGTCCAAATCGATCAAACGCACGAGTGTTGGTCTAATAATTTATCCTAACCGATTTTCAAGGCTAAAACCGAATAATACACATATAATGAAATCACAAGATTCACAAGAGTAACAAGTTATACCACTAACTCCGCTTGATTTGACCAGAATTTGGAATGACAACTTCGGTGGTACAACGATGAGAATATCCGCCTCCGAAACACAAAACAAACGCCAACAATTAGCAAAACGAAGGATTTGAATGCACAAAATGTCACCATTATTACTGTTTTTACTCATCTCAGCCCCCATAATATTATTGACAAAAGTCCAGAACGTGAATCCAAGTTTTAAACGAGTAAAACGACACATTTTCGGGAGGTCAGCAGCCCGGTGCTGCGCACCTGGGCACAGGTGCGGCGCACCTAGCTGCTGCCTTCTTCCCGATTTGTGTTTTTCTTGGTAAAATCGTTTTGTAACTCAAAGATTTCGACATGCAACCAGTAGATAACTTATAAAACATTATTTTTATAGTTTCTAAATAACTTTTACCCACAAAAACATAGATCTAATTAGTGTATATATAAAAATCGTTTTTGTACACAAAGTGATGTAAATCCTTACAAAAACTCGTTTTTAAGGCTTAGATCATACATGCAATTAAAGATTTGAATAAAGACAGTAAAAAGGAAGAAATCTACCGAAGGAAACACTTGGATGATGAGTTTGATCGGATTTGAGCTTCAAAACCTTTGCAAAAGTGGTCCTTTTTCGGTATAAACAACACCCATTTGCTTCTCTTGAAGTCTAGAACGATTTGTATGGGTTAGAAATGGATTTTAATGGTGAAAAGCTTCTGGAAATGGGGTTTGATAGAGAGAAAACTAGAGAGAAAATGGGACTAGGTGTTTTTGAGTGTGTGTTTCTTGATTACAAAAATGAAAAAGAAAAGAAATTAAAAGGGAAGTGTAATGATACACTTTGGGGCAGGCAAAATGGCAGTAAAAAGAGCACATGGTCGTTCATTGATTGGTTGGGTTATTACAAAAACGAGGCAAGGACCAAAAGTGTAACATTTTGAATTCTGGCAAGGAGGTGCTGCGCACCTATGCCCTGGTGCTGCGCACCGGGTGATTTCCAGCACTTTCGATTTTTCGTTTTCGCGATCGTTAAGGAGTTTCGTTCGTCGAAAGTTCCCGATTCTTTTTGCGTTGAACTTAGGAAAGTTCACGCTTTGATTTACTTTATATTAGGTTCATTTAATATTAACATTTCACTTTTGTTTTCGAGATTTGCACGATTTCGGTAAAAGGGCACGCAAGAGTAAAAGTGCGATAACTCGCGGATAAAGGATCCGATAACCGACAAATTTGGCATAAACCTTCTAACTTATATTTATGAGGATACTAACTAATTGGCACTTAGATAAAATAATATTAACACGTCCCGAGGGACAAATCAGTAAATACCGGAACCCGATAATCAATAACAGTAAATCGCGAGCAAAACAAAGCGTAACACGAGGGTCGAAATCAATTGCGAATAAAATATAAATAATGACGGTAACTCGAGTACCTCAAATAGACGGGACGTCACAGCCTCCCCCAGTTAAAAGAATTTCGTCCTCGAAATTACTATTGAGCATCGCTACTAGTAAAGAGGTGGGGATATTTCCGCTGCATTTCATCTTCCCGTTCCCACGTAAACTCAGCTCCAAACTTAGAGTTCCATCGGACCTTAACAATAGGAATCCGACTCCGCCGCAAGCGCTTGACCTCTCGGTCAACGATTTCTACCGGCTCCTCTATTACGTGAAGCGAATCATCCAAACTTAGCTTCTCCAAGGGCACAATTAACGACTCGTCAGCAAGACACTTCTTGAGATGCGATACATGAAATACGTTGTGCACACCGCTCAACTCAGGTGGCAACTCAATACGGTAAGCCACTGGTCCAACACGAGACAAAATCTTAAACGGACCCGTAAAACGTGGACTTAACTTGCTGCGCTTCTCAAAACGAAATACGCCCTTCCAAGGAGAAACCTTCAACAATACCATATCGCCAACCTTGAATTCCAAGGGCTTACGACGTAAATCCGCGTACTTCTTCTGGCGATCTCTCGCGGCTACTAGACGATCCTTGATCCTAAAGATCTTATCAGTCGTCTCCTGGATCAACTCGGGACCCGTAATCTGACTATCACCAATCTCAGCCCAACAGAGTGGAGACCTACACTTACGACCGTAAAGAGCTTCAAAAGGCGCGCAATTAATACTGGAGTGGTAACTATTGTTGTACGAAAACTCGACCAACGGTAAATGTCTATCCCAACTCCCGCCAAAATCTAAAACACACGCGCGTAGCATATCTTCCAACGTCTGAATCGTGCGCTCACTCTGTCCATCGGTCTGAGGGTGATAAGCCGTACTCATATCCAATCTCGTGCCTAAAGCTCGCTGTAGCGTCTGCCAGAACCTCGAAGTAAAACGCGCGTCGCGATCAGAAATAACGGATACAGGAATTCCATGCCTGGCCACGATCTCATCAATATATAACCTAGATAACTTCTCTATTCGGTAATCTTCTCGAATAGGCAGAAAATGCGCTGACTTAGTCAGCCGATCTACAATGACCCAAATAGGATCATAACCTCCTGAAGATCTAGGAAGCTTTGTCACAAAATCCATCGTAATATTTTCCCACTTCCACTGTGGGATTTCCGGCTGCTGAAGAAGGCCAAAAGGCTTCTGATTCTGTG
>CAJVGC010000060.1:33529219-33694758 GCA_910822075.1 Senecio squalidus | reverse complement strand
AACTCATCAGATATAAAACTTCTATCCGCACCAGAATCAAATAAGATAAACGCAGGTGCGACCACAGACAAGAAACGTACCCGTAACGACGTGTGGATCCTGCTGAGCCTCCTTGGCTCCCACAACAAACGCCCTGCCTCGAGGAGCATTACCAGCTGCAGCTAACTTAGGACATCTGTCCTTATGATGATCGGGAGAACCACATTCATAACACTTACCCCTCATGGTCTTGCAGAACCTATCAGTGTGGCCCAGCTTCTTACACTTTTTGCATTCCCAGCAAGCAATCTCTCTGGAGTGGTGATTACCACACCGATCACATTTCGGATGCCTACCCTGGGGACCTGGAGCCACTGCAGCAAATGCCTGCACCCTCTGAGGAGCATCCTGCCTCCTCGACTTCTTCCTCGAGTCATCATAACGGTTTCCACCACCCCGTTTTGTTCCGGAGTTTTGCTTCACTATCATCGGGGGTAACTCACCATCTCGGACTGCATTCTGAGTCAAGGTAATCGCGATCTCAACCGCGCTCTGGAACGTGCTCGGTTTGCTGGATAGGACACTCTTACGGATTGCTGGGGGTAATCCGTGAGTGTAGCGACCGATTCGCTTAAGCTCCGGTCGAACCAAGTGTGGAACCAGTTGGGACAAAGCGTGAAAACGCGAAGTGTACCCCTGAATGTCTGACCCAACCATGGTCAAGTTCCACAATTCATCTTCCAACTTCTGAATCTCGGATTCAGGAACATACTCAATAATCATCAATTCCTTCAATTGCTCCCAAGTCATCGTCTTAATCTCCGCTCGGCCTCGCACATTCACGACCGAGTTCCACCAAGTCAGAGCCGTTCCTTGGAAAACAAACGTAGCAAATCGGACTCTATCTTTGTCCGCACAATCGATAGCATCGAAAATAGATTCTAGCTTCTCCATCCACTGAAGCGTTCCAGTCGCTCCCTCATTGCCGCGGTACTCCGGGGCCTTGCAGCTCATAAAGGTCTTCATCGTGCATTCAACACGTCGAGCTGAGCCCTCGGCTCCACCAGAAACTGTCTTGGGTCCACCAGACCCAGTTACAACAACGTCATCACCCTCAACAACCGGCTCAGGGCCCTCATTGTTAACCACCGGCTCGGGATTTCCAGAACCCGAACCACCACCAGTTCCTTGGGCTGTGCCCTCCCTCAGTTGAGCTATAAGCTCGGGCATCATTGCCGTTAACTGCTGAGCAATCATCTGAGCCATGTCAGGATTCGATTCATTTTCCACGTTGCTCCTTCTCGCATTCGACGTATTCGCTCTCGCAGTCTGACTCGCGGTATTAGCCCTCGCGTTCGCAGTAGCACGTCTAGCAGAACTTCGTGTCGCAACTCTCCTCTTAGGCGCCATCGTCCTAAAATAAAAGGAAAGAAATTCGATCAGCAAATGTGTGCAAAAACAAGGCCAAACGCCACAAAATCAACGCGAAATAAACACGTATGAAAATAGTGCACACATTGCAATCAGAGAAAATCGATTCAAAAAGCCTATGGTCATAGTCCAAGTGATTTACTCAGTTAAAATCACTCGGTTCGCTATAACCTTTGGCTCTGATACCAACTTCTGTCACACCCCGCTTGGAAGCGGAAACGCGAGATGTTCCAGTTATAATATCAAAGTCAAGATTACAACAATATAACCGATAAACAAAACATCAAATTAAATTGATCATGCCAAATGTTACAAAATACATCAATAAGTCAAGGCGATGAGACGCCAAGTACGAATACAATTCCAAAAGAAATCAACAAAAGGATCGTCATGGAAATTACAATAAACAATTCAAATTCAAATTTCCCCAAAGCAAGCGATCCAAAAATAAACTATGGCATGATCACGGAAATCCTCAATTTCCTGCAAAGCGTTAAAACGACATCAACAACATGTTGGTGAATTATTCGCAATTTATAAGTAAAAGTTGACCCATCGACAAGTTTCGGTAAATTCCAAAATCATATTTCAAATCATAACATAATCATCGTATTGTATCTTGTTTTCAACCCTAGTGAGGATACCATGCTTAGATTAGTCATACACCTCGATCCTTACCACACAATAAAGTCCCCTCTTCTAAGGTGAGTCAATCCAAAGGTAATCGAGTAATATACCGGTCATAACATCTACCCATAGGAGCATCCTACCGAGCGATGAGGGTTAGGTATAATAACCCATATAGCTATAAATATGAAACCGTTGGGCATAAAGCTTAACGAGTGTATTAGGGGTGCCACCAAGGCAATAAAGACTCCTAATCTAAAGCAGACCTATTCAACTAGGTAAACAAGATAATCAACAAAGTCCCGCATACAAGCAGACAATTTTATAAAATACGCTTTACAGCCCAAAAATATTTAAGACAAGGGCTACGAATAACTCACTGATAAAGCTTCAGCAAACAAAAATCGGGTACACCAAACACAGAGCTACCACTCCACCGCCTAAGTGCCTTAAACAATAAACAACATAGTCTCAGTATCCATATAAGTCTAGGTCCGGTTTAGCCTTGTCGGTTAAGATTGAGTTTAATATAATATTCCAACGTTTAAAATAGTCGAATAAGGATGACGGATTAAGAAGACGATGTTCCGCGCCAGAAAAGGGCCGATCGGTAAGATATCGATCTTTCACGTCAACAGCGACCGTTTGAAGCAAATGATACTCCGAGTCGAAAGGATTATTAATATAAATGTTCATTAAGTCGACCAAAAATTAAGATGTTGACTTATGAAAGTCAAGGGTCAATTATGTTGACTTATGAAAGTCAAATGTCAATTTTGTTGACTTATTAAAGTCAAAATCAATTTAAAAGTCCAATTTGACACTTAGAATAAGTTGGAGTGTTTTCTTACCAAATGTTTTAAAGCAAAAGCCTTTCAAAACCATTTTATAAAATTGGCCGCAAAACATAATTTGATGACTTAAAACAATGATTAAATTGAGACGAAGTTTAAAGTATCGCAAAGGTTTAAAATGTCCATTTAAGTAATATTATGACATTCGAGATTGCGTTGGTGTCTTTGAGTCCAAAGACAATGTTTTTGTAGAATATGTTACTTTGGTATACAATTTATTTACATAAGTGTTTTAAGTCGTAAAAAGTTGTGAGATGAAATTTCGGCAGCGCTTCCGCGCCATAAAATATTAGTCCATTTATTCAATCACTTTCCCGCTTATCAACAATGCATTTTAAACCATTATACATAATACATAATACCATATTTAGCTTTACATAATACTTTGGTTACTTATATTTTAACATTTGTCCAACTTTAGTCCAAATCGATCAAACGCACGAGTGTTGGTCTAATAATTTATCCTAACCGATTTTCAAGGCTAAAACCGAATAATACACATATAATGAAATCACAAGATTCACAAGAGTAACAAGTTATACCACTAACTCCGCTTGATTTGACCAGAATTTGGAATGACAACTTCGGTGGTACAACGATGAGAATATCCGCCTCCGAAACACAAAACAAACGCCAACAATTAGCAAAACGAAGGATTTGAATGCACAAAATGTCACCATTATTACTGTTTTTACTCATCTCAGCCCCCATAATATTATTGACAAAAGTCCAGAACGTGAATCCAAGTTTTAAACGAGTAAAACGACACATTTTCGGGAGGTCAGCAGCCCGGTGCTGCGCACCTGGGCACAGGTGCGGCGCACCTAGCTGCTGCCTTCTTCCCGATTTGTGTTTTTCTTGGTAAAATCGTTTTGTAACTCAAAGATTTCGACATGCAACCAGTAGATAACTTATAAAACATTATTTTTATAGTTTCTAAATAACTTTTACCCACAAAAACATAGATCTAATTAGTGTATATATAAAAATCGTTTTTGTACACAAAGTGATGTAAATCCTTACAAAAACTCGTTTTTAAGGCTTAGATCATACATGCAATTAAAGATTTGAATAAAGACAGTAAAAAGGAAGGAATCTACCGAAGGAAACACTTGGATGATGAGTTTGATCGGATTTGAGCTTCAAAACCTTTGCAAAAGTGGTCCTTTTTCGGTATAAACAACACCCCTTTGCTTCTCTTGAAGTCTAGAACGATTTGTATGGGTTAGAAATGGATTTTAATGGTGAAAAGCTTCTGGAAATGGGGTTTGATAGAGAGAAAACTAGAGAGAAAATGGGACTAGGTGTTTTTTGAGTGTGTGTTTCTTGATTACAAAAATGAAAAAGAAAAGAAATTAAAAGGGAAGTGTAATGATACACTTTGGGGCAGGCAAAATGGCAGTAAAAAGAGCACATGGTCGTTCATTGATTGGTTGGGTTATTACAAAAACGAGGCAAGGACCAAAAGTGTAACATTTTGAATTCTGGCAAGGAGGTGCTGCGCACCTATGCCCTGGTGCTGCGCACCGGGTGATTTCCAGCACTTTCTGATTTTCGTTTTCGCGATCGTTAAGGAGTTTCGTTCGTCGAAAGTTCCCGATTCTTTTTGCGTTGAACTTAGGAAAGTTCACGCTTTGATTTTCTTTATATTAGGTTCATTTAATATTAAAATTTCACTTTTGTTTTCGAGATTCGCACGATTTCGGTAAAAGGGCACGCAAGAGTAAAAGTGCGATAACTCGCGGATAAAGGATCCGATAACCGACAAATTTGGCATAAACCTTCTAACTTATATTTATGAGGATACTAACTAATTGGCACTTAGATAAAATAATATTAACACGTCCCGAGGGACAAATCAGTAAATACCAGAACCCGATAATCAATAACAGTAAATCGCGAGCAAAACAAAGCGTAACACAAGGGTCGAAATCAATTGCGAATAAAATATAAATAATGACGGTAACTCGAGTACCTCAAATAGACGGGACGTCACAAATTCGTGTTCCTATTGTCAAAGTTTGGTGGAATTCCTGACGTGGTCACGAATTCACGTGGGAACATGAGGACCAAATCCGTCAGAAGTATCCACATCTGTTCGGGATCACTTCTTCATGATGGGACGAACTAAATTTCGGGAAGAAATTTCTTTCAACCCGGGGAGAATGTGACAACCGTCCAAATTCAGATGCATTTTATACTCTATGTCTCTCATATTGTCTGTCATTGTCTTTATCTGTACATTTACCGGAAACGCGTCAGTGTCGGAATCACTCCCGGAATCGAATTATATAAGTCCTAATACGAAGAAAACACCTAATGAACTTTCCTAAGTTCATAACGTATCATAATTAAGAACTTTCAGTTAACGAAAAGGTCCAACGAAGCAAAACGTAAAAACGAAAAATCAGAAAAATACTGAAAAAGTGGACCAGTGCGCCGCACAGGCAGTCAGTGCGACGCACTGGCTGGCAGATTCGAATTCTTTGAATTTTTATTACTTGCCTCGTTTTTATAAAACCCCACCCAATCAATCTCGGGCTTTAGCACTCATTTACTGTCATTTAGCCTGTCCCAAGACCCCTTTCATTACTCTTCTTATTTTCTTTTCATTTCACCATTTTCATTTAACAAAAAAAACACACACACACAAAACTCTCTCAAACCCTCTCAAGAACAACACCAATCCAGTAAGTTCCAGCCATCAAAACCCATATTTTTACCATCAAAATCGTTCAATCATCAAAGCAAAAAAGGAGGAGCAAAAGCATTTTCGGTTTCAAGCTCTTTCTACCACTTTGGAGCTCTAAATCCTTCTAGAACATCATCCATCCACTTTCATCCGGTAGAAACCATATTCTTACCTTTATTTACTGTTTTTACCATTTGCATGGATGATCCATGGCACAAAAATGAGTTTTTATAAAGATTTATAACTCTTTTTATACAAAAACGATTTTTAACTAAATAATACTTAGATCTATGTTTTGGTGGTTAAAAGTTGTTTAGAAACTGTAAAAATACTATATTATGAAGTATCTACTGATTGATTGTCGAAATCTTTGGGTAACAAATCGTGTTGGGCAAGAAAAACACAAAAACGGGAAAAGACAGCAGGCAGTGCGCAGCACCCCTGCTCAGTGCGGCGCACCAGGCTGCTGTCCTTCCCGAAAATCGTCGTTTTGGTCGTTTAAAACATATGTACGTATTCTGGATTTTTGTTAATGACGTTATGGGACTGAGATGAGTAAAATAATAACAGTGGTAACTTGTATTGAACTTTTTGGACTAAAATGGACTTGTTTAAATAAGATTATGTATATATATGTGTTTTGTGAGCGGGAAACGACTTTAGGTTTTGGACATGAAATTTGGGCGCGGAAGCGCTGCCCAAATTTCGTTAGGAAACTTAAATCATTTCAGCAACCAAAACATGTCTATCATAATAATAATAACATTAACTATAGACTTTTCGGACTAAATATAACGTTAACCGCTTCGGACCATTTTTGGGACAAAATTAACCTTGACACTTATAGTTAACTAAAATTGTCTATTATATTATATAAAGTAACATAATGGAATAATAACTCTTGGACAACCTTGGTATCCTTAGGCACTCCGTGATTCCCGGCTCTCATATCCGACCGATTTCCGAGTCCTCTATCTTCGCAACCAGTGAGTTACAACCCAACTATGTTTACTATTTTAATTACTTATTTGGGGGAAACATAAGATTGTATGTTCATGTAACTCTTTGAAACTATGTGCAACTCTTTTGAAACTTATGAAACCTTGAAACTTTTGAAACTTGGAAACTTTGAAAACTCGTGAAACTTTGATACTTTTGAAACATTTGAAACTTGGAAACTTTGGAAACTCGTGAAACTTTGATACTTTTGAAACATGTGAAACTTGAAACTTTTGAAACTTATGAAACGTGAAACATGTGAAACTCGTATGAAACTTTGAAACCTTTGAAACATGTGAAACTCGTATGAAACCTTGGGACTTTTGAAACGTTGGAAACTTTGGAAACCTTTGGAAACTTGTGAAACTTGGAAACTATGGAAACTATGGAAACTTTGAAACTATTATGCGTATTATGTGTTAATGCCCCTTAATTGGCTAAACTAAATTTAGGCTACTTGTTAGCGAAACCAATCCTTGATGAAAATATAAACCCGTAAGTGCTTAGTACTATTTTTAGAAACAGAATTCAATTGCCCCGTTTTTGGCTCGGAAACTTTATACACTATTAGCAATAGCCGTTAGTACTATGGGTATCGATACTTAGGAGAGGTCACTCCTTGCTCAGGGTTCGCGACCCAAGCACATACTACTAGATTCAGGTGGAAACTCAATGAAACATTTGGGGCTAGATCTGACCAGACAATCGGTTTCGTGTAGACTTACTTTATATTATGCCAAGTGATTGATACAAGTTACTAATTTAGTTAAGCACATATTACTTAAGCATATACTTTATTTTAGCGACTGATTCCGCTGCAACTTTTATGATACGAGATTCACTTTACTTGCGTACGATCGAAACTCTTTTAATAAAAATATATGTTTAGCGCCGTTCCGATTCTTTTATTTATGATACTCTTTACATATATATTTTCACACTTGGAAACTTTTATCGAGAAACTCAAAACTGTAACTCACTCTTGTTTCCGCTTTAGCGAGGTGTGACAGAATTATGATTGTAAAGTCGTTTCCTAGATTAGCTAGGTTAGCCTCAAGGTCTATATATACATAGATCTTGTATTAAGAGAAACATGTATATTGATCATTCGTTAAGATTAATATATTGAGGCTTACAATTTGATATTCTTTATTGTTCTTATACTTTTGTTAACAGTATTCGTTTTATCAATAAAACTTGTGATATCAAAGTGTTTATATCCGCTGCTAAACTTCTTGGATAGATCAAGATCTTCGTTCAATGTGTGGTTGTATTTACATAAACCATATCGATCCTAACAAGTGGTATCAGAGCACAGGAGGTGCTCAAGATCTACTGATCTACAAGTCCTTGTTGAAGCCTTACCAAGAAGCAAGTTACCATCAATCATGACTGATGTGGTGGTAAACAAAGTTCCTGTATTGAACAACAACAATTTTGATCTCTGGAAGTTGAGAATCAAACAACACATACTGCTATTTGTGCAGTATGGGATGTTATTGTGAATGGGAAAAAACCATCTCTCACCCTATCAGCTGATGGAACACCTGGAGTTGTTCATCCTCCTCCTACCACAGATCTAGAAAGAAGGGAGAAACAAACTGAAATCAAAGCTCTCAGTATTCTTCCAATTTCTATTCCTAATGAATACCAATCTCAATTTGAAGAATATGAAGATGCAAAGTCTCTGTGGGAAGCTCTTGAGAAGAGATCCAGTGGAACAAAGAACACCAAGAAGAACAAGAAGGCTTTTCTCAAACAGGAGTATGAAAACTTCTAAGCCTTAAAAGAAGAAAGAATGTCTCTGACCTTTGACAAATATAAGAAGGTGACAGGAGAGTTGAGCAGTGTTGGAGTAAGAATAGACAAAGATGACTTGAATAGGAAGTTTCATATCTCTGGGAGATGAATGGATTATATACACAATATCTTACAGACAGGGTGATGTGCTAGAAGAGATGGAACTGGATGATTTATACAATGACTTGAGGGTATTTGAAGCTGAAGTTGAAGCCAAAAAGTAACAACAGTATTAACACTTTTAATACCGTACTAGTAACACTAGTTGGAACATCTCAGAATGACAACTTAGAAGATGTTTCCTTTGAAGCTTTTCTGTCACAAAGTTCATGCTCAGGACTAACCAATGAAGACTTAAGTTAAGTTCATCAAGATGATCTAGAAGAGATGGATCTCAAGTGGAAACTTTCTATGTTATCATTGAGGGCAAGAAGATTTGTGAATAGAACTAGGAGAAGATTTACTCTTAGAAGCAATGATAGGGTTGGATTTGACAAGAGTAAAGTCAAGTGCTTTGACTGTGGTGAACTGGGACACTTTGCAAGAGAATGCAAAAACAAATCAAAATCCAACAATTCAAGGAACACTCAAGAAAGTACATCAACAGCCCTGATCACACAAGATGTTTTTGGCTATGACTGGAATGATCTAGCTGAAGAGGCCACTCAAAAAAGAGCTCTAATGGCATGTGTAGTCTCAACTGAAGATTCATCTGCCATTGATGTCTTTGGCTATGACTGGAGTGAAGTTGCAGAAGAAGTTACTCATAATAGAACTCTTATGGCTATTGCATCATCCTCCAAGGACACTGAACCATCATCTCTCTCATCTGAGGTAAATTCTAAACTATGTTCTCCTGGATGTAAATATGTCAAGCTTAAGTACAGAAATCATAATCAAATTATTTGTGACACAATTAAAACATTAGAAGAACAAAGAAGAACAGCCTCTAGGGGAATAGAAAACCTAGAATCTCAAATAAAATCTTACAAAGCTAATGAATTAAGCTATCAAGAGAAGATAAAATTTGTAGAATGGCAAAGAGATGACTTGTTAGTGAAATTGAAGGAAGCTAGGGAAGAGATTAAAAGAATTAATGAGGAAAAAGATAAGGTTAAATTGAATGTAGGGAAATTAGAATATGCTTCACAATCTGTAAATAACCTAAGTCAACAACAAATCATTGGTAAAGCAAAGTCAGGAATAGGTTATAAAGAAGTAGCCCCGCCATTCAACCAAAATTACATTCCTCCATCTTTAGACAAACCTAGGATTCCAATCCTTACAGACACCACCAGTAGAATCATTCAAAGTTGATCCAATCAACTATAAAGAAGTTCTGATTGAGGACTTAGTTGAAGAGAGTAAACTGGAGATTGTGAAAATAATGATATGCCTCTAGAAAATCACTTGATCACAATTGAAGGAATTACTCAACAAAATTCACAAAGTCTAGTGTCATTGGTGCCCACTCAACAGATTAAGAAAGACACTAAATGTGAATGTAGTTGTTGTCAAAACTCAATACGTCTTAAAGAAAAAACTTGGGTTCATATAGATACTAGAGGAAATCAGAGAAATAGGAACTAGTTAAAAGCTCAGAAACAACAAGTTCAAATCCTTAAAAGACCAGTAAAATTATGTTACATCTGTGGAAAGGCCAATCATTATGCAAAAATTTGTTTTTATAACCCTGAAAATCAAAAGAAATTGCTTCAAAAGTATCATAGAGGGTTGGGGTATAACATCAAGTTTGAATCATCTCAAAACCATGGAAAATCTACTAAAGATTCCAAACCTGTAGTTGTTAACAAACCAAAAGCAAATCTGCCATGCACAGTACTAACAGATTTAATACTGCAAAGTATGACTCTGTTAATACTGCACAAGGTAGAAGGAGTATTAACAAAAATTCACATGTTTTTAAACACAGTAGAAACAGAGTTAATACTGCTTAACAAAATTTTGTTAATACTGCACTTGTTAATACTGCAAAACAGAATTGTGTTAATATTGCAACTGTTAATACTGCAAAACAGCATTGTGTTACTACTGCATCTGTTAAGACTACAAAACAAAATGGTGTTAATATTGCAGCTGTTAATACTGCACAACAGAATTCTGTTAATACTGCAAAACGAAATTTTGCTAAAACTGACTCTGTTAATACTGCTAAACAAAAGTCTGTTAATACTGCACCTTTTAAAAATAGAAAAACAACTAAAAAGGTTTGGATACCAAAGGTCAAAGTGACTCAACCTGATTTTGAAAACCTAATCCAAAGAAAGGTGAGTTACTTTGATGAGATGGGTAAACCCAAGTCAACTTTGGCTTGGGTTTCCAAAAGAAACTAATTCTTTCCATAGAAGGCATTCTAGCTAAAAATATTTCAAAAAATAAAAATAAAAATATAAGCACAGAATATCCATCTTCGTTTTTAAATTGCCAATTTTAGGTTTAAAATTTTTTTTTTCTTTTTTTGCAAAATTCAAGTTACTATATAGAGCGTTAAGGTCAACTTGTTCTTTGTTTTCACTATGAACATCCATCTTCGTTTTCAAATTTTCAATTTTGGGTGTTAATGGTAGATGAAAAGGGGATTTATTAGAATTGGAGAGAGAAAGGGTGGGTGGGGATTTATGAGTGTGAAGACAATGATAGAAATTGTGGGTGGGGATTTATGAGGCTTCGTGTGAAAATCAAGTGTTGAGGGTTAACGACAACATTGACGAAAACTTAACAGTTGGACGACAAGCGTAACAAAAACAACACTTTATGATAAGGAGTGTGACTTTTAAAGTGTCACACTCCGCCAGTGGCGGAAACGCAGGGTGTGGCCGATTGGCGATTGTCATAACACAATAGAAAATAAAGACAGTCTATATGATATATATAAAGATAGTATGTCGTGACATCGCCATGTCCAAGGTAAAACCCCTTGGTACACAATTACGTCAATCACTACATAAAAGAAATATCCAAATAATCCAATTATGAAACAAGTACTTAGGCGTGCAAGCCCGAAATAAAACAACAATGAAATGTTTAACACAAGCCACAATGCAAAAGTAACTCCAAGTCTCTAAGGAGTCCATTCTCAGCTAGATCCTATGCCTGATCATAACCTGAAAGTAAAACTTAAAAAGTCAACACAAAGGTTAAGGGATATCATCGAGTAGTAAGTAAAATGTAATAAGAAGTTCAAATCTCAAACATAACAGTAGTATATAGGAAAATGTGTAACTAATGCATAAGTAGTAAGAAATAGTAAATCGAAACAGTGACACGCCTCGGCAGTGCCCTGTAGGATGATACGCCCGTCGCCAGTATCGAATCAGAATACTGCCCTTGACGCGCCTCGGCCAGCGTCAGGTCAGTATGACACGCATCGGTTGTGTCAGGTCCGAACGCCACCCTTAGTATGCCTCGGCAGTACTAAGTTAGCTAGATAATGTGTAAGTACTAAAAGAATCCACCATAACCCGTATCTCGAATAAGTTTTTGAAAGTGCATTAGCTTTTTGTTACACGTTTTATGAAATCCAAATTGTAGTAAGTTTCCATAAATAGAAAGTTTCTAAAAGTAGTAAGTTTCTATAAAGAGAAAGTTCTATTTATAGTAAGTTTCCCATAAGTAGTAAATTTCCGAAAATAGAAAGTTTCTAATAATAGTAAGTTTCCATAAATGGAAATATCTAATTATGGTAAGTTTGAAAATGATATCCGTTTTCAAGTTTTAGCTTTACTTTCCCCCGGTTTGTTTAAAACAAGTAAAAACAGTAAAATATGGGGCGATGAACTCACCTTTACCGAGCAACTAAGCGACACTACACAAGTAGTGTGAATGTGTGTGTATACAAGTAAGTAGGTCACAAGCAATGTCCCGACTAGGTCTAGATCTCTCCATAGATAAAGGTAGTAATATAATGTAAGAATAAGATTAATGTGTTTCGGACACGATAAATAAACGTGTTCAAGTTTTAGAAATAACGACAACATTTTCAGCGAGTACCTATGTTCGTTCAAACTGAAATATCTAGAGTTTTAGGAAGAGTTAGACTATGAATTTTATATATCTGAAAACTAGACTCAGAGGGGTACGTTTTAAAATAAGATTTTGATCCAATTGAGTTAGTTATGACGGAGTTATGATAGAAACGAAACTGATCTTATAATCTGTCCAAAAACGTGACTTTGCTAGTTTAAGTTTATAACGAGTTTAAAACATTCAACGAAGACACAAACGATCCCGACACTTAATGATCATGATTTAGACCGTTTATGAAATTATATAATCAGTTTTAAATATATTTAATTTTACTAAATTTTTTCACAAATTCAAATTACCAAAACCTAACAATGTTGTTTAAAATCTCAGATTTGACCAACGTTCACAAATTTGCAGTTTCTGAGAGTTCTATAAAGAATTAGACGAAGAGGTTTAGGTTTTCAAAAAGTATCTTCCGAGAGCTACAAAGAGGAATCAAGATTCATCTAAAACGCATCTATTATGACCAAGATATGATCCAAACAAGTTAGACAAAAGCTTGCTGACCCGATTAGTACTTAGTGTACCGGAGTTTGTAAATACGTTTTTAAATATAAGACGGTAGCGTAAATTTACCAAAACCCCCAGATCAAGCACTTGACATATAAAAAAGGGTTTCATGTTTTAAAATCTCCATTTATACTCTTTTAAGTCACACAACAAGTGAACACAAATTCGGATATAGAAACCTAACACCAAAACACAATTTAGACCCACGTTCACTAAAAATCAGTTTCAGAGAGTTTTGAAATGCATTAGAACATGAGTCTTACGTTTTTGAAAACTAAATTCCAAGGCCTATAATGTTCATTTAGATAACAGACTCTAATTCAATACCAAAACAGAGGTAAACACTGATAAAGACAGACCAAGATATGATTTCAGAAAATGTCCAAAACGTTATATATATGTTCAATATCTTAGGGTTTTCTACCGACTAAGGTTTCAAACGTAAAGACACGATTTAGGTGACGATCAATTAACTTAGCACGAGTTATAAACAGGTTCAAAACAATACCAAACGATTCACCAACAGATTGTACAACAACGAATAAGATAGAGTAGTAAAATTAGGGTTTTATGCCACGAATTGCAACGGTTTGATTCCAAACTTTGACAAGCGTCGTTTCAAGCAAACCAAACCACAACGACGATACTAGGAGCTTCCATAACCAATCATGGTCACCAAAACCAAAAAAACACAAAATCAGTTTGTAATCATGTAGACATAACCAACAATGAATCGGCTAATGAATAAGTACATACATGATAGAATTGATGAACCCGATTTGCTATAGCTTGCCTAGAGATTGATTATGAATCGATCAAGGAAAGATTACCAATATGAAATTGAGCCAATACAAGCCGTGATCAGATTACAAACACCAACACAAAACAGTTTCACCGATTAGCATTATACACCAAAACAGAAATCTAATACATGAAATGAAAGAATAGGGTAAGGTGTAATAACACATACATGATGAATTTGTGATGATTGAAACCGATTAGGACTTGATCAAGGAAAGGACGACGAGCTGAAATGAACCACAATGAGTCACGATCAGATTACAACAACAACACAACAACCTGATCGATTAGGTTATACACAAAACAGAAATGTCATTACACATATATCTTGAATAATTCGGCCAAGGGAAAGAATGTGAGCAACACGATTTACATGCCTAGATGAAAGACCCTCTTTGATGTGAAGATCTCGAATAGATGATTAGTACAACAAACCAGGACTCGAAGTAATCTGCTCGATGGTTGAAGCAAATAAAAACATCACCGAAACATAACAAGAATTAGGGTTTTCGGCTAGAGTTTATACAACACTAAAACCCAATTACCTTGGAGGAATAGATGAGCTTCGATGAAAGAATGATGGTTGCAAGATGGAGGCTCGATTGTTGAAATGGATGGGAAGAAATCGGCTGGAGAGGAGTGTTTGTATGTGACGGTTTGTAGGAGTGGAAACGAGAAATGATTAGGTTTAGGGTAAAGATTGGGGTTAACAAAAAACAAGTAATGTACATAGTTTGTTGACTTAGGGGAAATCGATCAACATGGAACTTGAGGTAAGGTCTTATGACCGATTGCTAGAATGCATACACATTCAAATGTGGTTTACAAATGTAAAAGAGAACGGTTGTTTCAGAAATGAAGCTTGAAGGCTAGACGGAACATCCATATAGATAGATGTATACTCTAAGTTTAACAAAGATGAATTTGAGTTGTAAAAGTATTAACAAGTTCATATACCAATAAGTATACTAATGAATCGAATACGAAACACTCGGTAAGTTATCTAGGAGCTCGTCTAGTGGGAACTAACTATTTGTGCACCTATAGTATAACACCATATCATACACGAATACATAATTTAATCCCACAACAACAGTAATAAGTAAGTTTTAAATTTTTCAGCAAATTACGGTAATGATCTACAGGCATACTAGACTAACTAAGGACGGAGAGAGTGACGGTTGTCACATAAAGATTAGTGATACGGAGTGAAATTTATAATCAAAGTTAATGACGATATTATGGTTTTTCTTTTATTATAAATGTTTATTGAAACAACTATGTTTAATTAATGTTAATATCCTACATTTTAATCTGTATCTATCTATCTATCTATATAAAATAGGATCATGCCACATGGCAAAGTATGAACAATTAGATGTTTTTTTCCTTTTAATCTAGGCTATTAGATATTTTTGATGATGTCATCATTTACTAATTTCACTTTAACCCTTTAATTAATAAACTTTTTTATTTGATTATGTTTAATTAAAACTATTATGAAACCCGCGCGATGCAGCGGGAAAGAAAAGTTATATTCGGAAAAATTATGGTAACGATTTACGGTAGTTTCTCATTCGTCTCAAGATAAATAATAGTTATGGTTCAAGTCGTTCGGGCACTTGGAGCATAAAAATAATTATGTGGTAAGACTTTCTTATTCGGTCTTTCGAACCAGAAGATGAATTATACGGTAACCGTTTATGGTGGTGCGCCCCTTCGGCCATCATTTTATTTATTTATATGCGGTAACGTTTTTTGTAAGTGTCTTGTTTCACAATTAATATTTTGAGTGTAATAGTTTATGATTTGGTTCATCAATCTTCAAACTCATTCTCTCCATATATTTCACATACATGTGGTGATGTAATAAGCTCATTTGATTGTTTTAAAAAATTGTTCTCGTTCGATCGTTCGAACTATAAAATACTATTTATATATTGTGTCTAATAGTTTTTGGTTTGAACCGTGCTCACTTAAAGAAAGCATTGATGATGGTTCAAACTCGAACTTCCTGTTCAAAAATGAGTGGTAAAATATAGTTGAATGAAAAAATCATATTGTATTTAATAGTTTCCAACTCTAATGTTGCGACTGTATTTTAAGTGTAATAGTTTTTTAGTGGCCTTTTGACTCATATATCATCTCCTCAGTAAAAGCTTTAGGTCATCCATCCTCTCCGGGCTATAAAAACAATCATTCGGTTTTGGTTTCAAATCCAGATCTTTGAACATAGCAAGTTATTATAATTGAAGCTTAATAAATAAAATTAATCCACATTTTAGATATGGCAATTAGATGTAAGAAATTTGTCACACCCCGCTAAAGCGGAAACACGAGATGTGAAGAGCAAAGAATCATTTCACGGGTTATACTAAAATCAACGGTTCAAGTCATTAAGATTAAAGTAGAAAAAGTACAAAAATTAAAGGATACAACCAAGATTCAACGTTTAAGACCATAATACATAATAAAATGTTTTAATTAAAAATTCCCAAAAGTAAAGGTCTTCTTCCCCAGGTACACTTCACATAATTGGCTTGACCCGCCTGAGCAATGCACTTCATAACTTACGCTTAATTCCTGAAACATGAGATAAAGTGTCAACTACGAAAACGTAGTGAGTGAGTTACAGTTTATAAGTTGACCAAAGGGTTCGGATAAAAGTTCGAAAAGTATATATATAAGTACAAAGTTTTCCAAAAGGAGTAAGCAGTTAAGCAATCGCATAAAGGTAGTTTATATAATGTCGTAATAGTTCAAGTCAAGAGTTTAAAGTTCGTAAAAGTTCGAGACAAGTTCAAAGTCCATAAAAGTTCAAGATCAGTTCAAAGTTCATAAAAGTTCAAGATAAGTTCAAAGTTCATAAAAGTTCAAGATAAGTTCAAAGTCAAGTCTCGTAGCAAGCGGTAAAAGTGCGTAGTCATTACCTCAGCGGTGGATTAATCCACATGTGTAAGACAGTAAGTAAGAATATGCGTAAATAATAAAGACCTATGATCCTCGAGTTGTACCAACCACTAAGCTTAATATAACGTAAGATTTTGCACACTAATCCGATTTCTGGTCAAGCACACGCCCCTAGTTTCAGTCTAAAGATCGAGTTCGTGAGAACTTAGTAATATGTACCCAGGTTGCTACCCTTAAGTAAGGAGTGACCGCTCCTAAGTATCGATACCCATATTTACTAACGGCTATTGTTAATAGTGTGAAGGGAGTAGTTTCTAAAAAGTTGCGGGGCACTTTGTCCGTCCCGTTTCTAAAAATTGGTCGTTTGTACTTACGGCGTTTATATCCTCACCTAGGGTTTACTCCAAATACAATCAAGCTATCATTGTCTAATCAAATATCCAAAGAGGCAAACCTATTTAGTCTAAAGTAAGCCAATCTGAATAGATGATATTGTCTACGCATATTAGTTCGCAAAGTTCCAAAATAGTCCAATAGTTCTCAAAGGTTCCAAAAGTCGTACAGTTGCAAAGTTCGTAAAGTTTCCAAAAATATATAAGTAGCTCAATAGTTCATAAAGTTTCCAAAAATAGATAAATAGCTCAATAGTTCATAAAGTTTCCAAAAATAGATCACAAAACGTTGTACGTAAGTTCAAGCGCGTAAAACAGTTTAACATAAAAGATATTGTTCACAAAAGGTTTTGATCTCATGTTTCCCCCAAAAAGAGTACTTAAAATGTAAGAGTAGAGAGGGGTGTAACTCACGGATTGCGAACACAAGAACTCGGAAATTGGTCGGAGCGGGAGCCGGGAATCACGGGTCGCCTAATAATACCAAGATAGTTCAATTACTATTATCTTATTATGTTATTGTACTTAATATAGTATAGATAAGTTTTTAGTTAAACTTTAAGTGTCAATGTTAAGTATTGTCCAAAATAGTCCGAAATGGTAATTGTCACGTTTTTGTCCAAAAGTCCAATTTTTAATGTTTGTTATTATAATGTTACAAGTAACTTTGGTCGCTGAATTGGTTTGGACTTTTCTAATGAAATTTGGGCAGCGCTTCCGCGCCCGAATTTCATATCCAAATATCCAAATGCCAATACCGCTCACAATTTACATATAACACAACATTATGTTCAAACGAGTTCGTTTAAGTTCAAAAGTCCATTACAAGTCACCAATATATATTTATTTTCCAAACTCAGTCCCAAAATGGTATTCATGAAAAGTCAGCGGCTCAACAAGTTCCAAAACGTCAAATAACGAAAATTCGGGAAAACTGGTCAGGCCTGTGCGCCGTTGTGACCATTAGGACGGCGCACAGAAGCCAAAGAAATCTACCGGTGGAAATCGCTTGGATGATGATTTGGTGATGTTTGAGCTCCGAAAAACCTTACAAAAATGGTCCTTAGCGGAAATCTTTTGGTTCCTTTTGTTTCTTTGGATTATTTGGACGATTTTGATGGATTAAAAAAGGTGTTTGGTGGCTGTAAATCACTGGAAAGAGGGAGGTTCTTGGGAGAATTTGAGCGAAAAGTGTGTGTGTGTGTTTTTGTTTTAAGTTATGAAATGATAAAAATGAAAAGAAAATGAAAGGTAAGTGAGAAAAGGAGTAAAGGGGGGTCTTGGGACAGGCATTGGCAGTAAATGATGTGTTAAAACCGAGTTTGATTGGGGGTTTAAGTTGAGAAATCGAGACATGCAGAAATTTCAAAAAAATTCGGAGTTAGTCCTCCAGGACGGCGCACAAGGCCCCTTTGCGTCGTCCTGGACCTGTTTTGTAAAAAAATTTGAGTTTTTGCTGTTTTTGTTATTTTTGCGTTATTCTTTCGTTGAACCTTTTCGTTAACTAAAAGTTCTTAATTATGTTACATTATTAACTTAGGAAAGTTCATTAGGGGTTTTCTTGGTATTAGGACTTATATAAATTGATTCCGGGTGTGATTCCGACACTAGCGCGGTTCCGGTTAATGAACAGTTAGGGGCAACGGTAGGCAATAAAAGAAACGTAGAGCATAAAATGCACCTGAAAATTGACGGTTGTCACATTCTCCCCGGGTTGAAAGGAATTTCGTCCCGAAATTTAGTTCGTCTCATGGGGAAGAAGTGCCGTCGGATCAAGGTGGACTCTCCTGACGAGTTTCGGTCCCTGCGTCTTCACCCGGTTGTGGGACTACGTCGGGGGTTCCACCGAACTTAGTGATGGGAACAAGGTTCTGTCTAGGTTGTTTGACCTTGGAGTCAACAACTTAAGCGGTTCATCAAGGAAATCGGGTTTGGCACCGATCTTGACCTTGTCTAGAGGGATGACGCTGGTCTTATCCGATGAACACTTTCAAATGTGAGGCAAGGAACAAATTCTGAACGTTTAGAGGGATCTGGGGAGGTGATGGCGGTAAACAACCGGATCGGCAAGTGCTAAGACTTGGTTTGGACCGGTGTACCTAGGGCTCAGTTTGCCGCGTTTCCAGAAGCAGGCTATCCCCTTCCATGGCGATATGTTGGGAAGTACTCTATTGCCATCCTAGGAATCGAGGGTTTTTCTTCTGGTTGGTTACGTATCTCTTCTGTCGGGTACGGGATGTTTCCAGTCTTCCACGGGTAGAGGGAGACGTCGGACCTTGCAAGTTGTCAATCGTCAGCTTCTAGCCGACAGAGCGGTGATCGACACTTGCGTCCATATAGAGATTGGAGGGTGCGCACTCAGTGCTGGCATGGAAGACGTTGTCATAGGTAACTCAACAAAAGGGAAGGTGAGTATCTCGACTCCCTACGAAGGCAACTATACACGCTCTCAGCATTTCTTTGAACGTTTGGATCGTCCCTTCGTTCTGACCGTCGGTCAGAGGGTGGTGTGAGGTGATGAGGTCTAGTCGCGTCCCTAGCAATTCTCTGGAGGGTACTCCGAAGAGGTCGGGACGTAGATCGACCATCCTTATCGGAGATGATTGAGAGATGGGTTTCGACATTACGCCTTGACCTTGGAGCAAGTGAGGCACTTGGCTATATACAAGGCAATACCCTTTTTCATGTTCGGCCACGAACGGTATTCTCGGGAACCCTTGTACAACAAGTCGGGTCCTGGATGGATGGAATAGAGAAAATCGGTGGCTCTTGACGTAGCGAGTTATGTTTAGCCTGAGTTCGAATTCCTTCATGGTTGACTATAAAACCGGTGGAATGTTATTTTCGGGGCCAGAATTCGCACTTCGGGAACTTGGCGCGCAATTTCTGATCTCGGGAGAGTTCTAGAATGGGCTTGGGATTTTCCACATGATCTCCCTTGAGTAGGTGAGAATGTTGACCATGAGTATGGTTATTAATCGTCTAAGTACGGCCTACACACTTTGTTCATTAAGTCCATGAATACCGTTAGTGTGTTGGTTAGGCCTATTGCCAGAGGGGAGGCTTGTATTGCTTGCATCGAATTTGGGGAGGCGGTTTTTGGTAATGTTGGTTATAATGTCACGAACCTGGTGATAACCCAAGCGGGGGTCAATTTTTGAGAGATAAGTTGCATCCTGCAACTACTCGAATAGGTTGTCGATCCTCGGGGATGGTTATCGGTTCTTGGCGGTTGGCTTGATATGTTCATAACGATCAGCGTACAAACGGAAGGGTCCGTCTTCCTTTTTGATAGGGAAATTGGGGCTTCCCATGGAATTGGATTTGAGTGGATAGAACTAGGGTCCGGAAGTTCCTACAGCGGCTTTGGCCGCCTTAGCATCACGGGTGGTGCCAGACGGTAGGGTGTCTTGGCAACTGGTGCTGCGCCAGGAACGAGGTCTATTCGGAATTTCCACTTGTCGGTTTGGCGGTAGCCCAGGAAATTTCTCAGGAAAGACTCTGGATGGTCCTTGACTACGGGAATGTCTTGGACTCGGCTTTCCTTAGATTTACGTTCGACGTCGTGAGCGAAGGATGCGTCGTAGCCCTTCTCGAGGTACTTGCGCATTATCAAGGGATACATGTTGCGAAGCTGTCATTCAGGTTTGTCCTCCTGAGCGACGGGAGTTTCACTTTCTGGATAGGAATACGGGTGAGTTTGTCGAAACGGACGGTCTTGGCTCGAAGATGGGGTGACCAGTCCATCCCAACGATAGCGTCAAAGCTGGATGGTCCGATAGGGATTGGGTCAATGGGAAAAAGGTTTTTAGGCCAATGAAGTATCGGATATCCTAAGTTTGTATTCGTAGCTTCGTCTATTGACCGTTGCCATATTCGATAGAAAGCTATCCGTAATGGCTTTAGGTCGTAGGTTGATGAGCGGTCTAATTTCTAAGGAGGCAATGTTTCTTTCAGCTCTTGACTTGAATAGTACGGAAGAAAATGGTTATTCGACAGAGAACGTACCAATAACTGCATTGGGGTCCTGATGTGCCTCTTCGGCTGTTGTTCGTACAACGATTGTCAAACACAAAGGTGAGGTGATATCAACCTTGGATCTCCTGTGATGATCACAGTGCAAACCCAACAAGTTCTTGACGAACCTAGGGTGATCAAGGTTGAGGGTGGAAGCAAGAGTATATGAACTCTGTTTAAGCTTTTGTGTGTGTGATGGTGAGATGCTAAAGTGTTGAGAGATAAAGATTAGATTATGGCAACGATAATTTAGCCCATGTATTTATATGGCTAGTTTCAAGTATATGGAACGTCGATCACTTATTGATAATCATGAATACTTAAACTGCCATAATCATCAATCACTAGTATATGTATCGTCTTTTATCTTTATTATAGTCAAGGATGTAATGCCCTACTATTATGACGGCAGTAAAGAAGTTGTCAAGCGCCATTATGACGGGCGTCAACCAGTAAGACAAACGTCTTCAAATGACTGGGCGATGACAACTTGACAGACAGTTTCAGCCTAACAGCCTGACTAGTTTTGGTGACAACCTGTCAGGCAGTTTCAGCCTGACAGTGTGACTAGTTTTGGTGACAACCTGTCAGGCAGTGACATCCTGACAGGCGCTTGATAAAAAATGGGCCCTTCATATAATAGCTGGCGCTTGATATAAAAGCGGGCGCTTGACATAAAAGCGGGCGCTTCATATAATAGCAAGCGCTTGATATAAAAGCGGGCGCTTGATATAAAAGCGGGCGCTTGATATAAAAGCGGGCGCTTGACATAAAAGCGGGCGCTTCATATAATAGCAGGCGCTTGATATAAAAGCGGGCGCTTGATATAAAAGCGGGCGCTTCATATAATAGCAGGCGCTTGATATAAAAGCGGGCGCTTGACATAAAAGCGGGCGCTTCATATAATAGCAGGCGCTTCATATAAAAGCGGGCGCTTGACATAAACCTATATATACATAAGGGTAATCCTACTAACCTCATCATGCCCCCGAGTTAGGATTTGTCAAAACAACAGTTTTCAAGTCGTAACTACTTATTATACTCGTAAATCTGCGTTTTTTTTTTTTTTTTTTTTTTTTTTTTTTTTTTTTTTTTTTTTTTTTTGTTTTTTGATCGAGCTAGAGTGTCGGGTACAGGCTGTAATTGCCTGGTACCGGCGGTTTTAAATCCCACGCATGACCGAAGCCGGGTACCGGCTGTAATAGCCTGGTACCGGCAGTTTCCTTCGCACACGAGCCGAAGCCAGGTACCGGCAGTAATAGCCTGGTACCGGCGGTATCCTTCGCACACGAGCCGAAGTCGGGTACCGGCTGTAATAGCCAGGTACCGGCAATTGTAGCCGGGTACCGGCGGTTAGGGGGTCGAGACGCAAGCCCGGGTACCGGCGGTTTAGGTCCGGGTACCGGAAGTTTTAGCCAAGTGCCCGCAGTGTAAGCCCGAGTACCGGCGGTATATGCCCGGGTACAGGGGGGTTTTGTCCGAGTACCGGCGGTAAGCCCGGGTACAGGCTGTTTTTGGCCGAGTACCGGCGGTAAGCCCGGGTACATGCTGTTTTTGGCCGAGTACCAGCGGTGTACAGACTTTTTTTTTTTTTTTTTTTTTTTTTTGGTTGGCCGAGTACCGGCGGTAAGCCCGGGTACAGGCTGTTTCGTGTATCGGAGGGCGTGTACCGGGCAAGCGCAAACCGGTTTACCACTCGGGATGCCGGATACCGGCGGTCTAGTCTAACCGGGTACCGGTGTGGGGACCTAGCATTACGCTTATTGTTTTGATGTTTTAAGTCGTAAGCTAAACCTTCTAATTGTAATTGTTTGTCTTGTTGCAGGAGTAATTGATTGTTTGTCCATTGCTTTGCTTTGAAAAATAATGTTTTATTGGATGATCAAGCCAATAACACATTTTTGTTTTTTAACTTTTTATTATGGATGTTGTCCATGACACCGTCTTGGGTGTGCATGACAATGTGTATATTTGGTTGTGCATATTACACTTTCTTGAGGGCCCATGGTTCCTTTGCATGCCAATGACATAGGTAGATTTGGGTATCTCTGATGTATGTTTCATATTGTGCCTGTGACACTGTGCCAATGGCACTTTTGTTGGTTAACCTTTACTTTGTTTACTCGCGAGAATTGTCGCTTCCCAGTGAGAAGTGCTTATCTTTTATCAAGTAGATTAAAAGACGAATATCATTGTATGTTATTTGGCCAGACGAAGTTGTCTTTCTAGGCTTCATACATGTTGTATTGAACTATGTTCTTAGTTGCGTGCGTGCGCATGTGTGTTCAAGTTGTAACATTGTACATAATGAAAGTGCATGGTTGGCTTTAGACTGAGATGTCTATTGTGGCCTTATGCTTTTTGTATTGAATCCTTACTTCAATATTTATAAGTTTATGCAAATGCCATAGAAAAATGATATTGGGCGATAATATTGGGATAAGATCAGACCAAATGCTATTATTTCCAGTTTCATACATGACTATGACATTCCATGTGCTTGGAAAAATTTATTAAAAACATAAAGGGAAAAATGACAAGTAAGACTATCGCACCTTGATAGGTCAGTTCATATTAGCTCCCTCGGCTGAGGCGTTGGGCGCAATGCCTCTACTAACTGTGACAACAGATCTGACGAAGCAGGTGGTGGTGGGGGTGGTGGTGGGGGTGGTGGTGGCTGAGTGCTCTGAGCCAACCTTCTAAGCAGTTCTCCTCCTGAACCCCTTGAGTAGCAGGCTGGGAAGCCATCGAAACAGGTTGTCTTACAAGATCCGTGCCATCCTCCTGAGAGCTTGTCCCGTGGGACAAAAGAGGTGATGGAGGAACAACAGGGGGTGAAGTCATCACTGTTTCTTGTGGAGTGGTAGTCATGGTAGTGGTTATTTCTGGCGCTGAAGAAATGACCTGCGATGAATTTGTTGCCTCCGTGAAAACGGTTGATTACTGAGAAATGACCTGCGATGAATTTTTTGCCCACGGATGGCGCCAATGTTCGAGCAACGATTGTCAAACACAAAGGTGAGGTGATATCAACCTTGGATCTCCTGTGATGATCACAGTGCAAACCCAACAAGTTCTTGACGAACCTAGGGTGATCAAGGTTGAGGGTGGAAGCAAGAGTATATGAACTCTGTTTAAGCTTTTGTGTGTGTGATGGTGAGATGCTAAAGTGTTGAGAGATAAAGATTAGATTATGGCAACGATAATTTAGCCCATGTATTTATATGGCTAGTTTCAAGTATATGGAACGTCGATCACTTATTGATAATCATGAATACTTAAACTGCCATAATCATCAATCACTAGTATATGTATCGTCTTTTATCTTTATTATAGTTAAGGATGTAACGCCCTACTATTATGACGGCAGTAAAGAAGTTGTCAAGCGCCATTATGACGGGCGTCAACCAGTAAGACAAACGTCTTCAAATGACAGGGCGATGACAACTTGACAGACAGTTTCAGCCTAACAGCCTGACTAGTTTTGGTGACAACCTGTCAGGCAGTTTCAGCCTGACAGTATAACTAGTTTTGGTGACAACCTGTCAGGCAGTGACATCCTGACAGGCGCTTGATAAAAAATGGGCCCTTCATATAATAGCTGGCGCTTGATATAAAAGCGGGCGCTTGACATAAAAGCGGGCGCTTCATATAATAGCAGGCGCTTGATATAAAAGCGGGCGCTTGATATAAAAGCGGGCGCTTGACATAAAAGCGGGCGCTTCATATAATAGCAGTCGCTTGATATAAAAGCGGGCGCTTGATATAAAAGCGGGCGCTTCATATAATAGCAGGCGCTTGATATAAAAGCGGGCGCTTGACATAAAAGCGGGCGCTTCATATAATAGCAGGCGCTTCATATAAAAGCGGGTGCTTGACATAAACCTATATATACATAAGGGTAATCCTACTAACCTCATCAGTTGTGATTGCGAGAGCACTGAGAGTTTCTGTGGTATGCTCTAAGAGGCAATCCCCCGGAGGTGCTGGTCGCTTCTACACTCGAGGCACCGCAGTTTTCTGGCTCGGTTGTTTGCTTTTTCTGGACAGCACCAGGGGTAATGCCCTTCTTCGTTTCAAAATCTGCATACCGGGCATCTTCGAGCATGATGGAAGTGGCACCTGTTGCACTGGGGGTGCTGTCCAGAGTAGGCTCGGGTTACGGTTCTGGGTTCCTGATTGTTGCTGGTCCATGAGGGTTGGTGGTGAATCTTCCTTCTCTTACTCTCTCTTCGCTGGAAGAGGGCTGGAGGGGGAGGTAGGTGGTTGGTTCCAAAATCCTCGTCCTCATCCTGCCTAGTTGGTACAAGAGGGAGAAGGGGTTCGCTGATTCCGAAGATCCCTGGTTGATTCCAGCGACGATCTGGGCGATCATGCTTGGAAGTACCGCTTGGAATTGCACAACGATCTGTTCGGCTATGCCATCAGCGCGGCTTCTCTTGGGAGGCATGGTTCTGCAATGGAAAGGAGGAACTAGTTTAGAACGCACGAATTGGTATTTATGACAGGATTTTAACTCAAGTGTTAACAATTATCGAGTACGCAAAAGTAATGTGAGCGGGCTTTGGGAGTAAATGATGTGTTAAAACCGAGTTTGATTGGGGGTTTAAGTTGAGAAATCGAGACATGCAGAAATTTCAAAAAAATTCGGAGTTAGTCCTCCAGGACGGCGCACAAGGCCCCTGTGCGTCGTCCTGGACCTGTTTTGTAAAAAAATTTGAGTTTTTGCTGTTTTTGTTATTTTTGCGTTATTGTTTCGTTGAACCTTTTCGTTAACTAAAAGTTCTTAATTATGTTACATTATGAACTTAGGAAAGTTCATTAGGGGTTTTCTTGGTATTAGGACTTATATAAATTGATTCCGGGTGTGATTCCGACACTAGCGCGGTTCCGGTTAATGAACAGTTAGGGGCAACGGTAGGCAATAAAAGAAACGTAGAGCTTAAAATGCACCTGAAATTTGACGGTTGTCACAAATATTTTTGTTTGAAATTTTTTGTAAAAAATCATTAGTCAAATTAATTGTAATCTAATTTAGTAGAAGGTAAATAATGAAAAATAAGGAAAGTGAGTTGAAAAGAAAGAAAAATAAGTTGAAAAATTAAATTGTATCTAGATGGTAAATAAAAGGGGATTTTAGTCATTTCCTTCTAAAATTTCAACTTTAAGATTTTAGGACCAAATGATTTATAGATAGTATAGATTATTTAACCACCTATATTTTAAATAATTTTACGTTTTCACTAACTAAAATTGTTTTGAAACCCCACTATGACAAAAATAATAATTAAAGTAATATATATATATATATATATATATATATATATATATATATATATATATATATATATATATATATATATATATATATATATATATATATATATATGTGACAACCGTCTAAACTCAGGTCGAGAACGCTAACTTATGACCTCGATACATATGTTTGATACTTGCTATAACTAACTTTATGTGTTACGTGGTTACGTAGACATAACTCTTTAAGCTAAGCTCGTTGTAACTCACACAAAACTTTTAACGTAGGTTTACGTTACTTAAACTTTTAACGCGTGTGTCTCGGAATCGGAATCGGAATCAAACCAACAATTGAACTCTAAAATACTATGAATGCATACAAAGAACTTTCCTAAGTTCACTTGAAATCAATCGGGAACATTAACGAACAAAAATGCCTAACGAGAACGAAAAATGGAATTTCTGCCGAACCAGCCATTCAGCCAACGGTTGGATGGACTCAGCCAACGGCTGGGCTCCAGCCGGCGGCTGAGCTCCTCCAGCCGGCGGCTGGATGCTGCTGGACAGGTGTTCGATGACTCATTTTTGCATGAAACTACATTGGCCCTTTTTGCTATTGCGGGATTGGACCCCAATCTTGGTCAGACCTGCTCCCCCTAGCCTCTATTACTGCAACTTGGCTCATTTCTTTGGATTTCACCAAGCCAAACACACACACACCTACACTCACAATCTCTCACTCTCTCTCACTTGTTACCAACACTCTCCCAAGAACTCTCTCTTTTCCCCCTTTCATTTACAGCAATAAACCACAGGATATCATCATAACAACACCATAAAAATCGCTCTAAAATCAAAGGAAGAAAGAAGGGTTCATCTAGTTGGGTTACATAAACGATTTTCTACATTTTTGAAGCTACCAACAAATCACCATCAAATCAATCTATTCCGGTAAAAATACTTTTCCTTTACTGTTTATACATAAATAACACATTGCATGTGCGATCCATCACTTAAAACAAGTTTTTATGAAGTTTTATAACGATTTTTATACAAAAACGGGTTTTCACAATCTCTTACATAAATCTATATACTTGTGGCTAAAAATCCAAAAGAAACTGATATTTGAACATATATATAAGTACTCTTGATGAATATTCAGTTGCATGTCGAAATCTAGCTCAAAAACGCTTAAAATCGCGAAAATGGCAAAACAAGAAAATCTGTCTCGGCAATTCAGCCGCCGGCTGAATAGGTCTGTGCACAAAAATCGTATTTTAATGTTTTAACGGAGAAATCGAGACACATATACTTTTCACAGTTTATAAACATAACATAACAGATTACATATTTGTATTTTGAATAATAAGATGAGGTATTTAAATAACTAATTCATCCTAACGATATATATTGATATTTTATGAATCGTATTGAGCGGGAAAGTGGATAGGAAATTTTGGACATAAATTTTATAGCGCGGAAGCGCTTCCCAAATTTTATTGGACATACTTATAACACTTAAACAACAAACTATTCGTTGACTAACGAGTTTAAAAGCTAACAAGTTATATACTTACACGAAAACTTGGGTTATACTAGGATTCCGGTGATTCCGAGCACCTCCGAGCAAGCTAGAAATCTTCGCAAACAGTGAGTTACAAACCCCTACTTTTAAATGCTTTTAAACATACTTTTGGGGTGAAATGCGAGTCTTAGGCTTAAACACTATTTAAGCTGATAAACGCTTTGATACTCGAATGCTTTTATGAAAACACTTGAATACTTTGAATGCTATAACGAGATGACTGATATTTTGAATACTAAAACGAATAACTATTTTGCCGGCATTGTTGAGGGTTTTGCCAACAATGCCGAGGACACGAAAGCTATAATTTCCAATGACTAAAACAATCGATCGTCATGTTGCGGACTTTGTACAACATGGACGTGAGAAACCATTGAAAACTCCCGACACTACCAAGGACATTAGTTGCTATTAATCCCTTTGGAAAGGACCGTTAGTAGATATAGATAGCGCTATTAGGGTAGATTGACCCTCACCACAACGACTTATAACGATGGTGCATAATACTAAATGGGTAGGCTTTAGGCTTAGCAACGATCATTGGGCAAAACTTAGGATTGTCACATAGTCGCGCTATGTGGTCAATGCCTATAAACACAAATGCTATACTTTATACATTTTTATGTGACAACTATTTTGAATGCGATACTCTATGCATGGTTATGCGATTACAATTTGAAAACTTATGCTTTACTAAAACTTGTAGCTCACTAACTACGTCTCCCGTAGTTAACACTTGACTCGTGTTTTCAGGTAACGAGTAAGCTAGCTGATGACTATATGCTTTTGGGGCGAATGACTTCAAGAACGGGATGGGTTTGGGTGGTTTGGTTGAACACCCCATTTTGTAATTCGGATATGTAACTTTGTTTTAAACTTTGTAAACCTTGAATATTACGTTTTCTTTAATGACATTTGGCGTTTATCTATATCTTGTGTATCGAATGCTATTGCTCTTCACATTCCGTATTTCCGCTTTAGCAGCGTGTGACAGACTTGGTATCAGAGCGCAAGGTTATAGTGAATACCGATTTTTTCAAAAATCAAACTATAACCAATTTCTAAAAACGAAAGACTTTATTTAACCAAAACGCGAAGGCATTGTTTAACTTGAATTATTCGTAGCCTGATCACCTATGAATAATTTGGACTAAATCATGCTAGAACGGGATTGGTAAACATTAAACGAACCTCCCCGGGAATTCTTGAAGTCAGACCCACAAAGACCTAGATGCTATACTTAAGATACTCTATGTGCTCAGCTTATTACTAACACTTCCATGAGCCGTATCTTCGAACTAACGCGTTACCGATTTAGGGTATGTCGAGAGGGAAAGAGATAGCTACGTCAGTCGACGAAACCGAACACTCTCACGAATCCCAATCACGCTCTAGGAGTCAACAATCGTCACCACTCACCCTACCTTACCTCCGTCGGGACGGTGAAGGAAGCTCACGATTACCAACACGCCGCGCGCGACACCCACTGAATCGGCACTCGAGACCTCAGATAACTACGCCACCACCACCCCCTGTTCGCGGATTGACTCCCGAAGAAATCCAAGCGCTTTGTAACATGTCCGTCGACCTCCGCGGATACACACAAATCGTGAGAGATCACTCCCACCAGATACGTGGTTTGTACACCGAGGTGTTACGCACAAAGGCAATGGCACGAAAGGCAATTCGATCAACACGCAACTTGATGCTGATTAGCATAGTACTAGTATTCCTTATGGTTGTATTGGTTGTAATTAAAGTTTAGTGGTTGTTGTAAGATGACTTTTGGATTGTAAGCAGAACATGTAGTTTATGAAGGATTGTAAGCGTAGTACTTTATGTTGGTTGGTAATGTACGACAATAGTCGATGATGTTGGATTTTGTAAGAACATCAAATTTTGAGCGATATATAAAATGGACGGATTATAATTACGATTGTTGTTGTTCTTTTTATTTCCCATTATATGAATCTGAAGTAATATATCAAAACCCTAAACCCGAGTTCTCTCTTGTGTAGGAAAATGGTTGAACCCAACGATGAGCGCATTGTCCAAAGGATCAACGTCCGACTGAACGAGGCGATACCCGACATCATAGCCCGAATCAACGCGGGTATCCACCAGGGAGGACCAAGGGGAAATAAAAACAACCAAGAAAACAACAACCAAGGAAACAACAACCAACGAAACAACAACCGAGAAAATAACAATCAGGGAAACAACAACCACGAGAACAACCAAGGTTGTAGCTACAAGACCTTCATATCTTGCAGGCCAAAGGAATTCCATGGCACTGAGGGCGCCATCGGACTATCGCGCTGGATCGATAGTATGGAAGTTGTGCTAAGGATCAGCCAGTGCGCTGAAAACAAGAAGGTGGAATTCACTTCTTGCATGCTTCAGGGACGAGCACTAACCTGGTGGAACAGCCAGCTACAGGTCCAAGGTCCGGACGCTGCATACAACATGCCATGGGCAAGGTTCAAGGAACTACTGGTAATTGAGTACTGTCCCAAGGAGATCTTGAAGAAGCTCAAGAACGAACTCTGGAATCACTCCATGGTGGGAACCGACATCGACACCTACGTCGCGCGATTTCATGAACTCGCAAATCTAGTACCTGAACTAGTAACCCCCGAGGACAAGCGAATCGACCACTTCATTTGGGGACTCTCGCCCGAGATAAGGGGCATGGCGACAGCTACTGAGCCAGCCACGATGCAGCAGGCCGTAAGCTTGGCAAGCCGCCTGACCCAGGACTGGATAAGGAACGGAGGAGCGCCAAAGACGGGCGCAGAAGACGCTAAGGGAAAGCGCAAGGTTGAGGACACATCGGGAAATAGAAGAGATCGTTTCAACAAGAAGGCCAAGACAGTTAGGAACTATGGAGTGGCCGCGACAGAGAATACCGGCTATCAGGGGAAGGCTCCGAAATGCGATAGGTGCGGTTATCACCACGGAGGTGAATGTCGGTCATGCACCAACTGCAACCGCCTCGGTCACTGGACTCGACACTGTAAGGCAGTGAATGCTGGACCGCAGCAGGCGGGAAGGCAGCAGAATGAAGGACCGCGACAAGCTGGGAGGCCACAACAGAACGATAGGCCTCGCCAGGGAGAATGTTATGAGTGCGGTAGTAGGGATCACTACCGAAATGCTTGTCCTAGGCTAAACCCTGCCCGAAACCCAAACCAGAACCGCAATCAAAACCCTCCGCAGAACCAAAACCAGAACAATCAGAGGGGAAACGATGGGGGACAAGGCCGTGGAAGAGCCTTCGCGATTGGTGCCGAAGAGGCAAGAAACGACCCCCGGGTGATTGCAGGTACGTTTCTCCTTAACAACTATTATGCCTCAGTACTGTTTGACTCAGGCGCGGACAAAAGTTTTGTGTCCTTAGAGTTTAGGCCTTTGATAGCATTAGAAACCGAACCCCTAGGCGAAAAGTTTACGGTAGAATACGCAAATGGGCAAGAATACCAAGCTAGCGACGTAATTAAGAATTGCACAATAACCCTAGCTAACCACTCTTTCGAAATAGATCTGATTCCAATCGAACTTAAGAGCTTTGACGTAGTAATAGGAATGGACTGGTTGACCATCAGAGACGCGAAAATATTTTGTTTAGATAAGACGATACGGATGCCATTAGGAGATGGAAAGGAATTGATAGTACAAGGAGATAGGCCGGGCCAAACTTCGAAGCTTATATCGGTGATGAAGATGCGCAAGTACTTAAATAAGGGCTGCTTTGCATTGTTAGTGAACATAAAGGACAAACAGGCAAAAGCAGTAGACCTTAAGGATGTACCGATAGTTAGGGACTATCCGGAAGTATTTCCCGAAGAACTACCTGGACTACCACCTCAGAGGCAAGTTGAGTTTAGAATCGAGGTAATTCCTGGAGCGGCACCGGTGGCAAGGACGCCATATCGACTAGCTCCGACTGAGATGCAGGAATTATCCAACCAAGTTCAAGAATTATTGGATAAAGGATTTATCCGACCAAGCTCATCACCATGGGGAGCGCCGATTCTATTCGTAAAGAAGAAGGATGGATCGTTTCGCATGTGTATCGACTACCGAGAATTGAATAAACTAACCGTCAAGAACCGATATCCTCTTCCACGAATCGACGACCTTTTCGATCAACTTCAAGGCGCAACCTACTTTTCAAAGATTGACTTAAGGTCCGGGTATCATCAAGTGTTGGTTTCAGAAGATGATATACCGAAAACCGCATTCCGCACTAGATACGGACACTACGAATTCTTGGTAATGCCATTTGGACTCACAAATGCACCGGCGGTATTCATGGATTTGATGAATAGGGTATGCCGACCGTATCTAGACAAGTTCGTTATTGTATTCATCGACGACATCTTAATCTACTCGCGTACCAAAGAGGATCACGCAGAGCACTTAAAGCTGTTATTGGAATTACTCAAGGAACAACAACTCTACGCAAAGTTTTCTAAGTGCGAATTCTGGCTGCGTGAAGTCAAATTTCTCGGTCACGTAGTCAATGGATCTGGAATCCACGTTGACCCATCAAAAATCGAGGCAATAAAGAATTGGGAAACTCTCAAAAGTCCGACAGAAATCCGCCAATTTTTAGGATTGGCTGGGTATTATCGGCGATTCATTCAGGATTTCTCTAAGATAGCTAAACCCCTAACAAAGTTAACCCAAAAGAACGAGAAGTTCAACTGGGGAGATGCTCAAGAACAAGCCTTCAATATCCTGAAAACGAAACTGTGCAACGCTCCGATCTTAACTCTTCCTGAGGGAAACGAAGACTTCGTAGTTTATTGTGACGCATCTAACCTAGGATTAGGTTGTGTATTGATGCAACGAAACAAGGTCATAGCTTACGCATCGCGACAACTTAAGAAACACGAGGTCAATTACGCCACTCACGACTTAGAGCTAGGAGCGATAGTTTTTGCCCTAAAAATCTGGAGACATTATCTCTACGGAACCAAATGCACGGTATTCACGGACCATAGGAGTCTGCAACATATACTAGATCAGAAGCTACTCAATATGAGGCAAAGGAGATGGTTGGAACTCCTTAGCGACTACGACTGCGATATTAAGTATCACCCTGGCAAAGCGAACGTCGTAGCAGATGCCCTGAGTAGGAAGGAGAGGCAACAGACGACTCGAGTGCGTGCATTAGGAATTTACCTTAAACCCGATTTGAGAACGCGCATAGCAAGTGCCCAGCATGAGGCTTTGAAGGCAGATAACATAAAGGTCGAAACCTTGCACAATCACGACAAGGACTTTGTGAGGAAGGGCGACGACGTCTATTATTTTAAGGATCGAGCCTGGATTCCTACGACTAACGAATTAAGGAAGACCATTATGGATGAAGCACACCGAACGCGATATTCCATTCATCCAGGGTCAAGCAAGATGTATAAGGACCTCAAGGAACATTATTGGTGGCCTGGAATGAAAAGAGACGTTGCTTTATACGTAGAGAAATGCCTCACTTGTGCGAAAGTGAAGGCCGAATATCAAAAGCCATCTGGATTACTACAGCAACCCGAAATTCCCGAGTGGAAATGGGAGCAAATCACAATGGACTTCGTCACGAAGTTACCTCGGACATCAAAGGGTAACGACATGATCTGGGTTATAGTAGATCGACTAACGAAGTCAGCACACTTCATTCCCATTAAGGAAAGTTTTAACGTAGAAAAACTTGTCCAAATATACATCAACGAGGTAGTGACACGTCACGGAATACCCACGTCAATCATCTCGGATAGAGATACTCGCTTCACTTCCAGATTTTGGAAGGCATTCCAAGAGTCGTTTGGCACACGATTGGACTTAAGCACGGCTTACCATCCGCAGACCGATGGTCAAAGCGAGCGCACTATACAAACACTAGAGGACATGCTGAGAGCATGCGTTATCGACTTCGGAGGAAGTTGGGATAACCACTTACCACTAATAGAGTTCTCTTACAATAACAGCTACCATGCTAGCATCAAATGTGCGCCTTTTGAAGCTCTCTACGGAAGGAAATGCAGATCTCCACTGTGTTGGTTGGAACCGGGAGATCGACAACTAATTAGCATGGATGTAGTGCAAGAAACGATTGATAAGATCACAACGATTAAGGAAAGACTTAAGACTGCAAGAAGTCGTCAAAAGAGCTATGCTGATATGCGCAGAAAGGATCTAGAATTTCAAGTCGGCGACAAGGTACTTCTAAAGGTGTCACCTTGGAAAGGTGCAATACGCCGCGGAAAGCGAGGAAAACTTAGTCCGAGGTATGTGGGACCATTCGAGATACTCGAAAGGGTAGGTCCCGTGGCATATCGCTTAGAGCTACCGCAAGAGCTCGGTAACATGCATAACACTTTTCATGTTTCGAGACTGAAAAAGTGCCTATCGGACGAAACACTCATCACACCTTTAGAAGAAGTACAACTAGACGAGAAGCTTCAATTTGTCGAGGAACCGATTGAAATCATAGATCGCGAAACTAAGAAACTAAGGCACAGTAAAATCCCCATAGTGAGGGTGCGATGGAACGCAAAGCGAGGCCCCGAATATACCTGGGAACGAGAGGATCAGATGATGCTTAAGTATCCTCATCTCTTCACTTCTCCCACAACGAATACCACAAGTTGAAATTTCGGGACGAAATTCTTTCAACATGGGGAGAATGTGACAACCGTCTAAACTCAGGTCGAGAACGCTAACTTATGACCTCGATACGTATGTTTGATACTTGCTATAACTAACTTTATGTGTTACGTGGTTACGTAGACATAAATCTTTAAGCTAAGCTCGTTGTAACTCACACAAAACTTTTAACGTAGGTTTACGTTACTTAAACTTTTAACGCGTGTGTCTCGGAATCGGAATCGGAATCGGAATCAAACCAACAATTGAACTCTAAAATACTATGAATGCATACAAAGAACTTTCCTAAGTTCACTTGAAATCAATCGGGAACATTAACGAACAAAAATGCCTAACGAGAACGAAAAACGGAATTTCTGCCGAACCAGCCATTCAGCCAACGGCTGGATGGACTCAGCCAACGGCTGGGCTCCAGCCGGCGGCTGAGCTCCTCCAGCCGGCGGCTGGATGCTGCTGGACAGGTGTTCGATGACTCATTTTTGCATGAAACTACATTGGCCCTTTTTGCTATTGCGGGATTGGACCCCAATCTTGGTCAGACCTGCTCCCCCTAGCCTCTATTACTGCAACTTGGCTCATTTCTTTGGATTTCACCAAGCCAAACACACACACACCTACACTCACAATCTCTCACTCTCTCTCTCACTTGTTACCAACACTCTCCCAAGAACTCTCTCTTTTCCCCCTTTCATTTACAGCATTAAACCACAGGATATCATCATAACAACACCATAAAAATCGCTCTAAAATCAAAGGAAGAAAGAAGGGTTCATCTAGTTGGGTTACATAAACGATTTTCTACATTTTTGAAGCTTAGTCTCCAACAAATCACCATCAAATCAATCTATTCCGGTAAAAATACTTTTCCTTTACTTTTTATACATAAATAACACATTGCATGTGCGATCCATCACTTAAAAACAAGTTTTTATGAAGTTTTATAACGATTTTTATACAAAAACGGGTTTTCACAATCTCTTACATAAATCTATATATTTGTGGCTAAAAATCCAAAAGAAACTGATATTTGAACATATATATAAGTACTCTTGATGAATATTCAGTTGCATGTCGAAATCTAGCTCAAAAACGCTTAAAATCGCGAAAATGGCAAAACAAGAAAATCTGTCTCGGCAATTCAGCCGCCGGCTGAATAGGTCTGTGCACAAAAATCGTATTTTAATGTTTTAACGGAGAAATCGAGACACATATACTTTTCACAGTTTATAAACATAACATAACAGATTACATATTTGTATTTTGAATGATAAGATGAGGTATTTAAATAACTAATTCATCCTAACGATATATATTGATATTTTATGAATCGTATTAAGCGGGAAAGTGGATAGGAAATTTTGGACATAAATTTTATAGCGCGGAAGCGCTGCCCAAATTTTATTGGACATACTTATAACACTTAAACAACAAACTATTCGTTGACTAACGAGTTTAAAAGCTAACAAGTTATATACTTACACGAAAACTTGGGTTATACTAGGATTCCGGTGATTCCGAGCACCTCCGAGAAATTCCGAGCACGCTAGAAATCTTCGCAAACAGTGAGTTACAAACCCCTACTTTTAAATGCTTTTAAACATACTTTTGGGGTGAAATGCGAGTCTTAGGCTTAAACACTATTTAAGCTGATAAACGCTTTGATACTCGAATGCTTTTATGAAAACACTTGAATACTTTGAATGCTATAACGAGATGACTGATATTTTGAATACTAAAACGAATAACTATTTTGCCGGCATTGTTGAGGGTTTTGCCAACAATGCCGAGGACACGAAAGCTATAATTGCCAATGACTAAAACAATCGATCGTCATGTTGCGGACTTTGTACAACATGGACGTGAGAAACCATTGAAAACTCCCGACACTACCAAGGACATTAGTTGCTATTAATCCCTTTGGAAAGGACCGTTAGTAGATATGGATAGCGCTATTAGGGTAGATTGACCCTCACCACAACGACTTATAACGATGGTGCATAATACTAAATGGGTAGGCTTTAGGCTTAGCAACGATCATTGGGCAAAACTTAGGATTGTCACATAGTCGCGCTATGTGGTCAATGCCTATAAACACAAATGCTATACTTTATATATTTTTATGTGTCAACTATTTTGAATGCGATACTCTATGCATGGTTATGCGATTACAATTTGAAAACTTATGCTTTACTAAAACTTGTAGCTCACTAACTACGTCTCCCGTAGTTAACGCTTGACTCGTGTTTTCAGGTAACGAGTAAGCTAGCTGATGACTATATGCTTTTGGGGCGAATGACTTCAAGAACGGGATGGGTTTGGGTGGTTTGGTTGAACACCCCATTTTGTATTTCGGATATGTAACTTTGTTTTAAACTTTGTAAACCTTGAATATTACGTTTTCTTTAATGACATTTGGCGTTTATCTATATCTTGTGTATCGAATGCTATTGCTCTTCACATTTCGTATTTCCGCTTTAGCGGGGTGTGACAATATATATATATATATATATATATATATATATATATATATATATATATATAGAGAGAGAGAGAGAGAGAAGTGAATATGGGTTGTTACACATGTAAGTTTATATACAAAACTCATCAAAAAATATGTCGTTTTTTAAGTAATAAAACTGTGTTTTTTATGTAATAAAACTGTGTTTTACCATTTTCATTGTTTAGATATAATTATTATTGGATCTATGTTTATTAAGTAAAAAAAATAGAAATATCCCGAAATTTGTAATCGAATATCACGAAATTTTTTATTGAATAACATGAAATTTTATAAAATAGGCCATGTTATAACACGAATATAACCTAGTATTTTAGTAAAAGAAAAAGCCATATTGCAATTAGTAGTATTTGATTAAAAAAAATTAGAAAACTTTAATCAAGTAATCCTCTAAAAACATGGATTGATCATGTCTCTTCAATCTAAAAGTAGTTTTTCTTTAAATAAAACATTAATCAAATATTGTTGTCAAACATTTAATCAAATTTTTATTTTTCTTCTTAATTTGTTGAGTACATGTTTTCAAATATTATGTTGCTAAATGTTATTTTAATGTATGGGTTGAATAAGATTAAAGTTCTAAAATAATAAATTAACAAAGAAATGATCAATTAAACTAGTAATATTCTAAAGACTAAAGACATTATTTTAGCCTATTCTTTTCGTTTTAATCTAATGGCTAACACTTTCCTTTTCTTATTTAAAATTAAATTATCTCACAAACCGTTAATCGTTAGACGAAACTAAATACACCATTGCAATGGTCTCGTTTTATTTTAATTAGAGCAATGGGTTATATACTCTCGACGATTTTTTGTTTTTTTTTTTTATGGGTATTGAAATTGTAATGATAAAATCAAATGTGATATTTACACCAATACGTAAAATTTTATAAAAGATAATTACTATGAAATGGATAAAAAAAAACCTAAATTCAGAAAAAAAAAATTGAATTTTGACTAGTTTATTTTTTCTCGTTTTTTGTAAAAAAAATATGATAGTAATAAAAGCATATGTGATAATACTAAAATCACATGTGATATTATGTATGTAAATTTCAAAAATTCGTAAGACAATAACATACATGATTTTAACTGTAAATATAAATTTTAATACACAACAATGTCATATAATGTATACCCTATACGAACTCGGAAAAAAGTTTGAATTTTGACGAATTTTTATTTTTTCGTTTATAGCAAAATGTTGATATTCCTAAAGCAATATTACATGTGATTTGAACATGAAATATGAATTTCAAAACTTAGATTTATTATTTTACGTATATTCAACTACAATCAAAAAGAAAAATAAAAAAATAATATGTCAAATTATTGAAATCAAATGTGATAAAACATTGATTTTGTAATATAATATTTAAAAACCCATAAAAAAAAAAACCCGATTTTTTTTCCGTCAAAAGTATATCGAGTGACTGGTGTATAGAAAGAAGATAAATGCTCGTTTAAATGGTGTAATTTATTTGTTTAATACATTTATCGTTTTTAAAATAATAAATTTTCAAATAAAAGCAAATTATAGTGAGTTTTTGAAATGAAAAATTGTGATTATTCCATTTGATCTTAAATTTTTTAATGGTGTTTATTCATATAACCCAATATTAACAAAGGGTCATAATTATAAGTTCTTAAAATCCTCTAGTCAATTCGATCTTACATTATTTCAATTAGTACAATAAATATGTACAAAAATGACATTCAGTTTAAGAAAAAGTTAATAGGAAAATCGACTAGTTTTCTTTAATAGTAAATGTAATCAATTATTTGACTTGAAAAGTTCAGACCCCAAGATCTAATTACTTAATTACAACTTTACTAATCTAAATCCCTATAGTTTGTATCGGACTATTAGTATTATGTCTATATTAGAAGACCTAACATTTACCAACACATACATATGATGATGATTTCGGCACATGAAGCCTGGATGATGGAACTCAAAATGAGATTAAGCATCATAACTAGCATAGTAATGACGATTCAGCATATAGACCAACTTTTGAAATTCACATGGTTGATTAGGCAAATTTCAAGAAAATAAATCCTTCATATACTCTAAAGGATCACATAAAATGGTTGGTATTTAACTAACAACAAATTTCAACTGCAAGTCATACGGTTTTTACACAACTTCTTATCGATCATTGCAATAGTATAAAATTACAAAATTTAACCATGTCATAAACAGAGTTCCTAAACTTCTCAGACTGCATAGACATGGCTACGAGATACTGCTAGCACTTCTCACAAAGTCTTCTTTTTCTTGCGCGCCTGAAGAAACAACATAATAGAATAAAAGAGCAATTAGGTGTGAGTAGTCTTCGAAACATGGTTCCATCTAACAGAGTTCGACTATATTACAGTAATAGGCCCCCTTTCACTTTTTGCACCAACAGGTTAAGGTTTTCTGAACAACATCAAAATTCTTGTAATTTTGGTTTTGGGTTATCTTAATAAAAATAATTATGCAGTTTTAATGAAAATGCAGTTTAGTCCTCCACAACATTATGATCCAAGTTTGGAAATGTGGTTAACTCTCTTAATTAAAATAAATAAACAAAATGTTTAAGGACTTGAGCCTTTTTCACAATGTATTCCTCATTGTTTTTGAAAGTATGTAGGGGTTTTTTTTTTATGATAAGACTTTTTTGTTTCGAAAATTGAATTTTGTGAGACACTCATTTGCCAACGAATTTGCACGATGTTTGAAATGGAATACATAGTGAAATACTCATGAATGCCAAGTATTTAGGAATAGGAACCAGTAAAACTTCTTGAGTATTCCTTCTGTTCAATTAAAACAATGTAGATTTCGGAGGTTTTCTTTATCTCAAATGGTTCAAACCAGTTATTGTTCAAAACTTAGCCAAAAAGGAAAGGCAACAAAAGGGCCGACCGAGTCAAAAGTCACCCAGAATGTTCTCAAATGCTATAATCGATTTTAAAAAAAAAACAGCTTGTCGTTAACGATATAGTTTATAATCTTATTAAGATATCAACTAATTATAAAATTAAAAACAAGAAAATGAACCTGTTCGAGCCAACCCAGCCCGTTTGACCCACCCATTTTGCAATCTATAGTCAAGGGTTACCATACCCAAATATATCATGTTGACGGAGATTCAGTAGACGTGGCCTCTTGCTTTGGTCTTCTCTGCTCGGTTGGAGGTCCATCTCTCTGTCTTACATACCTTTTACTCTCGTATTTGGATTGTTTGCGTGGCTTTGGTTGATAAGTAGGATATTGGCAAGGAATAATTTCCCCATTTACATACTTATCACCTGAGATTTAAAAAAGTAAGTATACAGTTAAATATTTCACTTCAAATTCTTAGGCCCGTAACAAACTTAGGAAATCTGCATTAAACTGGTCCCACATATTTTCCTCATATTGCTTATATAAATAATTTATAAAAATATATGCAAACAGATTAGTAGAATACATCACCTCCATAGTCCTTATTCTTCACATCTATATAAGAATCAGGCAGAACCCAAAGCACTCCAGGTAGGCCTACAAAACCAGAAGGTGGTAAGACAATCTGGTTCCAGCTAACGCAAAAAACTAAACTGATTGATATGGTCATGTACCCTTAAACTTTTCAGATGTTTCTTCAGATACCGTACACTGGAATCCTGTGTATGTGGTAGTGCTAAAAGCATACATGTTCTTCTTTGCTTCTTCCATGCTGTGATTCATAAAATTAGCACCAGTTTAAATTCTATAATAGCTTAATCATTGCAAACAAAAATCAATGCTATTAAAAGTTTGTGGTAAAAATGATTTTCGTTCAAGGGATGGAATATAATAACTAAAGCTTTCGTGTTCTGTTACTTGTGTGGATAATTCCCTAAGTATATAAGTTTGGTAATAGGGATCAGTTTACAGAACCATATATGAGATTTTCCATGTATCTCCTCCCTTATGTGCATACTAATAAAGAAGACGGTGAAGCGAGCAGGGCAGGAGGGTTCTTCTTTAGTCTATGAAGCGACAGAGCGAGAACGTTTTGCTAACATTAAACATATATCTGGCTAGTGTTTTTAACTAGTATTACTTAGAGAAGGTTTAAAGATGAATGGAATTATGTGCAAAAGAAATAGGTGACCTGCCAAGAACAGTAGAGAGAGTATTAAGATAAGTGTGAATCATTTGGTCTCTAGTGGGAGCAGGGTCCTTTGGAAATTCCATAACAATTAACCAATGATTATAATCACAACCAGGTAACATTATGGTCTCCCTTGGCTCACTGCTACTGCTTCTCCGCGACGAGTAATCTCCATCCACAGCCGCCTTTATTTGAAACTTGGTATTCACCGATTTAGGGCTCACAAAATGGAGGTTAGATGTTAGGAATGAAGATGGTTTTGAGTTACGGTGGTTTATGGATTTAGGGTTTATTAGGGTTTTAGAAAACAGGGATAAATTCAGAGTAGCCATTGGAGCGACACAAATGGGATAAGGGTTTCGGTGACTCAATGCTACCTATTTATTTTCAAATACATTATTTCGATATTTCTACCAACTCTCGGTTTCGGATTATGCCAATAAACACTAAACAAACAACCTAATCACTTGAAAACCAAATTTGATTAAATCACAGCTTCTTTGTTAGCGTTCAAGCTTAAAATTAATATAGATTAGTGTCTGAAAATGTATCAAACTTTATTCGAAAGTCTATTGTATGTATCAAACTTTAAATTGGTTAATTAAATGTATCTAACTTTTAAAAATCGATATTTTATATATCCAACCAATGAAATCTTAGCAAAACGATGATGTGCCAACTTACGTGGCACATTATATGGATGACAAGTATTGTTTAATACATACAATAGCAGATTTTTAAAAGTTGGATACATACAATAGAGATTTTTGAAAGTTAGATACATACAATAGACTAATTTAAAGTTAGATACATGACTTTCAAGTAAATTTTGATACATTTCTAGACATTCACCCTAAAATTAATGCTTATTTTTAGAGTTGAAAATTGAAGTTTTTACTTTTGTGAATATGTTTGAAAAGTAGTTGATGTTAGTGTTTAAAAATATAAAATGACTAAAAAGTACGTATTTTATAAGGGCTATTTATGTAATTTGCCATAATATAAGACCATGGTATTTTTTTAAGCTACTTAGGTTATGTTTGGCGTGGCTTATTTATGACTTAAACGGGGCTTATTTAGGGCTTGAGGTTTCATTTAAATAAGCTTTGTTTGGTTGGTTCTTATTTAAATAAGTTTTGTTTGGTTTGAGCTTATTTGTATAGCTAAATTGATAAACAAACTTTTTAAAAATAAGCTACTTGAAGTAGTTTAAAAAGTTGTTTGAACTTATATTATGGTAAATTACATAAATACCCCTAATAAAATTTGTCTTATTATATTATTATGTACTTATTAGTCATTTTATATTTTTTAACTCTAATTTCAGCTACTTTCCAAACACATTTACGAAATATAAAATTTCAAGCTTTCAGCTCCGAATATAAACTCTAACTTTCAGCTCCAACTACAAGCTAGTTTTACCAAAATATCCTTAAATTAGCTTACCTTTTAAAAGTTTATTTTTTAAATAAGCTTCAACCAAACAAAATTTATTTAAAAGAAAAAGAAACTCAAACTTTAAATAAGTCTTGTTCAAACCTCTTATAAGGCCTTGCCAAACATAGTCTAAACATTTGTAAAACTTCAAAAACTCTTCGAATATTTAAGAATTAGTTATTATAAATCAATAAACTTTATAGAATACACAATTTTATAACAAAATATAGTAGATTGATTTAATTTAATGCATTCAATTAGTTAAAATTAAAAGATGATATTAATCTGGTGGATCTTCTATCTGTAGGTATTTGAATAGTGTCGAATAAATATGTGACTGTAAATGTGTGAGACTACGGGAGCGCACACATCGACATTTAGACACGACTACTAGTTTAACATATTTAGTAAATATTACTTAAAGGGTTAAATATAATGTTTATTAAATGGAGGGGTTTATTATGTAAATAAGGAGGTTTCATTATTGTAATATAACTCAAACTCTAAGATTTGAAAACCTATAAAAAAAAATATAAACCCTAAACCCTAATTATGACAATACAACAAAGGGTCGACTAAAGTTTTTGAATCTCTTTAGCCTATCGGTTGTTTTATTTTTATTTTTTTAAAAGTTTTTGTTTTTTTGGTTTTTGTAATAAAGAGTTGATGCCAAGACAATTGTTGTACAAAGTGTTAAACAAGTACCAGCATACTGGTTTATCGATAAAGAGGGTGTCGCGTACGCAACCATGGTAAAAACCTTACGTTAGGTTTTCATTATTTCGCTTGCTCAATAAGGTACACAATTACTATCCGATTTATTATTTACTATGTGATCCTAATTTCCGCTGCATGTAATTTAATGATAATTTGACTCGAGGTCTATACCTATTGTGGTATCAGCCATAACATAGTTGTCACACCCCGCTAAAGCGGAAACACGGGGCGTGAAGAGCGTGGTTGTCATCGCACAAGCATATAGATAGATACCAACGTTTATATATATATATTACAAAACACATGTTTAAAGTTTACAAACGATAATAGTTTAAGTTTACATAACATTTATAACAAGACTTCCGAATTCAACCACCCAAACCATTCCCGATCTTGAAGTCTTTAAGTCCAAAGCCCGCAAAAGCTAACCACAAGAATAGACGTCTCCAGCACTTACTCGTTGCCTGAAAATACGAGTAAAATGTTAACTACGGGAGACGTAGTTAGTGAGCTACAACATATAGTAAACGCATATAAAGTTTTAACGCATCAAACACAAGTATAAGATATGAATAAGTTTTCTATATGTAGGTATCGATCACATAGTGTACGGCTATGTGATGATCCTAGTATTGCCCAGTGACAAATGAGTTACGTTTCTAAGCATGTAGCTTACCCGATTAGTAATTATGCACCATCGTTATTTCCCGTTGTGGTGAGGGTCTCACTACCCTAATAGCGCTATCCATAAATTACTAACGGTCTTTTCCAAAGGGATTAATAGCAACCAATAGTGGTAACGGGTATTATAGTGGCTCTCCGTCTATATGTTAGATAATTCGATAACATATGACAGCCATAAACGGTCACTGGCAATATAAGTTTATGTCGTCATTACCTCAGCGGTGGAACATCCACATGTGTAAGACGATAAGCAAATAAGTTTGAGTGTCAAGCATCGATAATGTATAAGCATATGATTGAAATAACGTTTTAAGTATACGACTCGTATTTTCACCGCAAAATTTATATATAACGTTTAAAAGAGGGGTTGTGTAACTCACGTTTCGAAGTATCAGTAAATCGGAATCTCGAGCTAGTCGGTCGGAATCAACGTCGTCCTATAACACCAAAAGAGTATATAAATATACTACGTTTTAGTTATAATAAGTTTTTATTAATGTGTTATTAGTCTCGTTTCGTTACGTTTAATTGTTATTAATTCATTTTCGTTCAAAATACCCGTTTTACTAATCTTAGTCCAAATAATCCGATTATCGTCCGAAATGTCCAAATATAGTCCTCAAGTCCGAATATACGTTTTTGTCCAAAATACTCGTTTTACTAATCATACGTCCGCAATTAGTTAAATAATTATGTCCAAACTTGTTTTATCTCCAAATCAATATTAATCCCTTTTAACAATTTATAAACATGTCTAATAACCTAAATATGATTACATACAAACTTAACAATTCTCATGATCAATTTAATCCTCAAACTTATAATATGTTAAAATTGATAGATTTCATATACTTATGTTAATAAGATTGTAACAACCTTTTGTAGATAAATATGTTAAAAATCATAAGTTTATAACCAATTTTAATTAACACTTACAATAATTTTATTAACAAATACTTCCAAGTTATAAAATTATCTCAATATTTATGGTTGTAATGACATGATTTTTATATCAATTTTAGGTTATAATATATTAGTTTATAAGCATATTTAACAAGTTTTATAACCAATTCTTATTACCAACTTCAAGTTTATAACTTGTTCTTTAGATTAAAATGATAAATATAACATAGATTAACAAGTTTATTTCAATATTGATAGTCTTCAAAAACATGATTCTTATATCAAAAAATTAGTTTGTTTAGCATTATATCATGTTTTACAATCATAATTTTATATTAATAAGTTGTTTACATAAATCTAAGTTTAAAGATTACTACCTTTTTAGCTTGATTTTAAGCTTTAAACTCCAAGTCTTTCTTGTACAATTTGCTTTCAATGCTCAAAAGATCAAGTATAAGTGTGTGTATTAGTGTTAGTTTGGCAAAGGAGCAAAAATGGCTTAAGATGAACCTATTTATAGATAAACATGGTTAAGGTGAGTCATCTTTGTGGTTTTTCTGCTTAATACACGTCCATAACAGGTGTCAAAGGTTTAGCCACGTTTATGGTGACTGATCAAGACAATTAAAATAATGACCTGACCCTCGGTGCGTGGTTCTAAATCTCTAGGAACGGCGTACCAGGCCTTTTCCCAGTTTACTGCGGCGTCCTAAAGGCTATGGTGCGGCGTTCCAAAGGTTGTGTGCACTTCGTTTTGCATTTTCGCTTTCTTTTGTTATCGTTATTGTTAAATACCTACATTGATTAAGATTTATAAATGTTTTGCAATGAACTTAGGCAAGTGTGTTAAGGTTCATTTGTTGATTCGATTCCGACTCCGAGACACATCCGAACCGAGTTTATGTAACGTAATCATACGTTAAGGCTTTAGCATGAGTTTCAACGAGTTAACTTAACAAATAGCTTAAGCTACTAAAACCACACATAAGAGTTATATCACATAAGAAGTCGAGGTTAAGATTTAATACACTCGACCTAAGATAAGACGGTCGTCACATTCTCCCCCCGTTAGAATAATTTTGTCCCGAAATTTAGTTTGCACTCATCGTAGAGGGAGAAGTGAAAAGATGAGGATAGTTTTTCATCATTTTGTCTTCTCGTTCCCATGTATATTCAGGGCCACGTCTTGTGTTCCAACGTACCCTTACGTTGGGAATTCGACTGTGTATAAGATTTTTGGTTTCGCGGTCTACGATTTCTATCGGTTCTTCCTTGAATTCGAGTTTGTCATCTAATTGTATTTCCTATAAAGGAGTAATAAGTGTTTCGTTCGATAAACACTTTTTCAGTCGGGACACATGAAACACGTTATGAATGTTGCCAAGTTCTTGTGGTAGTTCTAATCGAAATGCAACTGGACCAACTCTTTCAAGTATCTCGAAAGGTCCTACATATCTTGGATTAAGCTTTCCTCGCTTTCCTCGGCGTATTGCTCCCTTCCAAGGAGATACCTTAAGAAGTACTCTATCCCCAACTTGAAACTCTAAATCCTTTCTATGCACATCAGCATAACTCTTTTGACGGCTTCTAGCTGTCTCAAGTCGTTCCTTTATTTTTGTGATCTTATCAATCGTTTCTTGCACTTCATCCATACTGTTTAATTGCCTGTCTCCTGGTTCTAACCAACATAATGGAGATCGGCACTTTCGTCCATAAAGAGCTTCGAATGGCACACACTTTATGCTAGAATGATAGTTGTTATTGTAGGAGAATTCAATTAAGGGTAAATGATTATCCCAACTTCCTCCGAAATCAATAACGCATGCTCTTAGCATATCTTCCAAATTTTGTATAGTACGCTCGCTCTGACCGTCAATCTGTGGATGATAAGTAGTGCTCAGGTCTAATCTAGTACCGAACGAATTTTGAAATGCTTTCGGGAACCTAGAAGTAAAACGAGCATCTCTATCTGAGATGATTGATATCGGAATTCCATGACGAGTTACTATTTTTTTGATGTAGATTTGTACCAGTTTCTCTATGTCATAGCTTTCCTTGACGGGAATAAAGTGTGCAGATTTCGTTAATCGATCAACTATAGCCCAAATCATGTTGTTACCTCTAGTCGTGCGAGGTAGTTTTGTAACGAAATCCATTGTTATTTGTTCCCATTTCCATTCAGGAATTTCAGGTTGTTGTAGTAGTCCTCACTGTTTCTGGTATTCAGCCTTTACTTTAGCGCACGTTAGGCATTTTTCCACATACAAAGCAACATCTCTTTTCATGCCAGGCACCAATAATGTTCCTTGAGATCTTTATACATTTTACTAGCCCCTAGATGAATGGAATATCGTGTACGATGTGCTTCGTCCATGATGTTCTTTCGTAATTCACCGATTGTGGGAACAAATACGCGCTCTTTAAAATGGTAAACACCGTCCAATAGTGGTAACGGGCATTATAGTGGCTCTCCGTCTATATGTTAGATAATTCGATAACATATGACAACCCTAAACGGTCACTGGCAATATAAGTTTATGTCGTCATTACCTCAGCGGTGGAACATTCCACATGTGTAAGATGATAAGCAAATAAGTTTGAGTGTCAAGCATCGATAATGTATAAGCATATGACTGAAATAACGTTTTAAGTACACGACTCGTATTTTCACCCCAAAATGTATATAAAACGTTTAAAAGAGGGGTTGTGTAACTCACGTTTCGAAGTATCAGTAAATCGGAATCTCGAGCTAGTCGGTCGGAATCAACGTCGTCCTATAACACCAAAAGAGTATATAAATATACTACATTTTAGTTATAATAAGTTTTTATTAATGTATTATTACTCGTTTCGTTACGTTTAATTGTTATTAATTCATTTTCGTTCAAAATACCCGTTTTACTAATCTTAGTCCAAATAATCCGATTATCGTCCGAAATGTCCAAATATAGTCCTCAAGTCCGAATATACGTTTTTGTCCAAAATACTCGTTTTACTAATCATACGTCCGCAATTAGTTAAATAATTATGTCCAAACTTGTTTTATCTCCAAATCAATATTAATTACTTTTAACAATTTATAAACATGTCTAATAACCTAAATATGATTACATACAAACTTAACAATTCTCATGATCAATTTAATCCTCAAACTTATAATATGTTAAAATTGATAGATTTCATATACTTATGTTAATAAGATTTTAACAACCTTTTGTAGATAAATATGTTAAAAATCATAAGTTTATAACCAATTTTAATTAACACTTACAATAATTTTATTAACAAATACTTCCAAGTTATAAAATTATTTCAATATTTATGGTTGTAATTACATGATTTTTATATCAATTTTAGGTTATAATATATTAGTTTATAAACATATTTAACAAGTTTTATAACCAATTCTTATTATCAACTTCAAGTTTATAACTTGTTCTTTATATTAAAATGATAAATATAACATAGATTAACAAGTTTATTTCAATATTGATAGTTGTTAGAGCAAGGATTGACAGGCTCAGTAACTTGGGTGTTTGGGTTTCAACCCCTTGACCTCCTGCTTAGCAGTGCGAACCTATCAAGCTCTTGGCGAGCCTAAGGTGGTCTAGTGGATGGTTGGAGAAAGATGATCGGAATATGTTTACTGCGGGAAGTGTATTGGTATTCCGGTCAAGAGATATTGTGTGCAAGTATGAGAGTGGAGAAGATGGCCGCCAAAACCTGAAGTGTGGAGTATTTATACCCAACACTACCAGGCATCAACAACGTATGGCAATGATGACCATTTATGGCTCATCAATAGGATTCCAACGGGTATTAACGTCTATATCATTATATAACTTTATTAATGCTCTGACGGTTACACTCAAGGATTAGGCTTGAGTGTCTGACCGGTAGGATGTCAGGAGTATGATACTATGAGATGAATCCCAAGGCATTAGTGTTGGTTTGGAGGAATACGGTACTTATTAGATACAAGATATAAGTATTGGCTCTGGAGTGCCGGGCCAAAAGCATGAGTGACAGCCTAGGCGTAAGTGCTACCAAGGTGCCGGACATCGGACCACGAGTGCCGGACGCCGGGATACGAGTGCCGGACACCGGGCCACGGGTGCCGGACGTCGGGCCACGGGCGCCGGACGCTTGGGCCAAGCTACCGGACACGGGGCCAAATTCCCGGACACGGAGTCGGATTCCCGGACGTGGGGCTAAGTGCCGGGTGTCGGAGCCTAAATGCCGGACACGGGGCCAAGGCCGGGGTGCCGGGGCCAAGGCTCGGGTGCCGGGGCCAAATTCCCGGACACGGGGCCGGATTCCCGGACACGTTTCAGGACACGGGGCCGGATTCCCGGACACGGGGCCAAGGCTCGGGTGCCTGGGCCAAATTCCCGGACACGGGGCCGGATTCCCGGACACGTTCCGGGACACGGGGCCAGATTCCCGGACACGGGGCCATTTTACCCGGACACGGGGCCTGGTGCCGGGGCCATTTTACCCAGACACGGGGACTGGTGCCGGGGCCATTTTACCCGGACACGGGCCCGGGTGCCGGGGCCATTTTACACGGACACGGGGCCGTTTTACCCGGACACGGGGCCTGGTGCCGGGGCCATTTTACCCGGACACGGGGCCTGGTGCCGGGGCCATTTTACCCGGACACGGGGCCGGGTGTCGGGGCCATTTTACCCGGACACGGGGCCTGGTGCCGGGGCCATTTTACCCGGACACGGGGCCGGGTGCCGGGGCCATTTTACCCGGACACGGGGCCTATCTCCCGGACACGGGGCCGAAGCCCGGGTGCCGGGGCCAAATCTCCTGGACACGGGGCCAAGGGCCAATTTTCCGGACGCCAGAGCCTTGTGTCCGGACGCCGGGACGAAATGTCCGGATGCTGGGTCCAAGTGTCCGGACGCCGGAGCCTAAGGGCCGGAGCTAGGAGATAGCAGGCAAGCTTTTGTAAGTGAGGTTATGTGTTTAGGGGGTTAATGGGCTATGTGTATGAGCCATTCCCTACAAACACTATCAATAGTCTTTAAAAACATGATTCTTATATCAAAAATTTAGTTTGATTAGCATTATATCATGTTTTACAATCATAATTTTATATTAATAAGTTGTTTACACAAATCTAAGTTTAAAGATTACTACCTTTTTAGCTTGATTTTAAGCTTCAAACACCAAGTCTTCCTTGTACAATTTGCTTCCAATGCTCAAAAGATCAAGTATAAGTGTGTGTATTAGTGTTAGTTTGGCAAAAGAGAAAAAATGGCTTAAGATGAACCTATTTATAGATAAACATGGTTAAGGTGAGTCATCTTTGTGGTTTTTTTGCTTAATACACGTCCATAAAAGGTGTCAAATTTTTAGCCACGTTTATGGTGACTAATCAAGACAATTGAAATAATGACCTGACCCTCGGTGCGTCATTCTAAATCTCTAGGAACGGCGCACCGGGCCTTTTCCCAGTTTACTACGGCGTCCTAAAGGCTATGGTGCGGCGTTCCAAAGGCTGTGTGCACTTCGTTTTACATTTTCGCTTTCTTTTGTTATCGTTATTGTTAAATACCTACATTGATTAAGATTTATAATTGTTTTGCAATGAACTTATGTTAAGGTTCGTTTGTTGATTCGATTCCGACTCCGAGACACATCCGAACCGAGTTTATGTAACGTAATCATACGTTAAGGCTTTAGCATGAGTTACAACGAGTTAACTTAACAAATAGCTTAAGCTACTAAAACCACACATAAGAGTTATATCACATACGAAGTCGAGGTTAAGAGTTAATACACTCGACCTAAGATAAGACGGTCGTCACAATAGTATTTTTATTTTGGATAATGATAAAACATCAAAAATTGTGGGGGGATTGAGTTTGGATTAAAATTGCGATTAGAAGTGTTTAAAAAAAAACGTTTTTTTTTTATTAAAAGTTAATTAAACCTTAAAACTTAAACGCAAATTTTGATGTTTTATTAAATGTATGCCATATTTATTTTTTATGAAAATTATGGTTATTAAGTTACATGCATAACTTAATAAACATAATTAGATATTATGATATTGTAAAAAGTAAATTGCATATATTGACATATAATAATTGTTATTTAATATGTGCGACACTAATGATATTGGATATAAAATTGTTATTTGTGGTTTATTTGATAAATTGTATTGAACACATATTGAATCCATATTTGACTTATTTTAACAGATGCATGTGGTCCGTTTCCTTTTGAAACGGGAGTTATTCAATATGTACCCAATGACCATAGAGACTACTTGCTTTTAGGGCTCACCCAATTTTGTTGCGTATTTTAATTCTATTATTCATATTAATGATTATAGTCAATTGTTTTGAAAGTAATAAAAAATTAATATGACTAAAGAATTATGAAACGAATTTTTAATTTATTTTGGACTTTTATACGTTCTATGACGAAGGTTGGGTTTATACCGTAATTTTGTCCTTCGATAGAACGTATTAAATTACAAAATACATTAAAAATCAAACCTTTAAAAGCGTGTGATTGGTAATTCTTAATTAAATGTACATCCTTAGTGTACAAATTATCAACTAGGCTCACCTACATAAATGACGATGTCTAGGAAAGTTTGTGGTGGTATTATACCCCTAATGAGGTCAGGTTTTAAGTGATGCCTTGTCGTCCCCTACCCTCACTCACTTTTTGTAGAGCTACCGAAAGGGTTTTTATGATGACGATGGTACGTTTAGTTATAATATACACTTGGTGTATTGGAATTAGACAATCATAGAAACACGTTTTAAAACTATAAAAATGTTTATATGAAAAACAATAATTATGAGAGGAAGTTGTATGCATGCCTCTTCGTACATAATATTTTGACACCCACGAAATTAAGTCATATTGCTGTCCGTATTGCTTAGACAACTTGTACTTGCTCGTCACTCTACGTGAGACGTAGGTGAAGGGTATCCAAGGTGGATTACCACTCATAGTGAGACTGTGGTGGACTATCAACAGTATTCAATTGGATGACTTAAATCAGGTTATGCAGTAGACTGTAAACGCCGATAGCGATAAGATGCGACGAAACATGATGATGTCACGATCACCATATTGATTATTGATCGAGTCATGACATTTAGTCCCATAATCTAGGAATTGCATCGGTAAATGAAATTACTGAACGTCACTTACCTTTTGAGTATCACTTAGTTCCTAGCAGATCAACTGATGGAACGGTGATATGTCATTTGGGTCCTAGTCTTAACGGAATGTAAACCATGGGTTTTACAATTTTGTTAAGAAATCATTATGTCGAAAGTACTAATGAGAACTTTCTTCTGTTTTGTAGAAATGGCACAAAATCCCGATTTAAGCGGGATTATGTCAGAAATCAAAACAATGTTCAAAACCGAAATACTTACTGAACCAAATTTTAATGATTGGTTTTGCCAGCTGAGAATTGTTCTCCGAGTGATGAAGCGATTACAAATCATTACTACATCGATGATTCCGGAGCTTACTCATTCGATGAGACAGTTGGGAAACTTATCAAGCAACGTATGAACGTCATAATGAAGTTGCATGCTTGATGCTCGGTGGTATGACCCCTGAACCACAAAAGCAGTTTGAAAATAAGTGGTCGGATAAAATGATCATTGAGCTTAACACTATGTATGAGAAACAAGTTGATCTTGAACTGAGATTCAATAATTACATCAGTGTAAACATGTTGATGGAACGCCAGTAGGAACTCACGCTCTCAACATGAAAAGCTGCTTTGATCGATTAGAAAGGATGAATTACCCATGCCATTAGTCTATTGTTGTTAGTAATCCCTTTCACAAGGTTACTGATGAATTTACACCTAACTACAATAGGCATGGTATGGACTCTCAAAAGAACTTCATGTGATGCTAGTTAAGTTTGAGAAAATCCTTCCGAACAAATCGGTTACCAACCAGCTCCTAGTGATCAGCGGTGGTACGGTTCAGATGAGAAAAGACAACCGCAAGCTAAGGGCAAAGCTAAACTGGACGGAAAGAATAAACAAGCAATCGTTTATATTCCCAAGCCTTAGCGTACCCCTCCAGCTAAAAGACAACATCCTGCTAAGGATGATGGTAGCAATCACTGTGAATTGATTGGGCATGGAAAGAGGAATTGTCCTAAGTATCTAGCCGAGGTGCAAGATAAGAAGAGAGCCGGATCTTCAGATATCTTCGCTATAGAATTACATTCTTCTCTAAAAACAAATACTTGGGTATATGACACTGGTTGTGGTACTCATATATGTGATTCCTTACAAGGATTTAGAGTAAAGAAGAAACTGAAGAATGGATCTCTGTAACTGTACGTGGGCTATGCCAAACGTGTAGTTATGGAAGCCATTGGAAGTTACGACTCACATTTACCCTAGGGCATAATACTTGTATTAGACAATTGTCATTATGCACCTACTTATGTTAGGGGGAATGTTTCAGTTTATGTTTTACAGAATAATGAATTCACTAATTGTTTTACTGAATTTTGTATTTCTGTTTCAAACATAATGCTCATTATATTAATGCGATTGGTGTTAATGGTATGTCTGAAATAGATTTGCATGTTCATTCTTCTTTAAATTATAATTCTATGTTGATTATTAGCACTTAATGAGTTAAGTCCAACTTGGACTCAACCTATCTATGACATTGTCATATTGCACACATAGAAAGCATTGCATTAAAAGGCGTCACGGCTTTTAAAGTCCAATGATAATTCATTTGATAAATGCGAATCTTGTGTGTCGGGCAAAATGACAAGGAAACCCTTTCCGTATGAGACGCAAAGGACAACAAATCTTTTAGGAATCATACATACTGATGTATGTGGTCCCTTTAGACATGTGTCAAAGAAAGGTGCTAACTATTTCATAACATTTACAAATGATTTCAACCGTTATGGTTATGTTTAGTATCTTAAACATAAACTTGAGGTGCTTGAAACATTCAAAGTGTTTCAACACGAAGTAGAAAACCAACTCGGTAAAACCATCAAGATCCTCCGATCTGATCGTGGTGGTGAATACTTAAGCCTAGAGTTTAAGTATCTTCTCAAAGCACGTGGAATTGTCCAACAACTTACTACTCCATATACTCGACAATACAATGGTGTATCGGAGAGGAGAAATCGAACCTTGCTAGACATGGTATGATCTATGATGAACCTTACAACTTTACCATTATCTTTTTGGGATTACGCCTTAGAGTCTGCTGTACGAATTCTCAACATGGTTCCAACAAGAAGGTTGATAAGACACCATATGAAATATGGCATGGGCAAGCCCCTAATTTGTCTTACTTAAAGGTCTGGGGATGTGAGGCATTCGTTAAACGCGATTCGCCTCGCAAACTCGAGCAAAGATCTGTTAAGTGTATCTTCGTAGGATAAGCAAAGGAAACAATGGGTTACTACTTCTATAATCCTTCTGAGAACACTGTGAAAATTGCTCGGTATGCTGAGTTTTTCGAAACACGGCTTATCGCTCAAGGAAACAGTGGGAGGGTTGTAGAACTTGACGAGGTTCAAGAGGAAGATACATCACCTTCTACTCACACCGGTGATCAACTATTTGGGGGGGATAGAATTGAGAATCATGATGTGCCTCAATCTAATCCTCAAGTTGCGATTGAGCTTCATGACATGACTCAGTCTCAAAATCAAATTGCTGATGCTCCAATTCGTAGGTCCGAAAGGACAATACGTGTACCTCAAAAACTAAACCTAAATGTAGCTTTAGATAATGAGGATCATGTATCAGGGGATCTTAATGAACCTCGAAACTTGAAAGCTGCATTATCAGGGCCTGACGCTGATAAATGGCTTCAAGCTGCGAATGTGGATATGGCAGATGGATGTCAAGACAGCCTTTTTAAATGGTCATCTAGACGAAGGCGTCTATATGAATCATCCAGAAGGTTTTATTGATCCATTACATCCCAACAAAGTGTGCAAGCTAAAAAGGTCCATTTATGGACTTAAGCAAGCATCACGAAGTTGGAATAAAAGATTTGATGAATAAAATCAAAAGGTTTGGTTTTGTTCAGAATTTCTATGAGCTATGTGTGTATCAAAAATTAAGTGGGAGTAAGGTTACTATCTTAGTCTTATATGTAGATGACATATTGTTAATGGGAAACAATATTCCAATGCTTGAAGATGTTATATCTCATATTGGAAAATGTTTTGCCATGAAAGACTTAGGTGAAGCAGCATTTATTTTCGGAATCAAGATCTCGAGAGATAGATCTAAGCGGTTAAATTGAGTTAAGTCAAAAGGCTTGCATTGATAAAATACTAAAGAGATTTAGTATGGAAAATTCCAAGCATGGAAATTTACCAATGCAAGATGGACATAAACTCAACATCAAGGACAGTGCTTCTACACCTGATGAGGTGGAGCACATGCATATGATACCTTATGCTTCGGCAGTAGGATCTATTATGTATGTGATGAGATGCACAAGGCCTGATATGGTTTTGCACAGAACATTGTTAACAAGTTTCAACAAAATCCAGGCGAAAGACACCGGATTGCTGTAAAGAACATATTGAAGTACCTTAGGGCTACTAAAGATATGGTTCTTATGTATGGTGGAAATCCCGAGGCTAATATTAGATATTGTGATGTCGGATTTCAAAAACAACCATCTCTACAACAGAATCTGAGTATATTGCATCTTATGAAGCTGCAAATGGAAGCTGTTTGGATCCGAAAATTTATTTCTGGACTTGGTGTTGTTCCCACAGACAAGTCTCCTTTGGATATGTATTGCGACAACACTTGTGAAATAATCATAGCCAATGAACTCGGGGTTCAGAAGGGAGCTAGACACTTTCAGAGGAAATTTCACTATGTTCGCGAACAAGTCGAACAAGGTGAAATTCGAGTGCTCAAAGTTCACACGGATGATAACTTAGAAGATCCTTTTACAAAGGCACTGGCAATGGCGAAGTTAACTCACTTAGCTGAGGGGATAGGACTTCGTTTATCTAGTAATCACATGTAAATCCGTGAATTTAGTATTTGGATATATGGATGTAATAAACAAAATTATTTATAAATGTAATATTATTGGTGATATTTTGTTTTCATTTATTATAATATTTGTATCCTATTTTTCTTGTTTTATACTTGAATAATATTGTGTAATATCATTCTAAATATCCGTTGTCAATTGATCATATGGGAATATGATTGAATTAAGACAATATCTGAGTGTTTAGTCAGCTTGACTCACTAACTCACATGGTATCCATTATGATGCATACTGGATTATCCCACATGAATTATTACTTATGGATCCTTGTCATTAAGTATAATTCATAAGGTTTAAATATCCTTAGACTTGAGATACAAATTGCTACTCATGTACGTAGTGCATTATTTGATCATAGTCAATACTATTCCTGGATAAGGGTAGCAAAAAGGCTATTTTTGTAATGTTGCGAAATACGATGTCTACCAGTTGTATTAAAGATAGGATTTGTTCCTATGCAAAATGAAGCAAGCGGTGGCCAAAACATACATGACATAGAATGGGATTCACAAAGCAATCAATACATGTCTACTTTACGTGACTAAATTGCTACTCAACCGTTTTCAAATGTTTCAACTTAATTGTACGCAATCATTATTAGGTTTTCTTTGGATTTTTTTAATTTGGATTTTGTAAGACATTTGTATTTGTTTAATTTGGATTTTGTAAGACATTTGGATTTATGTTTAATTTGGATTTATGGTTAATTTGGGTTTTGTACGACATTCAATATAAAATAATCAGAAGGATAAAATAGTCATTTCTCCCAGTCAGCATAGCCAGTCCGAGGCATAATCAAACACAACAAACTCAGTCAGCACCTAACTCAGTCTGAGCTCCAACTCACTGTGCACTAACTCAGTCTACAGCTATCAAACAGCCCCTTACTAATATATAAAGCATTTCAACATTTAAGTAAATGTTGAACTTTTAAGTAAAGTATAACGACTAATATACCTTTTTATTATTAAACACAAAATTTAAACATAAACCTTTTGACATTAAATACAATATTTTTGCTACTAATAAATAAATAAAACATATAAAATGAAAGTGAATGGATTAAGTATCCATCAATGAAACTATTATTAATTGCAATGAAACCATTATTAATACCAATATTTCTTCAATTAAAGTTATAATAGTTTAAGTGAACATGTTAAGAAATTTAAAGTTTGTCGATTTGGTCGAAAATGTGATTGTTGGGTTAAAGGTTTGCTTATAATTGAAGAGATTTTGAATTAAGGTAAAAATATACATAAATATTTAAGAACAATCAGATTGGGTAATTAAGATATTTTCTTTCTCACTTAAGCCTGATAGATATAGGAACATGTTGCATCAAGTTTGTTTCGTAATATGGATATGATGTGAAGAATACTATATATCTTATATCATTTAATCATTTTTCATATGATGGTCATTATGGATAAATGGGGAGAGATAAATAATACATAATATTACATAGGAGATTAGGATTTAGTAGCCCATCAAAATAGAATTATGAAGAGATATAAATTTAATGAGTTCATTCACACTCATCCATCCTACTTCCTACTTCTTCACATGATCACATCGCCTACATTGCCATACCCTCCTTAATTAAACCACCACAATAATACATTACTTTTAAGCCTAAGTTCTTTAATTAAAATAAGAAATAAATAAGTCAAACAGAAGAAAGACGTATGAATAACTCAGTAATCAAAATTAATAACAAATTTTCCTTCAATCTTTGAATTCGTATCCTTCTAATTTCATATATTGTGCATACCTACACATAACTTAAAAGCATATATGGTATTGTAATTCATAACACCAAAAACGAATCAAGCGACTCAAGGATGAAACCACCATAATTGGTATCGTCTAACTTGAATAATTAATAAAAACCACTTTCAAGATAATATCATAGCAATGATAGTTAGTCTCTAAAAATATCATAACAGCAACAAAATATTAATTTCATTACAATATTGATGATAAAACATAAACATAAACACTATGCAGGTAAATAACGGTACAGAACATATAAATTATTTATAATGACAAGAAAAACAACTCTTAAAGACTAATATTTAAAGCATTTAAAATAACGGGATTCAAATAATAGTGAAAAAATTAAAATTATAAATCAATATATTGAATTCAAAACTCCTAAACGAATGGGATTATAAACATATATGTATTTAAGTTAAGGAGTAAATATATATAACTATTTATAAAATTAATTACACATTAGACAACTTATCTTTAATATATAATAAAAAAGAGGCCTTAAATGCCACATGGCGAAGTAAGGACCCTTAGATGGGTTAACTTATTTGATTTCAACCGTTAGATCAAATTGATGATGTCATCAAACACTATTTTCATTTTAGTTGTCCCACATCGCTTCAGGTATGAAACTTTTTCATACTTCTAGCCTATATATATCATATGCCTTTAGTTTTTCCTACTTTGTCCCACATCGCTTCATGTATGAAACTTTTTCAGACTTCTAGCTTATATATATCATATGCCTTTGGATTAAAATATAGTTCGACGGTAATTTTCGGGTCAATCGGGTTAAACCCGAAACCCGACAAACTGGAACTATTCTATCCGAAACCCGACCCTATTTATGAATCGGGTGTTGCCTTAGATGCCACATGACGAAGTAAGGACCCTTAGATGGGTTAACTTATTTGATTTCAACCGTTAGATCAAATTGATGATGTCATCAAACACTATTTTCATTTTACACCCTTTTACAAAACATAATTACATTATCTCTTTAATTCCAATCTCTACTTAAATAAAAACAAAATTTCAATTTACTTAAAAAAATTTCTCTCAAATTTGAACTATGATTTACATTATTTTTATTTAAAATCTCCTAATAAAAAATATTAAAACATGTGTATAAACGTAAAAGTGTTTATGTTATTATAACTATAAACAACATGTGTATAAACGTAAAGGTATATATATGTTATTATACGTATAACATTGTCTTTTTATAATAACTTAAAATCTACATAAACATAAAGTTTATAATTCAATTTTTATTTTTTTCCGCGCTATCGCGGGACAATAATCTAGTTTCTCAACACAAGAAGGGAAGATAACCATATGTTCACAACTTAACACAAAAGTTGATTTCGCGATTTAAGAAAACAGATATAGGGATCAATTACAACCAATTTACTATTTTTAATACTTACATAGTTTAGAGTTCAAACCAAATCATTTTACAAATGCTAATAAAAGGAAAATATGATTATGTGTCAAGAATGGTTTATATGTTAAATCATCAAATTTGAGATATAGAAGTAAAATATATATATATATATATATATATATATATATATATATATATATATATATATATATATATATATATATATATATATATATATATATATATATATATATATATATATATATATATATATATATATATATATATATATATATATTTGTCATGTTGTAATCCTTATAGCTTTTTTATTATTTATGTCAACGTTAATGATTACCTATGTGTCACACCCCGCTAAAGAGGAAACACGAGATGTGAATAGCAAAAATATCATTACACGAGATATAATAAATACAAACGGTTTTTAAGTCATTGAAGTCATAAAACGTTTACAAAGTTCAAAGATAACCAAGTATATAACAATACAGTACAACCACAATAACATATGTAAACTTCAAAAGACATTCCCGAAGTAAATAAATAAAGTCTTCCCGATTCATAATCACGTGACCTTCCTGACCCATCACAAGAGATATGCACTTAACGTCCTTACATTGCGTTTCCTGAAACATGAGAACAAATGTCAACTACAAAAGTAGTGAGTGAGTTACCGTTTTACTAGTCCTTGACTAAAAGCGGTTTCGGCAAAATATAACAATATTTTGTAAAATATGTTTTAAGAGTTTCTCAACAGAAACAAGTGTTGAAAATATGATTGTAATAGTGAGAGCATCGATCCCTTGATATAATATGACCGTAAGCGTTCGCGAGAAGACGAACCGTCGAGTAGCGGGTACTTGAGGTAACACTCAATAGCAATCGAGAAATAAGCACTTGAGCTAACACCCAAGATTTAACGAGAAAGAAACACTTGGACTAACATCCAAGATCAATCGATGAATAATTACTTGGACTGACATCCAAGATCATTCGATTAATAAGCACTTGGACTAACATCCAAGATCAATCGATAAATAAGCTCTTGAACTACCATCGAAGATCAATCGATTAATAACCACTTGGACTAACATCCAAGATCAATCGATGAATAAGCACTTGAACTAACATCCAAGATCAATCGATTAATAAACACTTGAGCTAACACCCAAGTAGAAACGATTTAGGCTAACTCCTAATGTGTACCTAGGCCAACACCTAAGTAAGGAATCTGAGTGACATGTACTTAGGCCAACACCTAAGTAAGGATCTGAGTGACATGTACTTAGGCCAACAACTAAGTAAGGATCTATTGTTTCCTAAGTATCGATACCCATACTAAGCGGCTTAAACAAGCTAATAGTATGTAAAGAAACCGAGTGTTGTTTGACAGGAGGCGCTTACGTCTGGCTATGCTACCACCAAGAGTCATAAAAGATACATAAAAGATCGTTGCGTTCATGAATACATCGAGCGTTTCGGTTGAAAATGTATATATGCGTATAGAAAATATTGATTGTAAAAGTGAGCATTGACCTCTCGGTGTAAAACATGACTGCAAAACGTCCCCACTAACAATAATCCGACCGTAACAGGCCCCTTTACTGCTTTGATTGTAGGCATTTAGGTTTGGTTATAATTCTATCAAGAATTAACAAAAATACCAGAAACATGGCGTTTTAAAAGACATACAATCAATTATTTAGTTCATAAACATTTCGAGTGTAACAATTCGAAAAGAGGCATACACATATAAGTAGTAAAAATGGGTGGTTCTCATGTCTCCCCCAAAAGATGTACAAAATAGTAATAAAAGGTGGGGAAGTAACTCACGGTTTGCTAGAGAAGATACGAGTGCGAAGAGTGGTCGAAACGGGTCGGAATCACGAAACTCCTATAGTAATACCAAGATTTAATGAGTACCAATGTTTACAAGTTTATAACGTTGTTAGTTAACGAAAATGCCTTTAATATAAGTGTTGTGTTTAAGTCTAACGAAAATCGGGCAGCGCTTCCGCGCCAAAATCTTTAAATCCATTTTTTTTAAACACTTTCCCGCTTAACAATTTCCATAAACATATTACATATATTTACCAATTCAATGTCATATCAAACTTGTTCATATAGTCCTTTTATATGTAAGTTACACTCATTTCGGTTATAGTTCATAAATTCAGTTTCGAACATAAGTTTAAAGCAACAAGTTTAGAGTTACGCTCAATAACGGCTTAAATAAGGTTTTGTAACAAGTCTGCACCACGACCGCCTCGCGTTGGAGGGACTGCGTCGCGGTCAGGAGTCACCACGGCCGCCTCGCGGTGGAGGGACTGCGCCGCGGTCATAGGTTCACCACGACTGCCTCGCGGTGGAGGCACCGTGGCGCGGTCGCGAGACAGATCCTTTACCCAAAAATCGTTTTTGATGAAATTCGTTATTTTTGAGTTAGATTTCGACATACAATGGTTAAAAATCGTAAAAACTTTTTATAATATCACTTTAGTTTGGATTTTCATCCATAATAACAAGGATTTAACGTAACTTTTATCAAAAGCCGTTTTTGTTCATAAATGGTCACAAATCTTGATAAAAACTTATTTTTAGTTATTAGATGATGCATGAAATGAGTTATAACAGTAAATAAAAAGGATTGGAAGTGTTTCTACCGGATGGATGATGATTTGAAGAAGATTGAAGTAGTCTCTTGGTGATTTTTGACCCGAATTGCTTAGAAAACAATTTTTAACCCAAATAGTTGAAAGCTCCTTTCTCCTTCTTGTTTAAGAATGATTTTTATGTGTTTATGTGATAGTTTTTCTGTGATTTAAGGGTGCTAAATCTATGTAATGAAAGGTGTTTGTGGGAGATTTTGTTGAAAAAGTTTGAAATGAGAGAGAGAGAGAGTAGCAAGGAGAGTGTTTGTATGTGTGTTTTATGTTTGGTGTTTGAAGATAAAGATTGAGAGGTGTTAAAAGGAATTTACTGGACCTCAAAAAGGATTCTAACACGTTTAACCCGGAACCAAAGTGTTGGGCTCGGGTTTGGGTTTGTTTAGTTAAGTTTTCAAAGTTTACGAAAATGGCTGGTTTGCACCCTCCACCGCGGCGCACTGGCCTCACCGCGGCGCGGCTGGAGGGCAGATTTCTGCCTTTTTCGTTTTTCGTTCGTTTTATCGTCAAGCATTTTCGTTAGTTGAAAGTTTCCAGTTATTTTAGATAGGAACTTAGGCAAGTTCACTAAGTGTTTTCTTGGTATTAGGATTCATTTTATGATTCCGATCTCGATTCCGACTCACACCCGTTTACGGTCAAAGTACAGTTAAGATCAATTAACAGATAACTCAAAGACATAGAATGCGGATTTCATCTGAAATTTAGAAGGTTGTCACACTATGTTAATGATACACATCTAAAATAGTATTGTGGTTTGTATTGCTCTAGAATTTCAGCAGCATAGTTATCATATATTTATGTTTCTTTATTTGTCATCTAAAAGTCTTAATAGCAATAAGTTGAGTGGGATTTTCTTTGATACTTTGAGACTTAATATACCTTGCTACCATATTGATTATCCTCCATCACAATGCCTTAGTATTCAATGGATTTAATGGAATGGGCTGAAAGGAATATCTAGAGCGGAACGATAACATATTAAAAAACCCGAATAATCCCAGTCAAGTCCCTAGCAATCACATTCAGCTTTCGAATAGCCCGAATATCAAAAGTCTTCATCGAAGGAGTGACTGGTGTGCATTCATCTAACAAGGACCATGCATACAAATTAAAATGAGCAGCTAAAGTAGTGACAAACTGGCCTCCTAAGATCTTGATAGTCGGTTTGGGACCCGTAGCCGAAGTATGCAAAAAATTCCGCCAAGCAATACGGAACATTCACTATCTCTCCACCATCCATGCTTCTCAAAAACCACAAATCCATCAAATTCACTTTAACCCTGCTCTAGGCTCTAGCACTTACCGAATGAGCGAGAAATCAGTGAACTAGCCGTTTCAACGGCTCCCTGATACGCACGTATGACGGTGAACCACTAAATGTCACATTGGAGATAGTGCTCCAGTAATCAGCCAACTCCTTGTGCGTAATAATTTTTAAAAACGGCCCTACGAACCTCCGTAGGTGTATGTAATCCAAGGGCCAACATGACTGCCTCCCTAGTCTTGGATCTAGGTACTCCCCCCAACTGGAAACGGATAGTACCCCCACGTCTTAATTCAGCGGGTGTGTTGAAGAACTCGAAGGTGCTGAAAGATTCATGAATAAGTTCCCGAATCAGCACGCCACTAGTCTCAAATACCTTCCTCCATACCAAGGACGTGAACTGACGTCGCCCAGTTTGGTACTGCATAGTTAGAAACTCCATCATTTTACCACATGCTGCCTTTTCATCGATTTGATCAAACACTGAAAAATCACAAGTTGTTGGTACCATAATCCCCTTATTTCCCAAAGCTTGATAACGTTCCCTATAAGCAGCCTGTTGTTCGTGGGTATAGCTAGGATTATCAAAACGAAGGAAACGGTGACGGTTCACACGTCGAACGGGAACTCTAGCCATCTGCATAATAAACAATAACTAAGATTAGTGTTAAAAGGAAATTCGAAAATACAAAGCGGAACTTGGTCAAAAAATTTATTCGGAACAAACAGCGAGGACATATGCCGTATGTCCTTTAACATTATCCATATACGTCGTATGTGTCCTTCATTAGCCCTTTCCAAAGTTAAGGTACATACGTTGTATGTGGGTTAAACCACATACGCCGTATGTACCTACTGTTCACAAATTTGTAGGTTCAAGCAAGTAACAATTCGATTTCCCCCAAACTTTAACAATTCATAGACGACATTTTGCTCGGTTTACCTAATCATAACTCTTTTTACACATCTATGTACCAAACCAACAACAACCCCCCAATTAGAGAATAAATTTTTTAAACTCTAAACCTTCAAATCAAAATCATAACAAAACACACCAGGAAATCCTAAATTAAGCATGACAATGTCAATTTAATCATGTTTCTAACAAATCCTATGAATAAATCGACATTAAATTAAGCCATTAAAAATCTACGTTAAAAACCCCAGATTCAGTTTATAACAATTTCAACCAAATTAAACGTTAAAAACAAGTAAGAAATAGAGTATTGATTACATACCTTGAATGGAATGAAGAGAAGTGAAAGGAGACACAAATTTTCAAATTTTCGCGGAAGTTGCTAAGTGTGTGTGTGTGACGGTTTGTGGGTGTTTGTGATGAAATTAATTGAAAACCTTAGGGTTTTATGTTGCTGTGAAAACCGTACATACGACGTATGAACTTTTTAACACATATGCCGTATGTATTTGGTTGACTGCGAAAGTCAACGTTTTGAAAACTTGTATACGCCGTATGTTGATTGACCAACATATGTCGTATGATTTTGACCAGAAAAAGTCATTCTTTTTAAACGGTATGTCGTATGTGTAATGAAACACATACGTCGTATATGAGTTCTATGTGCACAAGTGTTTTCGTTTTGGTGATTAGATATTCGTTTAATTTACATACCTTGGTCTTACCTCAGCGTATTGGATTTCTCATTATCGCTAGCATTTAACATTCCTAAAAAAATCAAAAACAAAAGAATAATTATACAAAAAGAGCGGGTTGTCTCCCGGTTAGCAATTTTGTTTATTTCGGAGTCGTTAAGTTCGACTCAGATTTTTCTCAAGCAAGCTCAGAAAAGAGGGGAATGCCCTCTTTGTTACTCCGACCATGTGCCACATAAATTTCCTACACATTATCTTCACAAACAACGTTAATAGCTCTAATCACATCAAGAAATTGCTTTAGACGATTCATGTTACGCATGGTGTTTGTTTTTCCAATAGTTAAAGACCTATTTCCATGTTTAATCAAAATTGAATTTGCAAAGCAATCAATTAAAGCATGTGACGTACACAAAAATTGTCTTCCTTAAACTATTGGGTTTTCGGGATCCGGGTTTTCAACATCTAGTATGATAAAATCCACAAGGTACATAAAATCTTCAAATTTTACCAAAACACTTTTTATCACTCCCATTGGTTCTACACTAGTTGTATCCGTTAGGTTAAGAATCATATTACAAGGTGCAAATGGTGGTAAATTTAGATTAGAAGATATGGCATAAGGCATAACATTAATTTCGGCTCCTGTATCTGCTAAGGCATCGATAATAAAATCATCGAATTGACAAGGTAAATAAATACTACTTGCGTCCCCGAGCTGGATTGGCAGATTGTTAATGAATCGTTGTTCGCTTTCTTGATATTTCACATTCCTCTTCATCTTCATTTTCCGACTCCCAACTGCTAGTGCCCCAACTGCCAATGTCAAACTCCTTTCTTTCGTACCCATAGACCTCAAATTCCGGATTGTCAGTGGTTTGGAAATTCCTTCCAAATTTCTTGTGTCTCCTCCTCCTTTGGATTTTTGAATTGATGAATAAAATCGGGAAAATGGATTTGCTTCGTCTCCAATTCATCTAATGAATCCCCGCCATAAGATCCACAAATATCGTAACCGTTATTACTACTTCCGTACTCATTTTCACTCTCATATTGAATGTCTCTTGGTGGACACATTCTTCCTCTACCAACGACCTCCTTTGAATTCTTTTGCCTTTCGATTTCCTCTCTCAGTTGTTGCTTATCCTGTGCTTTCATTTTGACAATCCGATTACAAAGATCTAGGACATTGGATCGTGTGTCATCTTCCTTCAAATACTCCTTAGCTAACTCCTTGTTCGTTGTGTTACTATAGGCTATTGATGTACCATCTATATCCGATGTGGGAGTCTTTATCTCTTCCTCAACCTTCGGAATTTCAGTTCTTGGGTGCATCATCCTCCCACTCAACTCTTTCTCAGCAAAACCATCTCGGACTTTCTTTTGAAATTCCTTTTTCTCTTCAAACGTTAATTTTTTAAACCTACGACTAAGGTCGTACACTGATTGGGACATGGCATCTCCATGAATGTAGTCTTGAACAAGTTCGTCTATCAATTTCTCACGATTCGTTGCGGTAGTCCCGATCAAAAAAATGATTTCTTTCCTCATAGACTGGCATACGCAGTATGTCCCTGGGTTGGCATACGCCATATGCACATACGTCGTATGTTCATTTGTGGATATACAACGTATGTAGAAACCGATCAGCTCAGCTTCTTCTTCGTCCGTTATGTTTGAAAGCTCGATGTCTTCATTTCCTTCATTCAGATCCATTCCCTCATCGTAATGCTTAACTATGTACCTGTTGACTTTGAAGCTTGTCGCGTCCTTTGAGAAGAGTTTAATAGTACCATATGGAAATACTTCCTTAATTACATAGGGAACATACCACCTTGTCTTCAACTTTCCCTGGAATAACTTGAGCCTTGAATTAAACAAAATTATCTTTTCTCCAGTGACAAATTCCTTATGACCCTTTAAACGTGCATCATGCCATCTTTTCGTGCGTTCCTTATAAATCCATGAAATCTTGTCATTTCGTAATTATTCGAGCTCGTTTATCTTCATAAAATGATATTTACCTGCAGTAAAAAAATCCAAATTGCATGCTTTTAAAACCCAAAACGCTCTATGTTCTATTTCGACCGGTAAATGTCAGGCCTTACCATAAACCACCTATATGGGGTAGTACCAATAGGTTTTTTAAAATCCGTTCGAAATGCCCATAAAGCGTCATCTAACTTGTAAGCCCAATCCATTCTATTATTTCCATCTAACCTTTCTAAAATTTGTTTCAAAGCTCTGTTAGTGTTTCTAGTCTGTCCACTCGTTTATGGATGGTATGAAGTTGAAAATCTGTGATTTACACCATATTTCTTTAAAGCTTTTTCAAGTTGAGAATTAGAAAAATGGGTACCCCTATCGCTTATTAAAGCTTTAGGGACACCAAATAGCGAAAACAGTTTTTTAAGAAATTTCAAAACGAGTCTCGCATCATTAGTAGGTAAAGCTTGCGTTTCTACCCACTTTGATACGTAGTCCACCGCAACAAGGATGTATTTGTTTCCATGCGAAGATGGAAACGGTCCCATAAAGTCGATCCCCCAAACATCAAAAATTTCACATACCTGGATACTTTGTTCGGGAATTTCGTTTCTCGAAGAGATATTACCTAAACATTGGCATGAATCACATTCTTTGACATACCGAGCTGCGTCTTTGAAGATTGTAGGCCAAAAGAATCCAGCTTCGAAAACCTTTTTAGCTGTGTAGGAAGCTTCATGGTGTCCTCCTGTTGGTCCATTGTGACGAAACAAGTAGGGTTCGCCCCAAAATAAATGCTTAATATCATGAAAGAATTTCTTCTTTTTCTGATATGTCATTACTTTCAAGAGAACCCATGAAACAAGGTAATTAACAAAATATGCATACCAAGGGTCTTATTCACTTACCTGTATTGACTTTAGATTCTCATCGGGAAAAGTGTCATGAATCTCACTGTCATCCAACACCTCATTCTCCGGATTCTCTAACCTTGACAAGTGATCCGCTGCTACATTTTAAGCTCCTTTATTGTCCACGATCTCTATAAACTCTTGAAGTAAAAGAACCCATCGAATAAGTCTCGGCTTTGTATCATGTTTGCTAAATAAGTACTTAAGAGCAGAATGGTCAGTATACACAACAGTTTTTGATAATACCAAATAAGAACGGAATTTATTAAATGCATAAACTACAACTAATAATTCCTTTTATGTTGTTGTGTAATGTTCTTGTGCTTCATTCAAAGTCTTGCTCGCATAGTATATTGGTTTGAAATGCCCTTTCACTCGTTGTCCCAACATTGCTCCAACTATATAATCACTAGCATCGCACATGAGCTCAAATGGGATCTCCCAATTTGGTGCAACCATAATCAGAGTTGTTGTCAATTTTTCCTTCAAAATATTAAAAGTAGTTATACATTCAATAGAAAAATTAAACTTAACCTCTTTAATTAAAAGTTGAGTTAGTGGTCTAGCAATTTTTTAGAAATCTTTAATGAAACGTCGGTAGAACCCTGCATGTCCCAAGAAACTCTGTACTCCTTTCACATCATCGATCTTTGCCCTGTCTACCTCAATCCATGCACCAGATATCTTGTGCCCGATTACTATGCCCTCTCGTACCATGAAATGACATTTCTCCCAGTTGTGCACCGGATTTGGTTCCTCACATCTTGCAAGCATCCTTTTCAGGGTAGATAAAAATAATTCGAAAGAGTTCCCAAATACCGAGAACTCATCCATGAAGACCTCCATGAAATCCTCCACTATATCGTGAAAATCTGCAGTCATGCATATCTGAAAGGTTGCCGACGCATTGCACAATCCAAATGGCATCCGTCTATATGCAAATGTCCCGAATGGGCAGGTGAACGTCGTCTTGTCCTTGGTCTACTGGATTGATAGGAATCTGGAAGTATCCCGAAAAACCATCAAGAAAAAAGTAAAATGCATTATCTGATAATCTCTCTAACATTTGATCAATGAAAGGAAGAGGGAAGTGATCTTTTCGGGTGGCATCATATAGTTTGAGGTAATCGATGAAAACTCGCCACCCTGTTACCGTTCGTGTCGGAATCAACTCGTTCTTCTCATTTGCAACGACGGTCATGCCTCCTATCTTTGGTACCACATGTACTGGACTTATACAAGGGCTGTCAGATATAGGATAGATCATACCCGAATCCAACAACTTCACGATCTCATTCTTCACCACATCTTGTACCTTTGGATTCAAGCGTCTTTGCGGTTGAATCACCGGTTTGAAATCCTCCTCCATTAAGATCTTGTGAGTGAAGAATGTCATACTTATTCCCTTGATGTCAGTTATCTTCCATGCAATTTCTCCTCTATGATTTTCAAGTACCTGCAAAAGCATACCTTTTTCCAGATTCGTTAAAGTAGATGAAAATTTTAAAATCGACTCCCAAATATGCATTACTCCAGGTGAGTAAGCAACTCCTTAAGCACTGATTTTTGTGTTGCCTTGGCCGACAAACCATTGGCCAATTTCAAGTTTTCAATCCAGGGACCACATATGACGTATGTATGATTATTAACATACGACGTATGTGCAGAATCAGGGACATACGTCGTATGTCCTTTTAGGGACATAAGGCGTATGTATTCCCTGAATAGGGAAGCTTCCTCGTTTTCTGTGCAATCAACCTCGTTTTGGTCAAGAACTTTTTCCCAGTTGTTTTCTTGTTCCAAGACTTCATTTCCTGGATTAATATTTTGTTCCAAACCCCTCCACAAAAATGTGTCAAATTAATCACTTTGGAGATTTTCCTACACATGTTCATGAATTGTTAGATCAATCAAATCAAAGTAAAAGCAAGTATCGTTAGAGGAAGAAGAGTGTCTCATAGATTTATCTACTTCAAATGTCACTTTCTCTTCACCTACTTCTACCGAAATTCTCCTATTAAACAAATCAATCATAGCATGTGCGGTAGCCAAAAATGGACGTCCTAGGATGATTGGAACTCTAGGGTCTTCGACCATGTCCAAAACAATAAAGTCTACGGGAACACAAATATATCCATTTTAACTTGTATGTTTTCTAATATTCCCCTAGGATATGTTAAGGATCTATCCGCTAGTTCAATACACATTCGGGTGGGTCTAGGTTCTCCTAATCCTAATCTAGCAAACATAGTATATGGCATTAGACCAATACTAGCACCTAAATCAGCTAAAGCATTTCTAATAAATAATTCACCAATATAGCAAGGGATAGTGAAACTTCCTGGGTCTTTTTCCCTGGAGGGTAGCTTGTTTTGAAGAACTGTTGAACATCTTTCATTCATGGTGACGGTTGTTTCTTCTTCAAGTTTTGTCTTGTTAGAAAGTAGGTCCTTCAAGTATTTAGCATACTTAGGCATTTGGACCAATGTATCAACAAAATGGATGTTGATCTGGAGATTCCTCAAGCCCTCTAAGAACATCTTGTTTTGAGCTTCTTCTCTTTCCTTCTTCAGCCTATTCGGGAACGGAATGGGTGGTATGTAGGGTGCCAACTTCGGTTTTGGTGTCGGTTCACTCCTTTCTGCTACCTTGAGCTTACTTTTTTGTCCTTGGTCCTTCTTATTTTCTTCAACCTGTTTTGGAACATCAAAAAACTCATTAGTAATAGGACTAATATGAGGGTTTAGTTCTTTACCTCTTCGAGTGGTGATCGCCTTCACTTGATATCAAGGATTTGTTTCCGTAAAGCTTGGTAGCAATCCTGGAAAAAGGGCTTGAAGAACTTTCGCCATCTGACCAACTTGACCTTCAATTTTCTTTAGAGATGCCGATTGATTTCGAACAGCAGATTCAGTCATTGAGGACATCTTCTTCATCGCCTCCTCGGCTTGCCCCATCCGTTGGTTAAGAGCCGCTATAAATTGTGCCAATTATTCATCAACACTCATCTTTTTCTCGGTCTCTCCTTGCTTTTGGTCATCTTTCATGTAGTACCCTTTTCTCCTTGATGAAAATTTCCAGAATTTCCTTGGTTGTTCCCTTGAAATGGTCTTCAAAGGTTGTTGTTTTTCCGGTCATTTCCTCCTGGTTGATAGTCTCCATAGTACAATTCTTCATTCTGATTTGGTGCCATATCCTTCTCTGGGAAATCCTTAGTCAAATGGAACCCGTTTCAAATCTCACATCCTACTTGAATGGCATGTACTTTCTCGTTCACCTTCTTGATATCACGCCCCAAGTTATCTAACTTAGCAGTTAGAGCGCCAAACCATCCGAACTATCAATTGCTCTCCTCCTTCCATCAGTACCAGCATCCGATAATTGTGAGTGCTTCGCCATAGACTCAATCGCATCATAAGCTTCAGTAGGACTTTTCTTAGGGATTTGTCCCTAAGAGTCAAGCTGGTGTCGTGTCTGCCTATCAATACCCTCATAGAAAATCTTCGTGATCTGCTGATTATTCAAATAGTATTGAGGACATCGGTATAGAAAATACTTGTATCTCTCCCAAGCTTGGTATTCTCCCCATCATGCTCAAAATTCCTAATGTCATCAATCATCTTTATAGTCTTGGTAGGTGGACCACATCTTCAAAAATTTAAGTTTCAAATCCTCCCAAGTAGTTATGCTCCCAGTTGGCTCTTTCTTCAACCATCTCTTAGCGGCTCCATGAAGTGTCATGGGAAAGACCCGAAGCATCACCTGATATTTGGTGACATCCAGAATACTGAAAAGGTCAGATATTTCTACCACTTTCTCAACATGATCGTTGGCATCCTCACTTGCTTCCCATCCGAAAAGTGTGTCTCTAAGCTCCTTAATAATCTTCCCCTTAAGCTCAAACTCAACTCCTCTGGCTATTGTTGGTTGGACTACACCCGGACCAACATTGTCACGAGTCATGCTTGTGTACTCCTCCATTGTCATGGTGTTGATGTCTCTTGCCATTTGGACTTATGAATCGTCTGAACTGTCTTAAATATCTAACTCAAAATCGAAATAATTCACGATCATTAGAAACAACAATCAATAAATAAACACAAAATATAAACTGAAATAAATTAAACGAAAATTAAATCTGTTTAGCGAGCACATACGCCCTATGTTCCTTAATTGGTATACGACGTATGTCGAAATACGGGGTATGCTCCTTTACAGGTATACACCGTATGTCAGACCTGTTCGCTGAACTTTTACTTTTCTTGATTTTTCTGCAGTAAATGAATCACGTAAATTTACCAAATAATATTAAATCTGATAAAACACAAAATTTAATAACATATAATTCAAACAAACAATCATAATTTAAAACCGTTCCCAGGCAGCGGCGCCAAAAACTTGATGTGTTATTTTACGTAAGTCTTTTAATTTATATAAATGTATCTTTCGAATGTTAACTACTTAACACAATAGGCAAGTGTACATTTTGTGCGTAGTAGTATAACCACAATAAGTAAGAGTATCGAACACAAGGGGAGCAAAGTGAAACTACGGTTATTTAATTTAAACTACTTATCACTAATTATAACGACACAAATAGGGGGGTTACTTTTGAGTTCCGTATGAACGTATTTAAAACTGATTTTTGTAATTTTAAATTGTAAATGAAAGGAAATTGACAATTAAAGATTTAATTATGAAAGACGAACGATTGAAAGGTTTTTAATTCAAGTATGAGAAAAACGTGTTCACTTAGATCCTCACTCCTAATGTTTACCTTACATCTCAATTAGTGCAATGTCTATATTCAATTTGTTGGTGATTTCTAATATAAATTATACTAGATGATCATTAAGTATGATAACTATGAAATTAGCTAAATCCTATCGTTGATCACACTAATCTTTTTCTAATTTCATGCATCAAGTTCTTCAACTAGTTTGTACGATTTACTAATACTGAATATCATGTAAAAGGTTATTCACACTAATTCTTTAACTACCTTAATGCCTTATTAATAATTCTTCTAACCAAAGGGTTTATTCCACCTCTAGTCAATATTATTCACCGCTTTATTCAATAATTTAGTTCCTAACACTGATTCAAATAATAGATGTAGATCTATAATTCCTAGTGTTAGTTAGCAATATATGAATTATTATAAGCATTAAGAAGCTTAATTGACTTAGTAAACATGGAAGCTATCCAACAAATTAACTATAAACGTAAATTGAGATGTAATTAAAATATTAGTTCAAAGTATCTAAGAAAACACATAGATTATTAGTTCATAATTGCAGTAAAATTCATATTAAACAAAGATTCAACGTCTTTAAACATGTTCATAATATAATTAACATGTAAACCAATGATTTCTATGCTCCAAACGTTATTGATCTCCAATATTAAGTGTCCTCAACCTCCTAGCAACGGAAAACTCGTTTGCAAACGGTAGAATGAGAATTACCTAAAATCGTATTTAGGTTTTCTTTTATAGTAACTTTCGTGTCCTGGCCGGATATACGACGTATGTCTTAAATGTACATACGCCGTATGTAATCTTGAAAGCTTCTAGCACTTCTGCTAAAGACATACGCCGTATGTCCTTTTATCCTCATACGGCGTATGTGTTAACAAGACTTCACTCCTCTTGGAAAATATCTATATGGCGTATGTATATTTGTGTACATATGCAGTATGCTCTGACCGTGGGTTAAATTTCTTGTTTTCTTAACTTTTTCCATTTCTTTTCGCAAATTCACCCGTTTATCAGACCTATCACACTTAACAAACGATTACATAGCAAATAATATACAAATATGATAAAAACGGGTTTAAACAACGGGGATATCGGTATAAATATTAATACTGTTTTGACGATATCAGAAGGATACCTGCATCAGAATGAACATGATCCGTAACACTTGTATCCATCACCCACCCGCGATGTTCGGTGTCCTCGAAAGCAAGAGTGTTAAAAATCTGTGGAAGAGAATTTTGTTGATCCGTATCAAACCATTCCCAAGGAGGTGGGGGATGACCGTTACTAGATCCGACTGGAGCAAGCTGATCGGATATTGGAGCATGATCCGAGACTCGCTGGATTGAGGAAATTGGCTGTTGGGCCTGACACTGTTGGGCTTAGACAAACGCCCCTGCTGGGCCAGAACGACTGGGCCTAGGGGCTTGACCAGAACCGAGAATGCCCCGCTGCTGATTTGGATTGTTGGAGCGTGGCCTGTAGGTAGGTCTGGGAGAATTGTTGTTCGATTGGGAAGGTGGAAACGGAGCAGAAGATTAGGAGGGGTTATGTAAACCCACCCATATCTTATCGGTGGTGTTTCTTGACGATTATCAAACGACGATTTTTGTTTCTACGGTTTCCTGAAGATTGAACGGAGTACAAGATAGCGGAACACGAAGAGGAATCATGAGAGGGTTCATGGTGACGGTTAGAGTTGATTTGGGGTTCCTCACCAATCAAAATTGAACGAGTTTCTAACCCCGTTGGTGGAGGTTTTTGAAGTGGAACAAGTAAAGGCACAGACTCCCACTTGTGAGACAAACCATCATCGGGGATATCTTTATCCATATCGCTAAAAGATATGCCATGGTCTTCATCTTGGTGCAATATTCGTTAATGGACATATTTCCAAGAGTGGTCAATCGTAATTCGTTGTCAATTTGGAGAAACTTTGCCTGCTTGTTGACATGAAAGATTGCATGAAGGTTTTCCCATGCCATTCGAGCGGTGAGGTTCTTCTGAAAGATGTTTTGTAGGAGATTAGAGGTGATTGTACTATATATCCATGACTTGACTATCGAGTCAAGTTTCTTCCATGCAACATCAGTGGGAGGAGTATTGTTAGGATTGACTTCAGTAGGAACATAGGTGGTGTCAATATGATCACCAACGTCATAACCATCACAGTGTGTAGAGAACATTTCAGTCCAGATTTCATAATTCATATGATCTAGGGTGAGAGTTATGGGTACATGTGCCTTAATGTTGGAGACATTGTATTCTTTGTTAAGAGGGGGAGGGTTTTCAGCCATGTTGGTAGGCTATTTTGGAGTTTTAGGGTTGGAAGGAGTCGACAACTTGAAAAAACGTGAGCCTGGGGAAATCGGTTGAAGAAGAAAGGTTTGGAAAAGTGAGATAACTTTGGAAGAGAGGAGGAGAAAATCGAAAAAGATATCGACAAGATAGAGCGATAGATCGAAAATTAGGTCCATGGTTTGTTTAAACCTCTGATACCATGTCGAGAGGTATAATTTCCAATGAATAATCTTATTCACAAATCGACATATAAATAATTACATAAGGAGGCCTTCATGGGCTTAATACCAATAATACAAGACGGGCTAAACTAACGTAATATACAAATACATATACATACTAAAAATTTGGGTTAACCCGAACCTAATAAGAGTATATTTCGGGTCAGGTCAAATCGGTTTTTTGTCGTGGAAAAATGACCCTAACCCGACCCTATTAAGGATTTGGGTTTTCGGGTTTGAGTCATGACGGGTCGGGTCTAACTCAGGTCAGGTCTTTACGGGTCCGGGTTTAGGCTATATAAAAATAAATAAATAAATTGAAATTGAAATTTGACAGATAACACATATATGGGCTTGATGGCTTTAACGCCCAAAAAGAAATGTCACTCGGGAACTAAACATAAAGTAAAAAAAGAAAGTGTACTATATTTTTCTTACTAAACTAAACCCTAAAGTTTCTCTCTCTTATCAGCCTCCATGTCTTCTTTTTTTGCGTCTTAATTTTATTCACTTCCTTCTTGTAATTTCATCAGAAATGTTCATGTAAAACTTTTGCCCGAATCTAATTTCACTCGAAAATTTAGATTAAGGTCCATGTTCGTTCATCTCTATCTCAGTTTTTGGATGAATTAAGGTTCTTTTGAACAATTAATCGGGTTATTCTGGTCTAACCCGAACTCGAAATTAAAAAAATAACAAACCCTTACCCGACCCTAATAGCGAGTTTGGGTTTTCCGGTCCAACCCGTTTGACCCGTTTTGGGAGGAGAACCCGACAAAACCCGGTTGTGACAACCGTCACTCTTTTCGTCTCAAGTTAGTCTAGTATGCTTGTAGCTCATTACCAACTCTTATTAAAAACTTTTTATAAAGGTTGCTTATTACTTTATTAATGGGTATTAGTTAATGATTTCATGTGTAATTGATGTATACATTCTTGGACTTGTATTATACTTTAGGTGCACTAGTAGAACCCGCTAGTTCTACATAACTTACAAATTAATCCCGTAAGAAATTTACGATTAAATTTTGAAATGTGTGAAATATAAATGATATAGATAACTCCCTTTACTTAAAGATAAACCAATTTTATATAACTAATTATTTCGAGTTTATTCAGCGTATAACTTTCGTCTTCGGGAATTTTCTATGCTCAAGAGTAACACCTGAAAGCTTAATGGAACTGTGTTGGTGCATGGTGTTGGTCAAGGGGGTTGGACCCCTTAGCTTGGTTTGGGTTTGTCTTGGCCAAATTTACACAAACACCCCTTGTAACTAAGAAACCCTAATTAACATTTTATGTATAACCCTAGAAATGATAAAACCCTAAAACACACATTCTTCCTTCCCCCTTTTGAGCCGCCACCTTCCATCACCTTCCAGCCATTTGGATTTTGGTTTGGATCTCTTGTGTTCATTTCTCACATCATTCCTTCATACAAACATATGTATTTCTCACATCATTCCTTGATTTCATTTTACCCTAGCCGATTTTCTTCATACATCCATATGTATTTTAACTTGTTGTTTTGTGTAATCTTTGATTTAGGATGTTCCATGGATCGAATTACAGCAGGTCTTTCATTGTGTTATGGCTTTGAATCATTCTTGGATTATTTCTCGAAGATTGTGATCCAATTCATCTGTAAATCTTGTAATCTAAGGGTATTTATAAACCCTAATTTTGATTAACTTTCAATCTTGTGTTTTGATGTCTTAATCTTGATTTAATTGGTGTTTGTAATCTGATTTGGGACATGTTAAAATCTGAATTGACATCATATAAATCGACCTTAGTAGTTATAAATATATAAGTATCATAAACCCTAATAATGTTGAAATTCGGTTTTACTTGCTCATAAAAAAAATTGGTTGTTTTATACAATTAATAACTCTCTAAAGACTTCTTATTTTTAAGTGATGTCTAAACAAAAGTTATAGCTCTCGAAATCTAGTTTTCATAAATGTACAGCTGGTGGTCTTGTTCATTGTCAGACTCTCTAAAACAAAATTTTAGTGAACGTTGGTCTAAACTTTGTTTTGGTGATCGTTTCCATATCCGATTTGTTCTTCACTTGTTGTATGTCTTAAAAGCGTATAAATGGATATTTTAAAACATGAAATCCTTGTTTATATGTCAAATTCATGATCTGGAGGTGTTGGTAATTTTACATGATTGTATGATATTTAAAATCATTTATACGAGTCATGTTGCAAAATTTGGTGTTCGTAATCAGATTCATAGCTCTTTGTTTATGAGGTTATAAGTTGCTCACCATTCCGTATTTTTAAACGATATCTAAATCAAGTTGTAGTTCTTTGAGTTATATTTCAAACCTAGTAGTGTCGATGTCTAATTCGAAATGAAGGTTCGTCAAATCGTACAAATGCGAATGTTGGCCTAATCAAAATTCTAAAATGGTTTCGTTAGAATTCTACAACTTAATATTGTTACGTTATAGCAGGTCCTAAACATATTAAAAAGTGTTAAACTCGTTTAATTATTCATCGGTTATCTTGAAATCGTTTTTTATAACTCAATCTATAAAAGTTCACGTTTTGGACGGATAATATAACCTATTTTGTAAGAATTACATCCAGTCATAATTAACTCAATTTTGATGAGTCTAGAACCGTTGATGTATCCCTCTTATTCTAGTTTCGGTACATATAAGATTCGTCGTCTAACTGTTTCTCAAACTTGAGTTATGGCAGTTTTGGTGGTCGGGGTACTTACTGGTCGTTTGGCTTTAATGTCTAAATCTAACGATTAATCTCACACATACAAGTTATATGAAATGGTTAATTTGACATCTTTTAAAGTACATTAAACGGGATTAGGAAACTTGAAAACATATTACTCACGATTCTTTACTTACACTCATTTAGGGAAGCTCATCATCTAGTCGGGACTTAGCTTGTGACCTACCGTTTATACACATATTTACACTACTCGATTTGTGTCGTTTATTTCTCATTTCGAGGTGAGGTCATTACCCCATTTTACTATCTCTACTTGTTTTAAATAAATCGGGGAAAATAAGGCTCAACCAAAACTGATTTTGAGAAATGAATTTTGTTAAACGGTTTCATTACTTACTATAAATGGAAATCTATCTAATATTGGAAACTTGCCATAAATAGAACTTTCTGTTTATGGAAACATATTGTATTTGGAAATCATAAAACGTGTAACAAACATAATGCATCTTTTCAAAACTTGAGTGGGATATTGGTTGTGGGTCATACTTGTTCATCAGGATACATCCTACTGATGTTACAAGCGTATTAACAGAATGTACTTGTTGACGTATACAGTAGCGTGAATACTGCAAGATTCAGTTAGTGTAACTGGCTCTACATTCTTGGTGCATGCTTATCGACAGAATGTTACTTTTCGATCGGTAGTGTGGCTACCGTAGATTATCACGATGATTGTATTACTACTTGTATGCACTTGTTACACATCTTTTATAAACTACTTCTTATGTTGAGATATGGTTTGGTTTCTATTATTTTATAAACTACTCAATGATCTCGCTCAACTTTATGAGCTTTATTTTCAGGTAATGAGCAGGCATTGGACGATACTGAGTACGGGCCTTAGAAGACTTTCAGTGTGCATTGAAAAAGTCTTCCACTTTATTTCATTTCTATACTTTAGGTTATTTTCGGGCTTGCATGCCTAAGTTATTTCCATAGAATTGTGTTGCTATCGTACTTTTTTAGATTTTTTGGTTTGGTTGTAATGTTTCACATGTTCATGAGACAAGGATACCTTCTTGTTAATTGGAAATGTCACAACATTTTCCTTTCTATCGCATGTAGTATTTCTCTATTATTATACAGTGTTGTGATGATTGCCAATCGGCCACACCCTGCGTTTCCGCCACATGCAGGGTGTAACGTATTGGTATCAGATCACATGGTTATAGAGAATTAGGTGGTTTGATCTAGACTATAACTAGGAGTCCTCATATAGATATTTTAGGATCTTTCCTTGTTTCCTTATGTCTCACTATTTTAACGCAACGACGATATCGCCTAAGGAGATGACGACCAACGACATCTTTACGACGCCAAAGGAGTTCCTGTCCTATTCACTCTTCATTTCTTTATATTCTCATCTCTTGCTTAAAATCGATTTTTTGTTAAAATCTTATACTCCCACTTCAATAATAAGTAAATGTTATCATTATGATATGAACTTGAGGAGAAAATGTGTATTTGAGACGATGCTCTTTCTTTGGGTCCCCCATCTAGTTTCCATACTAGAATCATTCTCCATTCAATTGTGATTCCGCTACTCACTCCAAATTCTTGGTTTAATTCATTTCGATTTATTGATCTTCTTCTTTCGGATTTCTATCCTACCGTATGTGACGCTCCCATGGAATGATTTTCGCGCAACTTTAAAGCTGTGATTTGAAGTCTCGCTTGCCTTATCTTCGAAGACAATGCTATTTTACATTTATCTTGATCATAAAATTCTTGAACTCTTTTCATTCATTCTTATATTATTACAAAATCAATGCTTGATTCTACATCAAGAGATTGTCCAAATCGAATTCCAAGAAATTTGTATCTATTATATTGGTTGCTTCATTGTTTCAAAACTCGAGGAGAAATATTATTTCTCACCCTATTCATTTGTAAGTATTTTCGTATTGACCACTGGAGATAAAAATTCAATTCAGTAGCAGATTTATGTCTCAGCAGAAAAACATCAATTTTCTTCTATCTCTGCTCGTTTTCAAGTTTTAAAGTCTTCTGCAAACTTGTTCTAAAAGTCGAAATCTATCTAACAAGCGATAATCAGACCCCAAAACATTTTTCACAATTTAATAATGAATTTATACTAATATGCTCAAATCAAATCGTTTCCAAAAAGTTTTTTCTCGAGCACCACTCAAACTCTGTTATTTAACCTCAAGTTGGTCGGAACTAACTCACCTGAAATCGTGTTCTCTCAAAGCAATGGATGGAACATATATATATATATATATATATATATATATATATATATATATATATATATATATATATATATATATGTATATATATATATATATATATATATATATATATATATATATATATATATATATATATATATATATATATATATATATATATATATATATATATATATATATATGTATATATATATATATATATATGTATATATATATATATATATATATATATATATATACTATATATATATATATATATATACATATATATATATATATATATATATATATATATATATATATATATATATATATATATATATATATATATATATATATATATATATATATATATATATATATACATATATATATATATATATATATATATATATATATATACATATATATATATATATATATATATATATATATATATATATATATATATATATATATATATATATATATATATATATATATATATGAAGCCTTACGACGTGCTCTCTCTAATTAAGTTTCTTCTCGTTCCTTATCATAATTACTTTTATTCTATCAAAATCACTCAAACCGAAACTAGTTCCTAATCATGCGAACGTATCATTTTCGCCCCGAAGGTTCAGTCGTGATGTATCCGTCTCCCCAATGTGATAAGCTTGAACTCATAACATACCTGGTACGACTATACGACCCTTCTGCCTTGTCTTTGTATCTATTTTCGTATACAGTCTTCTGCTTACTGCCGAGGACTCTCGACACTCATATTAGCAATTGATATTTCATCGTTTAGACTTGTTATTAAACGGGTCCAAAATTTACTCTTGTCATTGAGTATGTCAAACTCAGTATCTCGTTCCGTGTGAAGCCAAACTTGATTATCGACCTATTCGACTTCAATACGGGACATATAGAAGAGCTTATGATGTAAACCATCGTCATAATGTGCGCATTGTACGGAGCTTGTTTCTAATGCAAAACTCGATGCACTCACTTTGTTACTATCATGACTGATGTTTCTTACGATACTTTCTTCAAGTTTCAGAACTTACCAATATGGAGAAATGGATTTCCATTTCGGATAAACACTACTCTTTTGAGCCTTGTGCACCCCCTCGTAAAGTGATAAATTATCCAGTTATGAATTATTACATATTAATTGATAAGCAACACTCTCAAAACCATCTGGTTTTCTAAACCAGTTGATTTCCTGTATCAATCGATTATACTACAAACCGGAGAAACTATTTTCTCTATTTTCTCAATCGAATCGGATGTTCTCTAAGAAGACGTCTTCGTCAACTCTAACTTATTCTCAAGTACTTTGAGAAATTGCTATCTTATTCACTGTCGGTTGTAGAAAAAGATTTAACTTTGATTTATACTTATCCGGTCTTAATCTGATTGTAATTTTCGATTTCGGGTGAAAGATAGTCTAGCAAGGGAAGATTTTGATTTCCCAAACTTCGCTATACCCGATTCTGTATGCTTTAGGCATATATCTCAATGGTTGTATTACCAACTTCCGTGAGCATTATTCTACAGAATGCAACTAATTTGGTACAAGATTCTCAACGAATGTACTCTTATTACTTTCCGTTCGTGATGCGGACTTGAAATATTTTATGACACAAGTTTTTTTTCAGCATTTAAGTGTACTCAATTTAACTATTTATCAACTCCTTAGTGGTCCATAATTCGTTCTGATGACTTCGCCTTCTTTAATCTCTGCTTTGTTGATCATGTTCTGTAATTCGGTGTTACACATTAAGTGGTGATCACTCGCAAGTAATGATAGGATTTCTCTTGTGCCTTATTAACTTAAGAGAAAACTTATTGTTACACGCGATTTGGTAAAACCTTTCGACTTCTGTATTGATTCGCAACATTTCGTGTTGCGTTTCGCTTCCAACTCTCGTACGTGTTAGTTATAAAGTTATTTCACTTTCCTATCGATTATCTTGTGATTCTTTAATGATCAAAACTTTTGATTCATTAACCGTGACCCATAATTCCTATTGTTGAATGTGTTTCAAAAATTATGTGTTACATATCGAAAACTATCAATCATACTTAATGATGAATTTTAAGCTATGTCTGGCCAACATAATGGAGAACTTATCGTTTATCAAGTATCTATATGCTTGCATACTCTCTGTTGTACTGAACTCCATGCACAATTACACAATTAATCTAAAGTGCTTACACAACTACCCATGACTGTCATGGTAATGTTAACATACATGTAAGATGTGTTTATAATTAGACGTAATTATAAATATATCGCAACGCGTATCTGTTCCAATATAGGAAGGAAACTCAAACTATTCTAGACAGTGTCTGTGTTCATGACACATTTCACAATCGAAGCTAGAAGAAATGATGTTCAATTGACTACCAAACGACTCACTCAAGGTTAGTCAGATTGTGATGAGCTAAAACTTATTATGTTGCTTACCAGTTTCGATGATTCACCTTTCAACAGTTATACCACTTGAATTTCGGGACAAAATTCTCTTAAGTGGGGGATATTGTGACAATTTTCACGTTTTCTGTCTCAAATTAGTATAGTATGTATGTAGATCCTTACCGACTCTTATTAAAAACGTTTTATAAAGGTTGGTTATTACATTATTAATGTGTATTAGTTTATGATTTCATGTGTGATTCATGTATACATTCTTGGACTTATATTATACTTTAGGTGCACAAGTATAATCCGCTAGATGAGCTTCTACATAACTTAGGGATTTTCACAGATTTACGATTATATTTTAAAGTGGGTGAAATCTAAGTGATATTGAGAACTCCCTTTACTTAAAGATAAACTAATTTTATATAACTAGTTATTTCGAGTTTATTCAGCGTATAACTTTTGTCTTCGGGAATTTTCTACGCTCAAGAGTAACACCCGAAAGCTTAATGGAAGTGTGATGCTGCATTGTGTTGGCCAAGGGGGTTCGACCCCTTAGCTTGGTTTGGTTTGGTCTTTGCCAAAATAACACAAACACCCCATGTAACTAAGATAACCCTAAATAACATTTTATGTATACCCTAGAAATGATAAAACCCTAAAACACACATTCTTCCTTCTCCCTTTTGAGCCATCTCCCTCCATCACCTTCCAGCCATTTGGATTTCAATTTGGAGATCTTGTGTTCATTTCTCACATCGTTCCTTCATACAATCATCTTCTCTATCAAGGTTGTCATTTTGGTAGGTGATTTGATTTCATTTTGCCCTAGTCGATTTATTCATACATCCATATGTATGTTTTAACTTGTTTTGTTTGATATTTGATTTGGGATGTTGCATGGATCGAATTACATGATGTCTTTCATTGTGTTGTGGCTTTGAATCATTCTTGGATCATTGCTTGAAGATTGTGATTCAATTCATCCGTAATTCTTGGATCGAATTACAGGATGTCTTAATCTTGATTTAATTAGTGTTTGTAATCTGATTTGGGACATGTTAAAATCTGAATTGACATCATATAAATCGACCTTACTAGTTATAAATATATAAGTATCATAAATCCTAATAATGTTGAAATTCGGTTTTACTTGTTGATCTGAAAACTTGGCTGTTTTGTAAGATTAATAACTCTCTAATGACTTCGTATTTTTAACGGATGTATAAACCAAAGTTGTATCTCTCGGAATCTATTTTTCAAAAATGTAAGGCTCGTGATATAGTTCATGTCAAACTCCCTAAAACTGACTTTTAGTGAACATTGGTCTAAACTGTGTTTTGGTGTTCGTTTCCATATCCGATTTTGTGTTTACTTGTTGTATGTTATAAAAGCGTATAAATGGATATTTTAAAACATGAAATCCTTTTTATATGTCAAATGCATTATCTGGAGGTGTTCGTAATTTTAAGCGATCGTTTGATATTCAAAAACATTTATACGAGTCATGTTGTAAAAGTTGTTGTTCATAATCAGATTAAGTTGCTCACAATTCCGTATTTTTAAAAGACATCTAAATAAAAGTTGTAGTTATTTGAGTTATCTTTCCAACCCCAGTATTCTCGATGTCTAATGTGAAGTGTAGGTTGGTCAAATCATACAAATGCGAATGTTGGTCTAATCTGAATTCTAAAACGGTTTCGTTAGGATTCTACAACTTTAAATTGTGTAACGATTTAGCAAACTATTATATAATGTGAAATTTGTTATTGTTAATTTATAGCAGGTCCTAAACATATTAAAAAGTGTTAAACTCGTTTAATTGTTCATCGGTTATCTTGTAATCGTTTTTTTTTAACTCAATCTATAAAAGTTAACGTTTTTGACAGATTATATAACCCGTTTTGTAACAATCATATTCCAGTCATAATTAACTCAATTTTGATGAATCCATAACCCTTTATGTATCCCTCTGAGTCTAGTTTCTGTACATATAAGATTCTTCGTCTAACACGTTCTCAAACTCGAGTTATGGCAGTTTTAGTGGTCAGGGGTACTTGTTGGTCATTTTTCTTTAATGTCTAAATCTAACGATTAATCTCACACGTACAAGTTAAATAAATGGTTAATTTGACATATTTAAACATACATTAAACGGGATTAATAAATTTGAAAACATATTACTTACAGTTCCTTACTTACACTCATTTAGAGAAGCTCATCATCTAGTCAAGACTGAGCTTGTGATCTACCGTTTATACACACATTTACACTACTTGAGTAGTGTCGTTTATTGCTTATTTCGAGGTGATTTCATTGCCCCATATTTACTATCTTTACTTGTTTCAAACAAATCGGGGAAATAAGGCTTAACCAAAACTGATTTTTAAAAACGGTTTCATTACTTACTATACATGGAAATCTTTCTAATATTGGAAACTTGCCATAAATAGAACTTTCTATTTATGAAAACTTACTGTATTTGGAAATCATAAAACGTGTAACAAACATAATGCATCTTTCAAAACTTGAGTGGGATACTGGTTGTGGATCTTACTTGTTCATCAGGATACATCCTACTGATGTTACAAGCGTATCAACATAATGTACTTGTTGATGCATATCGTAGCGTGACTATTATAGGATGCAGTCAGTGTAACTGACTTTCCATGCTTGGTGCATGCTTATCGAAAAAAAGTTACTTGTCGATCGGTAGCGTGGTTACCACCGATTATCACGATGATTGTATTACTACTTGTATGCATTTGTTACACATCTTTTATACACTAATGCTTATGTTGGGATATGGTTTGGTTACTATTCTTTTATAAACTACTCAATGAAATCGCTCAACTTTATGTTGACTTTTTGATCTTTATTTTCGGGTAATGAGTAGGCATAGGACGATACTCAGTTCGGTCCTTAGAAGAATTTTAGTGTGCATTGCAAAAGTCTTCCACTTTATTTCATTTCTAAACTTTGGGTTATTTCGGGCTTGCATGCCTAAGTTCTTTTCGTAGAATTACGTTGTTATCGTACTTGTTTGGATTGTTTGGTGTAGTTGTAATGTTTGACATGTTCATGAGACAAGGATACTTTCTTGTTAATTGGCAATGTCACAATATTTTCCTTTCTATCTCATGTAGTATTTCTCTATTATTATACTATGTTGTGAAGATTGCTAATCGGCCACACCCTGCGTTTCCGACGCAGACGGGGTGTGACACCGACCCTAAACACATTCCGCGTAAATAAAGTTGGACAAAAAAAAAGAGTTAGACAGACGGACCACAATCGTAATCGTGGAGCTACCGTGAGCCTATCGAGTTTTTCCGATTTTTCCAAAACATGTTGAAACTTAATCTTTAAAAATATGTTTCTAATTGGATATAATCAACTGAACATTATAAGATCTTTTTCTAACACTTCTACAAACTCATGTGTATTCTTCACTTTGTTGAATGACTGATATGTGACATTTTATTAATCATATTTCTCTTTTATACTCTTGTTTATCATATTTTGTTATGATTTAGGTAGTGTTTTTGTACATATATGCATATAAGAGTTAAACTTGGATCATGGAGCAAAAAGGAGTTGGAAATAGTAGAAAACGAGGCTAAAACGAAGAAAAACTATGAAGAATCAAATTTCAAGATCCTAATCGAAAAGGCGTTTTATGCACCTTCGTCGTTTTGATCATAACTTCTTTATACGATGTCCGATTTAGGTGATTCAAATTGGAAAAAAAGAAGAAAGAGAGAGCTACAATTTTCTTTTTGAAAGAAGTTTCATCATCCCTGTGACAACCGTCACTTTCTCCGTACTTAGTTAGTCTAATATGCCTGTAGATCATTACCGCATTTTACTGAAAAATTTAAAACTTGATTATTACTACTGTTACGAGATTAAAAGTTACGTTCTCTAGTATAAGATGACTTTTATGTTATGTGTGTATACTTGTTGTGATGCTTTCGTAAGTTAAGTGCACAGTACATAGTTCCCTGGTCGAGCTCCTAGATGAATTAACGGGAGATTTATATTTTCGTACTATAAGTGGACTTGGGTTTATCTAAGCTTATATCTCGCTTACGAATCTCTAATCATAGGCTTATAACAATTTCTTATTTATCGCTCGTTTCTATATTACGTCTATCATTTTACTTTTACGTCTCGAGATTATATTCGTTTTCTACTTTCCCTTCACCGAGTTAAAAATTGGTTGTGGTTCATATTTGGTTAAAGGATTGGGCTTTGGCCTGGTCTTGACAAATAACTAGACCCAATCCATAAAAATTAATCTTAACAATTATCTAGTAATACCTAAACCAAAAATTAAAACCCTTTTATTTTCCCCACTTCCGTCGCCCCTTGGAGTCTTTTTTTTTTATCGACCACCACTCCTTCCACCAGTCTAGTCGTCGATCTCAGCCTCCAAGGAAGAAAATTCGAAGCTTTATCTCCATAATCATCGATTTAATCCATCCTCTTAACAAGGTAACAAATTTCGTTTATTGTGGCTTTGATTTTGGCCGAAACCCTATTATGGGATTCACAAAACGTCTTGTGGATGTTATCATCTATCGATTTCTACAGCCTCCTAGCCACAAGTTTCAAGCACCAAGTTTTGATTTCCATTTCGTTAACAGTTACGCTGCGCGTAACTAACAGTTACGCTGCGTGTAACTAACATTTACGTTGAAAAACAGCTGTTCAATACAAAAAGAGTCGAAACAAAACTCGTTTGAGTCCAATCTAATCTGATTATTTGAGTAAAATGTCTAAGTTCATTAACCTACTTCGTGTAACCATTTAGACAACTATAATAACAATTAATTGGATTTATACTAAGTTAATAGCTAGTCTAAAAGGTACTAAAAAGGTGCGTCTTGTCTACACCTAAATAATACGACACTTTAATATAATAAACACAACATATGTAAGTATAACATTTTCGGACAACTTAGGTAACCGGTTTTGCTTTTGTCATATCTTACTCGTATTAAACTCTTTTATAATGATGTCTTAGTCTAAAAAGTACCTCTAGGTGTCTAGTTTTCAAATATTTTTCCATCAACGTATAATTCCTTCTAGAACCATAGTTATCTCAGTTTGAGGGAACCTATGTGTTCGCTGAAAAGTTTGTCGTTTGATTCAAAGTTGTTAACCGTTGAATTCTATTCTTACATTATACTTTTATCTAGGAGAGCTCTAGGACTAGTGAGGACACTACTTGTGATCTACATACTACGCCTATTATACACATTTCCTTTTTTATCGCTCACTCGATAAGGTGAGTTCATCGCCTCATATTTACTGCTTTCTTATTTTAAACTAAACGGGGGAAAGTAAAACTCAACTAAACGATTTATGAGAAAATGAATACCATTTTCAAACTTACCATAAATAGATATTTCTATTATGGAAACGTACTATTTTTAGAAACTTTCTATTTCGGGAAATTTACTACTTTCGATAAACTTACTATAAATAGAACTTCCTATTTATAGAAACTTACTATTTTCGAAAACTTACTACGAACTGGATTTCATAAAACGTGTAACAAAACCTAATGCATTTTCAAAAACTTACGAGATACGGGTATATTTGGATTCATGTTACTTACACACTACTTAGCTAACTTAGTACTGCCGAGGCGTACTAAGGGTAGCGTTCGGACCTAACACATCTGATGCGTGTCATACTGACTTGACGTTGCCGAGGCGCGTCAAGGACAGTGTTCAGATTCGATATTGCCGACGGGCGTATCACTTACAGGGCACTGCCGAGGCCTGTCACTCTGTTTGTTGGATATGATTACTATTTTCGATATGGTTACTATTTTACTACTTATGCATTAGTTACACGCTTTTCTTATATTACTGTTGTGCTTAAGATTGAAAAACTGTTTACTTACATTTTCTTACTTACTACTCGATGAATTCGCTCAACCTTTATGTTGACTTTTAAGTTTTACTTTCAAGGTATTGATCAGGTATAGGATCTAGCTGGATTGGACTCCTAGAGACTTAGAGTATTATTGCATTGTGGATTGAATTGATACATTTATTTACTTATGTTTCGGGCTTGCATGCCTAAGTACTTTATTTTCATTTTCGCATTTATTTTGGATGTTGTTTCATTGTAGTGAATGACGTAATTGTGTACCAAGGGGTTTTACCTTGGACATGGCGACGTCATGACACACGAATATTATTTATTTCATATAGATTGTTTCTTTATTTACTATTGTGTTATGACGATGGCCAATCAGTTGCACCCTGCGTTTTCGCCACTGGCGGGGTGTGACAATACCCTCAGCCGGAGGCTAGAATACTTTAGCCGACGGCTGGCTCTTAAAATCTGAAGAAGTCAGCTCGGGTCAAACTAAACGTACCGCAAAAGAAATATAAGCCAACCGACGCTGGAATAAGCTAGCTGGCGGCTGGAGAGTCGACTAGACCCCCTTTTAAACAAATCTTTGGGTTACGAATCAAACATCCCTTTTTCACTTTTCCACCATCAAAGTCGACAAAACAACTACAAGGAAGGGTTTTTGGAGTTCTAGAAGTGCTTGGAAGCCACGATTGAACATCGTTTGATCGTGTTGAAGATCTTATCATTGGTTTGTTTATCTTAGTAAAACCTCATAAAGATATGTCTATCTATCTTCTTTGCTTATCTGATTTTATCCAGTCCAAAATGAGCTAAACTTCTTATAGTGATTCCTTGGATTGTTAATATCAATATTATAGTTAATTAAGTTTATGTTTGAACTAAGTTGGTTTTCCTTTATTATTAACGTCTTAATCGAAATCCACGTTTGTTTAAAGTTGTTAAATTATCTACTTAGCGTCATTAGTACAATTATATCACAACAAGCGCTCTATAGAAAGATATAAATATTAGACGTTGCAATGGTGTAATGTATTCGTTTGATAAATTAACGGTTTTAGAGATAATTAATTTTTAAACAAAAATAAATTGAAATTAGGTTTTGGATAGAGAGTTTTGATTGATCTTTTAGGTCTTATTTTTTTTAGTAGTATTTTATAATCTTAACCCATATTAATATTTTTTTTATAGAAAATGATAAAAACAATTATATGGGTTGAAAGATTTGAATATATTTTGTTTGATGGTACATTAATGAACATGATCTTATATTTTCGGAATTTTATCTTTAATTTATGAATGTACATCCTATTTAAATATGTAATAACTTATTAACTATAACTTATAGTATTGTGATTATTATAATTCTTTTTTTTTTCTAATGTCATTTTGTGAAAAATATGTATATCATTATATGAAATACAAATATTAAAATGAAAGAGGGTGAAATATGATAGAATATAAAATGAAAAAGAAATTTAGAAATTTATCAAGTTGATTAATTTTATTTGATATTAATTATATATAAAAAATATATTTTAAGGTTGATATGTATAGCACCAACCTCTTTCAATCTTGTCATTCTGTAGGCGGTATATAATGTTTTGTTAGATTATTATTGTTACTTTGTTTTGTTGATCTTTCAAAGTTTATCTACACTTAAAGCCTTAAAGCCTATATCGAAATATAGTCAAGGATGACTTAGGTGCTGTTCTTTTTTGAAAAAAAAGTCTGAATAGGCTCTGACCTCTGACCCGATCAGAGGTTTTTCAAATTTTGTTGTTCTTTTTTTTTTTCAACCAGAGACAAAAACCTCTTTTTACCTCTGATACAACCCTATATAAAAAACCTCTTTTTACATCTGATAACCTCTTTCTCTTCACCAGTAAGTTTTCCATCCTTAAATTCAAGTAATTTTTGATTTTTTTTTTCAATGTTTTGTCACTTGATTTCGTTATATAAATTGATATTGATGATTGTTTGTTAGATTTAGGTGATATAATTTTTTTTTAATATGTATTTGTTTTCGATTGCATATAAACTCCTACTATTACATTGACTTTTATGTGAACTTTTCTTTTGTTAATTAATTGTATATCTTCAAATTGATGTTAGAAAATTAGTTTATTAATTTGTTCAAATAAGTAATATGAATATCTATGGATTGAGCGTGCTTTTGGTGTTTTGAAAGCACGTTTTCCCATCTTGAAGAGAATGGTTCTGTATTCTTTGGTGAAACAAATATATATTACTATTGCATTCTTTGTTATTCATAATTTTACACGAAAAGAAGGATTAAGTGATGACTTTTTCTCCGAATATGATCGAGGTGAAGTACATGCTAACGAGAATGTACAAGATGGGGACGAGTACGATGAGGACGAGGTTCAACCACATGGAAATACAACAGATCAACAATATATGATCAATTGTCGAGATTAACTTGCGGCACAATTAATGCAAAATGTTGAAAATGTTGTTTGAATATTATCTTTTTTGGAAAATGTTGCCACTGTGTTTGAACATTTTTATGAATGTTTTTATTTAAGACGGTTTATAAATGCAACAGTTTAGTACTAATATAGTAAAACAGATGTTACGAAAGAAAAAAGAACATAGTATATTGATTCAGATTCAGAGTTTTGGACCACATTTGATTATTCAGAGCTGGTATTCAGATTCAAAGGAAAAACCTTTCGTTCAAAAAAACAGCACCTTAATCTTGACCTCATAGCGTGTACATGAACATACTATAGCGTGTACATGAACATACTTGAGATATTAGTTTTCTTTAGAGAGCCTATACTTTTTAAGTAGACACTTAAGATTTTGACTTAGGACACACCTTGAATTTTGAGATCATTTATATATAAAAGTGTTTGATGTAGTCGCTTTATGTTGTTTCTGGATATTATATGTTGAAAACCAAAGCTCGCTAATTTGGTATGAGATCATAATATTTTTGTAAGGATAATACTCCGTAGAAGTTAAAACTATTTCATATATAAGGAGTTTGTTAAGTATAGTTCTGTCTAAAAATATATATTTTATCCATAAATTATATATATTAAAAATCATTTATTCAGAAAAAATCAATTAAATATGGGTCAATTGTTTTATAATACATTGAACTTTACATAAAAAAATTATTGTATTCATTTAAATTTTAAAGTGTCAATTATATTTATTAATTTACGATAAGTAACTATTGACTGTATAAGTTGACCTGAAACCTCTTGTTGGGTGATGTGGCAATGGTTTTTTAACTTTTTTTTGTTACTTTTTCTTTTTAGTCATTTAAATATATAAAATATAAATAATACTTTTTAAAATCAGGTGTAAGAGTAGATTTGAAGTTGTCTTCTCCGGCTACAACCGGTTTTATTTTTCGATTAATATCCATGTTTATCATTATTATAGTCACATACTTCCCGCAAACTTGCGATTTTCAGATCTGAAACTTAGAGACACCATTTTCTTTAGGTAATTTTCATACCTGAAAGTTGGTGAAGGAAGAGAGAAAATCGATGTTCAAACTGTGATGTTATGTTATTATTATCATATGAAAACCGACCATCACCATTACCCCAATTTGTTTTTACACCATCGCAGCCATCACTTGCCATCCATAAGATTTATAATTTCTTTTTCGCCAGATTTTAAGTCAATTAATTGTTTTTTTCTGTTTTGACTAGAAGAATATACGGTTTTTTAATGATTAATATAGTTTACATTTAAAAGAAAAAGAGTTAATTACATAATTGGTCCCTGTGTTTGTTCCAAAACAACGGGTCCAGTCCCTGGGTCGAAATTCCTTCGGACCCAGTCCCTGGACCCTATCTTTGGTTGCACGTTTAGTCCCTTTGTCACTTAAAATGACGAAAATACCCTTAATAAATATTTTTTATTATTTTTATTCAAAACAAAATCTTTTAAAAATAAAATAAAGAAACAATAAATCAAATTAAATCCCAACCACCCTCCATATCCCCAATTCTCTTCCAACTTCTCTACCATCTCTACACTTTTTAACTAATTACCTTTTTGACTAATTTTTTATTTTTACTTTTTTGTGGCAGTTTAGGGTGAAGCAATGAACTGACAAATGCCAGCTTGAGAGTTGTACTTTGTGCCTAATATGTTATACTTTTGAAAGAAAATTATAAAAGACTGAAAAGATGGAATTGTGTGAGCTTTTATGGTGACTGTTTTCTGTTGTGAACAAACAATTATTTTTCTTACTCTGTTTCCTTTTCTTCTTTGGGTGTATCAATAATGGTGATCCCCTTGGACCATGTCCAGGAGATTTCGTCGGTGCTGCCGGGACAGCGGCTTCCGGAGCTTTAGCCGGAGATTTCGTCGGTGCTGCGGGAGCGAAAGTGGGATAGGCGGCGGGAGATTAAGCGGCGGCGGCGGTTAGGATGGTGATGATGAGTGTGAGAACGATGATGTTTTTGAGATCCATGTTTTGTGTTTGTGTGTTTGGATAGATAGAGAGAGATGTTTGTGAAGAAGATGTTATTTTATTTGATTTATTGTTTTTTTTATTTTATTTTTAAAAGATAGATGTTATTTTATTTTGAATAAAAATAACAAAAAATATTTATTAAGGGTATTTTCGTCATTTTAAGTGACAAAGGGACCAAACGTGCAACCAAAGATAGGGTCCAGGGACTGGGTCCGAAGGAATTTCGACCCAGGGACTGGACCCGTTGTTTTGGAACAAACACAGGGACCAATTATGTAATTAACTCAAAGAAAAATTATTGACAAAAAGTTGCTTGTGGTGATGATCGTTGTGGTAGTTGGTGATGGGTGGTACCGTGATGGGGTGGGGTGGTGGGGTGGGTGTTGTTTTATATTTTTCTTTATAATTGGTGGTAGATGTTATTTGTGAGAGGTATTCTTTTTTTGTATTAATAATATTTTTTACTAAAAAAAAATGTTTATAAATAATATGTCATAAGTAGTCAAAATATTTGATTTTTCATGGACTTTCTGATGACATGTTAATAAAAATCAAATTAAAAATAAAATAGTTACCGGTTACCTAAATAGAAGGTAAACTAATACATTCAATAGACGTATATATAATTTTAGTAAATACAATAGAGGTTTTAAAAATTTAATGCATACAATAGTTTTTTATGCAAACTTTAATGCATTTAAAGTCAATTAACCCAACCAAATATAAGGCTAAACGGAATAGAGGCAAACGGAATAGAGGCAAACTCACCATGGTGAGTTTGCAACCCACGCGCGGGCCTTATCACGCTACTCAAAAGGTGAGTAAGTCACCGTGACGTGGAGGTGAGTGGCGGTGAGGTGGAGGCTGCTGCAAGGTGAGTTTCTCACCCATGGTGAGTTGTGTAGTGGTGGGCCCCACACTAATTTCAGTCGTTGGAGATTTTTTTTTTAAGAAAAAAAAACTTTTTTAAACCCCAATTTTTTTACATATAAATACCCACTAACTCAACCATTTTTAAGAACATATCTTTTAAATTTATAACCATTCTTACTTTCTTCAACCAAATTACTTTCTTCTTCAAACAAAATGTCTAATCAAAACACTCCACGACCCAACAAACGTCAACCAAGAACCCTCAACCGAAGCAATCCACCGACACCCCGACGACACTTTTCATCTACGAAACCCCTCACCGACCTTATTTCGACCTTACCCAAACCAACCTTACCAAAACCAACCTTACTGAAACCCGGTGCCATCGGAACAACGTGGCTTTCAATCTTTTGGGATGCAAACAAACACGTTTAGTGATTATGCGTCCCAATCTCCCTCGTGGCCATTTGGTCACTCCGGCTATCACTCGCAACCTCAAATGGGTGGTTCGTCATCATATCCACAAAATGATCCACCTAGGTCTCCAATTCATTCATTTAATCTCGGAGATTGCTATTACCCTCAGTCTTCCGAATCTTATCAAGAAACTGTTCAAGAAACTCAACAAGAGGACGTTGCCACCTCACCACCAAAGTCGAAGAAGAGAGCATCTCGCGCCCGCCAAACTAAGGTGGACAAACAAAGTACGTCCCGACAAACTGCGTGGATAGAAGAGGAAGAACGCGCGTTATGTAAAGGTTGGCGGTCCGTTTCTGAAGACAGTGTACATGGAAATACCAATAGGAATGAAGGCATGTGGACAAAGATATTAAACTACATAGAGAGCAAAACGCGACAGGAAGGTCGTCGGACCTACGATATGGTCCTGGGAAAATGGAAACAGGTTCGACCTGCCGTGTCGCGTTTTGCAGGAATTTACAGTAACGTGATACGTACGACGGAAAGTGGAGCGGCAGACGAAGACTACGTGCAAAAAGCGATGGCGATATATCATAATGAAGTTGACATTCCATTTAGATATCGTCATTGTTGGGACATCTTGAAATACAATCCGAAATTTCAAGATGTCGAGCCTCTAGATTTCAGCCAACCCTCTCAAGGAAGCAACAAGAAGCAGAAGTCATCTGGTTCTAGTTCGTTCAACACAGAGTCTGTAGACGCCAGTTTTAATCTGAATTCTAGTGTTGACGACGATGATGAGGTGGCTGAAGTTCCACCACCACCGACAGGGAGGGAAAAAGCAAGAGCTACGTTGAAAAAGAAAGGGAAAGGGTCGAAAGCTTCAGGATCGTCAACTATGAATGACGAAGCACTTGTTAGGCTGATGGTAAATGAGATGTCAGCTGGTGAGATTGAACAGCGGGATAAGTATATGCAAATCAAAGAAAGGGAGGTTGTTGTTGTGGAGTATAGAGCCGAACAAGAAGACATGAAGCTATATTTCCAAGACTACGATCACATGACCGGGTCCGGGCGAGCGGCATGAGAATTATTTCAGGCAAGACTCAAAACGAAGTATAACTGGGAGTTCTAGATTATCTATGTATCGTTTAAGTTTTTAATTTATCTATGTATCGTTTTAACGTTTTAATAAAGGTTTTAAATTTCGTTTACGTTTACTTAAATATTAATTTTTTTAGTTTATAAATAATAGTATTTAAATGAAAATGGTAAGGTGAGTTTGGTAAGGTGAGTTGGCGGTGAGTGCGTGATGAGTGTTATTTCCTGAGTAAAGTAGTTTGTTTTCTGAAGAGAGAAAGCTGACGTGACAGGGTGAGTTGGGGGTGAGTTTTGTTGCTTATTCCCTTTAGCCTAAGGTACCATATTTTACCAATTGTATCTTAATTAAACCGATTACATTTTCCTTTAATTAAACTGATTCATTTTTAATCATAAATTGTGTTCATAGGCCATCTAATCGGGCCCCATTCAAAGATTTCCTTTAATTAAATTCATTTTTAATCATAAATTGTGTTCATGGGCCATCTAATCGGGCTCCATTCAAAGATCTAAAATATATGTTTCATAGACTTTCGCTACAATTAAAGTAAGAGTTAATTACAAAAATCGTTATTAAGGTTTATCTCAAATTATAGATTTCGTCTCTAAGTTAAATAATCCATTTTTAGAAACTAATTACTATTTTCGTCCTTAAAATTTGCCCCAAATACGGATTTTCTCCCTAAAGTTTGTCCTCAATTACGGATTTGGTCCGTAAGGTTGCCCCAATTACGGGTGAAATTATAAATTAGGGACAAAAAGCGTAATTAATTTCTAAACTTTGACGATTTATGCAACTTTTTAAACTTAGGGGGAAAATCCATAATTTTGGATAACCATATGGAAAATTTATGTGATTAACTTTTTAATTAATTATAACTTTTTAGCCATTTAAATAATGCTAACGTTTGTAACTTCAATTATTCCCATTACACAGTTCATGGTATCAGAACAAATTCAGGAAAAGGTGTAGACTTGATGTCAGGATCGTTTAGGTTATGTAAACCCAAAGTATGTATAAATCAAGATCTTGATTACCAAAGAAATTTAGCAGCGGATGAACACCTTGATATTACAAGTTTTACGATCAAACAAATATTGTATTACGTAAAGAACAATAATGAATGTCGAATGTTAAGCCTCAATATATTGAAATAATATGAATCAATACACGTGTTTCTCTTTCTACAAGGATCTATATTTATAGACCTTGAGGCTAACCCTATCTATAATAGGAAACGTCTAAATATAATTACGATTCTATTCTAATTAGAATTTCTAAATTTCCGGAACAAGATAATTCAATAATTATCTTCAAGCAATAGAAACACCAACGGGCAGTAGTAATGGACATCTTCAGTAGTAACCAGCAGTAGTAACTGACTTGTAATTTTCAGCCGTAATAACTGTCTTCCATGTAGTATTAATGATCTTCATGCAATATCAATGAAACAATACTATCTTAACAGTATTAACTAAACATATTAATGAAACTAAAACTATTTTAACTAAGTTTTAATCTCAACAATATCCCCCTAACTTGAACTTTTATTATTGAATAAAGTACAAGTTTTTTAACATAGTTAACTACTTAAGATTTACACATTACTATCACTCATCTCTTTTTTTGGCCTCCTTCTCTTCAGCTTGCTTCTTCAATTCTTCATTCATCTGACTCACAGTCATCCACACCAGTTCATGTGTCATCCTAGAAGTTCTTAGACCATGTACTCTAACTGAGATCAGCTCTTGAAGTGTTCTTAATCCCAAATCATACCTTCTCTCAACTAGATAGAACTGCATTGCTCCATGCCTTCTAACTATTGAATGAACTCCACTTCTTTCATAAATATACCAGATGATGACAGGATTATTAGCACCTCCCTTTTTGAAAACTGTGCTTACCATCTTCACTTCAGGGTACAACATTCCATTTAGCCAATCCATTGTCATATCAGTACCAGAACATTCTCCTCTTGATTGAGAATAATTTCTAATACCAATATCATATATCCTCTGAATGTCTTCCCTTGAAAAATCTCTTATCATTCTGTAGAAAGTTGGTACCACATATTTCTTGTTGTCTGATCTAGTTACTACATATGTTGTCTTGTTTAGTCCTCCATAAAACTTCCAGTCAATGATCTCTGGCAACTCCACAGCTAGAGGTTTAATTTATAACCCTTCTTATCAATGTTGAGCAGTCATCTTCAAATATCTCAATATCTCCCTCCTTTTTTTCAATTGAGGCCTTGACTTTCTCTGTTGCAGTAGGTGCACATACATTGGAACTTCTTGCAGCAGTAGTAGTTGAAGCAGTAGCAACCTCACCTTGTCTTGGCTTTTTGCTTGGCACTTTAGTTGAATGAGACTTCTTCCTCTTCAACTACTTTGAATGACTTGGCTTTGCTGGAGCAAAAGGATTGTGGATTTCTTTTCCTTGAGCATCATACATCACTCGTCTCTTGAGCTTGTTTTATTGCTCTTTCCAACTCATATTGTTCTTGATTTTGCTTTTTAGTTAGTTGGATCTTCTTTAGGCTATCCTTCTTTTTCTCTTTTCCCACCAGGGCAAGCAGATTCCGCATTTTCATTGGACCCAATGATTTACCACTGTAGCCCTTTGATTTTAGATAAGTCATGAACTTGTGCTTGTAACCTGCTAGTTTTTCCTGTGTTGACTGTTTCTTAACCACATTCTTTTTCTTCTCTGCTTCTTCTTGTTTTCTTATCATGGTTAGATCTCTTTCATGCTCAGCTAATAAAAACAAGTGCTCTTCTTCCAACCTATTGATTTTATCCAATTCAGCTTGTTGAAGTTTAGAGTGAACTTCTCTTATAATCTTTAGATGGGTACCAACATCTAACTCTTTTAAGGCCAGTTGGAAAGCAGCTAACTCAGTCAGCTTCTCTTCCCTCTCTTTCCTTTTCTTATCCTTATCCTTCTTGTTTTCCTCCACTACAACCTTATTTCCCTTAGTTTTATTAGTTGGTTGAGCTTGTGGTCTGGAACTGGGATCAGTAATAAAGGTGTAGATGGATCAGTAATAAATTCAACTCCTTCAACCATTCTTGTTCTATCATCTCTCGTTGGAATTGAAACTCCTTTTTCCTTTGGCATGGAAGCTTGTTCCTTCTTTCTATGTTCAATGATTTTGCTTCTTTCCAGTTTCAGAAGCTCTGCAGCAACTGCTTGTTCATCAACAGCTTGAGTAGATGCTTCAGTAGTAACAGTTGTCAATTGTAGCTTCTGTGAAAATTGTTGTAGGAGCTTCTGAAAAGACAATAGTAGGAGCTTCTCCAATATGAATAAAAACAGAGATACCTTCAGTAAAAACACCCTCAGTAGACATGTTCCCTAGAACTGGAGCTTCAGTAGAAAAAGATTGTTCAACAGTAGAACTGGATCAGTATTAACAACCGTAAAAACTGGAGCAGTATTAACAAACTCTTCAGTAGAAATGATAATAGGAGATGCAGTAGTAATGGTGGCAGTAGAAACAGAAGAAATAATTTTAGTATTAACCATTTGCTCCCCCTCAACCATTTGCGCCCCCTCAACAACAGCCTTATCAGCAACTATCTGATCCCCCTCAGTATAAATAATTACTTGATCCTCCTCATCGTCAACCTCAAAACCAACATCATCCTTCTCAGCCTTCTCCCCCTTATATTCAGTAACAGAATCAATTTCAACATCCATGCTTACAACTTCAGTATTAATTTCCTCCTTCACCTCAGAAGTTGCAGTTATAACAATATCATCACTTTTTCTTTCTTCCTCCCCCTTAACTACTTCAGCATCAGTTGCTTCATCTTCCATTGACAAAATATCATCATCTTCTTTCTCCCCCTTTTTGTTATCATTTGGGGTGTCATCTGAAGAAGTAGAAGAACTAGTAGAGATTGGAGAGGTACCAACATCCTTGCTTTCTTTCTTTGGTTTCATCAAGTATTCTGATAGTTGCTTTTGTTGTTTTTAACCAGCTGATAGACTAAGGCTGCTAAGGTTTCAAGTTCATCCTTTTGTTTTTCAACCTTAACAATGAAAGTGGCACACATTTCCAACAATTCCAGGGGTGAATAGTTATATCTATCCTCACTCCTTGCCTGTTGGGTACCAACAAGTTGTGGATCATAGGATGTAGAGGTACCCTTCTGCCCAACAGAAGTTGTTCCCTCCCCCAAGGTCTCTTGGTGCCTGGGACCACTTTCTAAAGATGCCACAAAAGCAACATCAATAGGTTGTGTTGCCGTGAGTTGGGTCTTAGTTCCTTTCAAACTGGGATGTGCTCCACTAGAAGAAGTAGAATCAATAGTAGTTTGAGCCCTTCCCACATGGTCATCCCCCTCCTTAGAGACCACCTCAGTAAGCCTGGGAGATGGCTCATTGGTTTCCCATTGAAAATAATCACCTGAAGATTGTTCAGGTAAGGAAGTGGTAAAAATTGAAAGAGGGGTAGGTTTAGGCTTAAGAGACTGAGGAACTCTCTTATACTTTCTTGTAAAAGTAGCAATCAATGGAGGTGTTTGAAGAGGTGTAGAATCAGATGGGTTTACAGGCTCTGTCACATTGTGATTACATTGGTGACAATTGTAACTAGAGGACTGCTCACAGTAGTAATTGGAGGGACAATTGTAGTAGAAACTGTAGTAGTTTCCTCAGTAGTAATGGGTGCAGTTCTTGCAGATGGAACTGCAGAGGTACTTGTAGTAGAAACATGAAGAAATGGGGGTTGAGACAGAGGTAAAGTTACTTGTCTCTCATCTGTAGCAGATGTTGCCACCACCATATTAGAGAATAGTGGTGTAACATGGTTAGAAAATCCTTTATTTTGCCTTCTCATGTTAGCAAAAACCTTTTTACCATGAGAGTGGGCAGGAAAAACAGTTTGGGATCTTGTAAGATCCATGATTTCACAGTTTAACACATGTTGTAGGAATCTTGGGTACATCAAACATTTTTGTGCAGAATGTCCCAAGTTCCAAAGCATTCCATCAAAGATAAGTTTGGAAAAGTTAAAGGTCTGGTTTGTAGCAAGACAAACCATGGCAGTAGCCAAGGAATAACTTGCTTCATTCCAGCCTGTTCTCTTTTGAGAAAGACATTGCTGAAGGGTATGGAGTAGAAACTTCCATTGAGGGGAAAATAGTCATTTTTGAAAAGTTGTGGTGTTCAGTTTCCCCTCATACCCCTATCCTTTGCAAGTTTTGAAAAACATTTTCAGTAGGTAAAGAACTTATACCTTCTCCATCCTGGAGTTGAAGATGTGTTCGTAGAGTAGCTTCTGAAATTGTAACTTTGGTACCATCAACTATAGCATTGATCACGGATACTTCTTGTTCTGAAGAAACAACTGCAGTTTCCCAGAACTCTCTAATATGTTCTTCATGTATTTTTGAGCTTACAGTTAGAGAAAACTTGATGTGACTCTGTCTCAAGAAATCAACAATGGGGTGAAAATATTTGTTGTCTTTGTACTTTAATAAACAAGCAACTAAATTATGGCTTTCAAAGAAATGTAATTCGGCCATTGATGTTCGAAATCTAGTTTTCCCAAAATAAGCTTTTTCTAGATTACGACACCGGGAAGTGTACCCTTATCGATCGTAGTAAAGTATAGGCAAATTTTGGGTTCGAACTCGGGGACTACTGTAAATTGAGAATTTAGCTAAAAAGTAACAAGTAACAAGTAACAAGTGGGGTTTTGTCTTAGGAAGAATAAATGTAAAAACGATTAAAAAATGATTTTGTATTTCAAATATGGATCAAGGACGCTTGTTTGAACCGTTCACGAATATATAATCTTTCCTAAGTATGAAATGTTGATAAACTTCCAACTTAAAATCAACTGTGCAACCGTTCCTTTCGAATACGGTTAACACCCCAAATAATTGTGCATAAAGTATCAAGCCAATGTGTGAGACTTAATCTTTAAGCTTCCTTTCGAATAGCTTACTAATCAATAAAACCGATTTCTCTTAATTTATCAACTAGCATTTGGGTTTAATCTTACTTATTTCAATTACTATTAACGATTCCTTTCGAATACCGTTAATTTTCTATCAACTATAGACCGGTCGATATATTCATTCTTATTATAGCAAAATCGAATTCCTTTCGAATACCCGATTTTTAAATAAGAAAATAAGCAATTTAATAATTTCTTAAAGCTTAAACCCAAACGGATCCCCAATTAACCAAACACACATCAATCAAGCAATTTCATACTTAAAATTAATCATACAAACGATCATATATCCAAGCAAACGTAAAATGAAATTAGCTACGCATAATATTAATCAAATACAAATTATAATAAAAAGACATGATTCTATTGAACTGAAAGAGTAATGAGTTCAATACCAAACGAAAATAACACTTGCAAATAGTATCCAAAGTAGCAAAATGATGTAAATAGACTAAAATACGTTCAAAGATTATAGCAAAAATTCCCAAAATATTGTGATTGCTTCTTGTCTCCTTCTCCAATGATTGAGAATTGAGAGACAATTGATAAGATAATGATGATGATCCCATTACTGTCCAAAAATCGTGGTTCATATGCAGTCCAAAAAGTCCCTTAAGTTTCCTTCATCAATGACAATTAAAACTCAACTTGTAACAGCAATTAGCCTAGGTGCGGCACACTTGTTCTGTGGTGCGGCGCACTTGGTGATCCGTGGGTTCAAGGAAGTTCAGCTATGATCAGGTGCCTAGCAGTTGTAGTAAATGCCTAGCAGTTGCTTCTCGCAACTTCCCAAATTGTTTTACTTCGCATCTTTTAGTCCCAAGACGACTCCTTTTGTTCAAAATATGACCAAAAACCTAAAATACATACTTTACACAAAATGTAAGTAATACGGGGTCTATCCATTACGTTCTGACACAAAAACATAACAAATGCCGCGAATAACTATGCATATAATTGAGCGACATCAACCATTGTTGTCTAGATTGAAATCTTTGTGAAGAATATTGAAGAAATATTTTATTTTGAGGTGCAATGGTAACCTTTAAAAAATTACTGTTCTTGATTTGAGAAATTTAATTAATTGAAAGATTAATTTTAAACCCTATTTATACGCTTAATTGTGTACAACTTGGCCTGTTGGATTGGACGCGCGCCGAAGTTTAAATTTGGAGGTCCAATCACAAACCGCCAAGTGTTAAAAGTTAGTTGCAACTTGAGATTTGACTTGTCAACGCAGTATTAACAGAGTAATCTTATCAATTAAGAATCCTCTGCAGTACTAATCGTTGTAGTATTAACACACTTGTCCGTAGTAATGAGGAAAGTATTGTAGTAATAACAAAAACGGCCCGTATTAACTGATCTGGTAGTAGTAATGTGAATTACTTGCAAGTATTAATCAGACATACAGTAGTAATGAAATTTCTAGCAGTATTAACCATTCTGGCAATATTAACAAAACATGGGCAGTATTAGCAATAATTCCCCTAGTAATGAAAACACTTGTCGTACTACTAAAAATTTGTCTAAGTGTGTTTCTACTGTTAATTTTGTAGTAGTAACATAATACAATGCTAAAGAGTAGAGCACTTAATTTCATGTGAAAGTTACTACTGCTTTCTCAAAGGGACTTTTTATTAAGATTTTAAGGGACCAAATTATATATTTTAATCCATGTTGATCATGCCAATATTGCTAATCAAGAATGTAAATCTTCCCACATCAAAAGCTTTTGTGAGAAGATCAGCAAACTGATTATCAGTGTCACACCCCGCCAAAGCGGAAAAACGGGTATGAAGAGCATCGATATCATAACACGAGTCATAGTAACAAAAAACCGTTTCAAGTCATTTGCATTAGGTGATAAAACATTTACAAGTTTGAAAATAACCAAAAGTTTAGCATTTCAGTACAACAAAATACATAAGTAAACATTTCAACGAAATTCCCAAAATAGATATATAGACAAGGTCTTCTCCGGAGTCGTGGTTCACGTGACTTGCCTGACCCGTCCGGTAGCTATGCACTTCAAGCCCTTACATTTCGTTTCCTGAAAACATGAGAAGAAGTGTCAACTAAAAAAAGTAGTTGAGTGGGTAACAGTTTTGGTAGTCCTTGACTAAAAGTGATTTCGGCAAAGTATGACAATACTTTAAAAGATGCTTTTCGGGTCCGTATATATATATACTCTCGGATAAAAGTGATTTCGGCAAAGTATAGCAATACTTTGTAAAGATGTTGTCGTATCCGTATATATATACTCTCAGATAATAAAAAAATGAGTTCGGAAAGGTAGAGAAATACCTCGTAAAAATGTTTACGGACAAGTATAGAAATACTTGTAAAGAATGTTTACGTTTCGGCAAGGTATAGCAATACTTGAAAAATAGTTTTCGGCACCGTATCTCTATATATAGATACGCGTAATGAACATACTTTGCACATCCATATATCTCTATATATATGGGTAAGGAAAATAGTTTGAACCTCCATATATCTCTACATATATATGGGTAAAGAATGTGGTTTGCCCCTCCGTATCTCTAAATATACGGGTAATGAAAATATTTTGTACCTCCATATATCTCTCTATATATATGTGGGTAAATAAAAATGCATATAAAGTAAAACATTGATTGTATAACGAACACGAAACTCTTGATATAATATGACTATAAGTGTTCACACTAAACCGAATTGAACTGATCGTGAATATGGCCCCTTACCACGCACTATCTACGGAGCGAAAAATATCTAGCATATGTACTTAGGTTGCGCCACCTAAATAAGGAACGATCATTTCTTAAGTATCGATACCTATAATACTATACGGCTAAGTAAGGTAATAGTGTGCAACGGAATGAAAACCAGGTGCTTAATTTGAAAACTGATAGTAGGCACTTAAGTCTCGTTATATTCCTATCAAGATTTTACGGAGATGCCAACCCGTGGATTTAAGACAACAATCAATCATTTGAAAATAAAAGCAATGATAAGTAAAAAAAATACGCATTTAATGTATCAAAAAGCATTTAGTTTCTCATGTTTCCCCCAAAAATCGTAAGAAAATAGTAGAAATAGTGGGGATGTAACTCACGGATTGCGAAGAATAAAGCTCGTGCGGAAAAATGGAATCGAACATGTCGGAAATCGAAGGAAACTTAGAACATACCAATTTTGAGTAAGCGATATAATTTATCAAATTATATGTTTGTTAGTCAACGAAATGCTTTAGTTTTGGAAGTTATGTTCAGGTCTAGTGAAGGTCGGGCAGCGCTTCTGCGCTTTAGGTTTTAATCCAATTTTCCAAACACTTACCCGCTTACAATTCTTATAACTATCTTTTTTTAATTTACCAACCCAAAAAGACGTTTATATGTTCAAAATGTCACTTTAATACTAGTTAAAGTCATTACAGTTAGTTCTGGACCGATACGTGAAATATCGGGCTTAAAGTTGCGTTTTACAGCGAGTTTAATAAGATTTCGGGACCTGATCCCAGTTACGTACAGTAACTGTAGTTACGCTACATATAACTGTAGTTACGCTACATGTAACCGTAGTTACGCTAGCGTAACTATAGTTACGTTAGCGAAACTGAGATCAGCTCGAAAAGTTCGTCAAAAATCGTTTTCGTGTTGGAATTTCATATTTTGGTGGAGTATTTCGACATGTAGTGATAGAAACCTCAAAACACATTATAAATGACAGTTTATAGCAACTTATTAACCCCAAAAAGCTAAGATTTATATAACGACCCGTTTTGTATGTAAATGGGTTATAAAACTTAAAAAATCATATTTTTAAGTGTTAGATCTTACATGCAAGATGATTCTTAGTAAAAACAGTAAATGGATGAGTTTTTTACCGGAGGGAAATGGTTTGATGACGATTGGTTGGTGATTTAAGCTCCAAAATGAGGAAAACGTTTATGAAATCAAAAGGATGAACACTTCCTTTCTTTCTTTGACTTTTAGGACGATTTTAGTGGTGTTTTTATGTGATTTTCTTTGAAATAAGTGGATGTAATATGTGATCTCTAGAGAGAGTTGAAAGGAAAAGTGTGTGTGTGTGTTTTGTTTTTGTTAGAATGAAAGAAAAGAAAAGAACAAGTGCGGTATAGAGGGTGTGATGGGTACAACTCTGTACCACTAGGGGGTCCACTCGGTGTATTACAGGTGTTGGGGACGTCAAGGAAAGTTCACCAATCGATCAACATGCAAAAGTGACTCAGCACGCTAGTTACGCTAGCGTAACTGTAGTTACGTTGCGTAACTGCATAGTTATGTTGCGTAACTATTCCAGATAGTTACGCTGCGTAACTGCCTAGTTACGCCAGCGTAACTGCTAAATTACGCCAACGTAACTGCTTAGTTACGATGGTTTCTGAAAATTTTCGTTTTTCGCTATCGTTAAGCATTTTCGTTAGTTGAAAGTTTACGATTAAATATGAAATGAACTTAGGAAAGTTTATTATGAGTTTTCTTGGTATTAGGGTTCATTTATTGATTCTTATATCGATTCCGACACAAACACGTCCACGGTAAAAGTACAATTAAGAACAAAAACAGATATATCGAAGATATTGAACAAGAAATTATCCTGAATTTTTGACGATTGTCACATTCTCCCCGGGTTAAAAGGAATTTCGTCCCGAAATTGATTCGCTTCATCGGGAGGAAGATTCTTTGAACAGATGTGGATGCTTCTGATGAATCTGGACTTCACGTTCCCACGTGAATTCATGACCTCGTCGGGAATTCCACCGAACTCTGACAATGAATCTTCTTGAATTGCTTGACCTCTCGGTCAACAACCTCAAGTGTTTCTCCGATGAGATGGAGTTTATTGTCGATCTGGACCTCTTCCAATGGGATGATAATGGTTTCATCAAACAGGCACTTTTCAAGTGCGAGACGTGGAAAAACGTTGTGGATGCTAGAGAGTTCTTGAGGGAGTTAGATTCGATAGTTACCGGGTAGAGTCATTCTATCACCCCGAATGGTCTGGTGTATCTCGAGCTTAGCTTGCCCTGCTTCCCGAAACGGGTTACCCCTTTCCAAGGCGATATCTTGAGGAGTACTCTATCGCTGACCTGGAATTCGAGGGGTTTCCTTCGGTTGTCAGTATAGCTCATCTGCCTGCTTCGGGATGTCTTCAGCCTTTCCCGAATGGTCGTGGTTTTGATGATGGTTCTCTGGTCGATGTCGAGCCTTGTTAATTGTCGATCGCCGGCTGCTAACCAATAGGGTGGTGACTGACACTTGCGTCCGTATAAGGCCTCGAATGGCGCGCACTTGATGCTAGCATGGTAGCCGTTATTGTAGGAGAACTCAACCAAAGGTAGGTGAGCGTCTTAACTTCCTCCGGAGTCAACTACACACGCTCTTAGCATGTCCTCAATTGTTTGGATCGTTCTTTCATTCTGATTATCGGTCTGGGAATGGTAGGTTGTGCCAAGGTCTAGTCGGGTCCCGAGATATTTGTGGAGTGCATTCGAAAATTGGGCGTGAATCGACTATCCCCGTTGGATATGGTGGAGAGAGGCGTTCCATGACGAGAGATGATCTCGTTGATGTAGACTTAAGTGAACTTTTCCATCTAGTAGTTCTATCGGACAGGTAGAAAGTGTGCAGATTTCGCTAACCGATCCATGGTGACTTAAATCGTGTTATTCCCCTTTGTCTTACGAGGCAATTTGGTTACAAAATCCATGGAGATTGTTTCCCACTTCTACAGGGGAATCTCTGGCTGTTGCGGTAGGCCTAATGGTTTCTGATATTCGCCTTGACCTTAGAGAAAGTTAAGCACTTAGCTACGTACGATGCGATTTCCTACTTCATGCCTGGCCACCAATAATATTCTCGGGGATCAGAATGCACATCTCGAGAATTTGACGTACAACTTCTGATCTCTAAGAAGTTCTAGAATGAGTTTCAAGTGTTTCGCGTGGTCTTGCTTATTCCGTGAATAGGTGAGGATGTCGTCTATGAATGTGATCACAAAATTGTTCGGATATGGTCTACACACCCGATTCATCAAACCCATGAATAGTGACAGTGAGTTGGTCAGACCGAATGGCATAACCAGAAACTCGTAATGCCCGCAACGATTTCGAAAAGCGGTTAGGAATATTGGGTTCACTGACTCGAACCTGATGATACCATGAACGGAGATCGATCTTTAAGAAGTAAGTCGCACCTTACAACTGGTCGATTAGATCGTCGATTCGAGGAAGAGGGTATCGGTTCCTGACGTCAGTTTAACGAGTTTATGGGAATCGCACACATCATGACAGATACGTCATTCTTCTTAACTAAGAGGATTGGCGCTCCCCAAGATGACGTACTAGGACGAATTTCGTCGAAACAGACTATTTCAGCTCGGAATCGAGCTAATCAGTCCATTCCGACGTTGACTTCGAAACTTTTCAGTTGTAGGGGGACGAGATTTATGGGGAAGGTCTTATTGGTTAGGCAAACTGAACATCCAAGGATTTCGTCCTTAGCTTCGAACTCTCGACCCTTAGTGTACTCTTAGGTGAAGCTATCCCTAAGGACTTTAAATCCTAGATTAATAAGGGTTCTAAAACCTAAGGATACAAAGCTTCTCTCTGCTCCTTAATTGAATAATATCGATGCGTAATGGTTATTTACTAAAAATGTACCTGTCACTGGCTTCTTTCCTTGACTGTCAGCATTCTTTCGGCAATGTCTGGAGTGGTGCCCCAATTTGCTACATGTATAGCACACCGGGAAATATCCAATATGGTGGAAGTTGCATTTGCCGCATTTGGGGTGCGGCCCATCGTAAGTTCGGGTTTCGGTTGTGGGTTTCTTGTTGCGGTTGTTCCCCATTGTTTGGTGATCAGCCTTCCGTTTCTTACTCTCCTTTCGCTCGACGGGTGCTGGATGGAGAAGGAGGTTATTGTTTCCGGAGGTTTCACCTTCTTCTTGTTTGACTGGTACTGGAAAGATAAGGGGGTTATTGTTCCCGAGGTTTTCACCTTCCTCTTGTTTGACTGTGGTTGGAAAGAGGTGGAGGTTATGGTCATTGTTGTTCTCCTGGTGGTTGTTTTGGGGGTGGTTATCCCCGAAAATTTTATCGTTGACCCCAGCGATGATGTGGGCGATCATGTTTGGGAGTGCTGCTTTGAGTTGCACAGTAATCTGCTCGGCTAATAGGTCAGTGTGGCTTCTCTTGTGAGGCATGATTCTACAATGGAAATAAGGAAACTAGTTTACAATGCACGAATAAGAATATGCGATAAGGATTTACAACAATAAGGTATATAGGAAAGATAGATAGCGCACGCACGATACGCGATTAAGGAATGATTATATAATTCAAGCATAAGAGACAAGGATAATAAAGGTAGAAATTTCATTCCATAATAAAGGTAGTCGGTTACAAGGTTCATAATAGTAAGGAAAGTTCAAAACACAAATACGATACATTCTTAAGTTGTGTACAAGTACGGAAAAATTTCAACTTAAGCTAAGGTACAATACATAATAAAAGGAAATAATCTAACGACGCCTATCCAGGAACATCTTCATCAAGATGATGACTATCAGGGTTCACGTAACCGAGCATGCGCTCACGAGGCGCTGAACAGTCCTCAAGATGGCTTGAGTTGTAGAGACGACTCGGAGGGACTGCTCAAATAAGCGGTCAGCTGCATCTGAGACCTGGAACAGGAGATGAGCCCGCTGCTCAGCCTCCTCAGTAAGTCCCTGAAGGTCTCGACGGAGTGCGTGATACTCGGTCGGGGTGAACTTCTGACTAGGTGGCATCATCGGTGGTCGAGACAGTCCTGCGCCGTCAGGGCGCTGCATCGAGTAACCTTGAAGTAGCTCCCACGTGTAGCGCTCCATGGTCGGCGTGGGCGATGTCGCGTATGGGTTCTCGGGGTGTAGCGGAATCTGAGGAGTACCAGCTTTGATTGAGTTGGGAGTCGCCTGTCCCATCATGCGATTTGATAAGTGACCGGGAAGGGTGACCTGCTTACGAGCAGTCATATATATGTGCGGTCCTCGTCGTTGTGGAGCTGCGACGGAGCCCGGTGGAACGGTAGTTAGGGCAGTCCTCGTACTGGATGTATTGTAGCTGTTGGCAATGGCTTTGTAGCTCTCCTCCGAAGAGTCGGTAGGTTCGTGGTGTTGAGTTCCCGACGCGGTGATGTCGTCAGAAACCTCAGTCGAGAATACGGTTCGGGAGTGCGAGTGCGAACGAGAATGTGACGATCGGAACATGTCGTAACTACGAATAGACGATACACGTGAGTATGGGGGAAAAAGGAAAAATGTAAATGGCAGTGCATGTACGGGTCAGTCACGTGAGAATCGGGAATCAGTGGGGATCGGGAACTTTTGACTCGAAAAATGTTAACAATAGCAATTACGTTCCGTTCTTGTATAGTTTATTCCGAACTAGGCGTAGTTGGCCAAAATACGCGTAGTTAGTAATGAACCATGCATTTGCGGAATTAATCCACTAAAGTTTAAAACTCGTGTAATGTTTTTTCGAAAAATCCTTGGTTATAGTTTGGTTTCGAAAATTTTGAAAATTTTGAAAACCCGTATTCACTATAAGCTTGTGCTCTGATACCAAGTCTGCCACACCCCACTACAGCGGAAACACGGGATGTGAAGAGCGTCGATATCATAACACGAGTCATAGTAACATAAAACGGTTTCAAGTCATTTGCATTTAGTGATAAAACGTTTACAAGTTTGAATATAACCAAGAGTTTAGCATTTCACTTCAACAAAATACATAATTAAACATTTCAACGAAATTCCCAAAAATAGATATATAGACAAGGTCTTCTCCCGATTCGTGGTTCACGTGACTTGCCTGACCCGTCCCATAGCTATGAACTTCAAGCCCTTACATTTCGTTTCCTGAAAACATGAGAAGAAGTGTCAACTACAAAAAGTAGTTGAGTGAGTTACAGTTTTGGTAGTCCTTGACTAAAAATGATTTCGGAAAAGTATGGCAATACTTTAAAAGATGCTTTTCGGGTCCGTATATATATATACTCTCGGATAAACGTGATTTCGGAAAAGTATAACAATACTTTGTAAAGATGTTGTCGGGTACGTATATATATACTCTCGGATAAAAAAAATGAGTCCGGCAAGGTATAGAAATACCTTGTAAAAATGCTTACGGAAAAGTATAGCAATACTTGTAAAGAATGTTTACGTTTCGGCAAGGTATAGCATTACCTTGTAAAAATATTTACCGACAAGTATAGCAATACTTGAAAAATAGTTTTCGGCACCGTATCTCTATATATAGATACGGGTAATGAACATAGTTTGAACATCCATATATCTCTCTATATATATGGGTAAGGAAAATAGTTTGAACCTCCATATATCTCTACATATATATGGGTAAAGAATGTGGTTTGCTCCTCCGTATCTCTAAATATACAGGTAATGAAAATAGTTTGTACCTCAATATATATATATATATATATATATATATATATATATATATATATATATATATATATATATATATATATATATATATATATATATATATATATATATATATATATATGTATATATGGGTAGAGAAAAATGCGTATAAAGTAAAACATTGATTGTATAACGAACACCGACCTCTTGCTAAAATATGACTATAAGTGTTCACACTAAACCGAAGTTAACCGATCGTGAATATGGCCCCTCACCCCGCACTATCTACGGAGCGAAAAATATATAGCATATGTACTTAGGTTGCGCCACCTAAGTAAGGAACTATCATTTCCTAAGTATCGATACCTATAATACTATACGGCTAAGTAAGCTAATAGTGTGCAACAGAATGAAAACCAGGCCCTCAATTTGAAAACTGATAGTAGGCACTTAAGTCTCGTTATATTCCTATCAAGAGTTTACGGAGATGCGAACCTGTGGCATTTAAGACAACAATCAATCATTTGAAACACAAAGCAATGATAAGTAAAAACATACGCATTTAATGTGTCAAAAAGCATTTAGTTTCTCATGTTTCCCCCAAAAATCGTAAAAAAAAAATAGTAGAAATAGTGGGATGTAACTCACGGATTGCGAAGAATAAAGCTCGTGCGGAAAACGTAATCGACGCGCCGGAAATTGAAGGAACCTTAGAACATACCAAGTTTGAGTAAGCGATATAATTTATTAAATTATATGTTTGTTAGTCAAATTAATGCTTTAGTTTTGGAAGTTATGTTCAGGTCTAATGAAGGTCGGGCAGCGCTTCCGCTCTGTAGTTTTTAATCCAATTTTCCAAACACTTACCCGCTTACAATTCTTATAACTATCTTTAATTTAATTTACCCACCAAAAAAAGATGTTTATATGTTCAAAATGTCACTTTAATACTAGTTAAAGTCATTACAGTTAGTTCTGGACCGATACGTGAAATATCGGGCTTAAAGTTGCGTTTTACAGCGAGTTTAATAAGATTTCGGGACCTGATCTCAGTTAGGTAGCGTAACTGTAGTTACGCTAGCGTAAAGATAGTTACGTTAGCAAAACTGAGATCAGCTCCAAAAGTTCGTCAAAAATCATTTTCGTGTTGGAATTTCATATTTTGGTGGAGTATTTCGACATGTAGTGATAGAAACCTCAAAACACATTATAAATGACAGTTTATAGCAACTGTTTAACCCCAAAAAGCTAAGATTTATAAAACGACCTGTTTTGTATGTAAATGGGTTATAAAACTTCAAAAATCATATTTTTAAGTGTTAGATCTTACATGCAAGATGATTCTTAGTAAAAACAGTAAATGCATGAGGTTTTTACCGGAGGTAAATGGTTTAATGACAATTGGTTGGTGATTTAAGCTCCAAAATGAAGAAAACGTTTATGAAATCAAAATGATGAACACTTCCTTTCTTTCTTTGACTCTTAGGACGATTTTAGTGGTGTTTGTATGTTATTTTCTTTGAAATAAGTGGATGTAATATGTGATCTCTAGAGAGAGCTGAAAGGAAAATTGTGTGTGTGTTTTGTTTTTGTTAGAATGAAAGATAAGAAAAGAACAAGTGAGGTATCGAGGGTGTGATGGGTATAGCTCTGCACCACTAGGGGGTCCAATCGGTGTATTACAAGTGTTGGGGACGTCAAGGCAAGTGCACCAATCGATCAACATGCAAAAGTGACTCAGCACGCTAGTTACGCTAGCGAAACTATAGTTTCGTTGCGTAACTATTCCAGATAGTTACGATGCGTAACTATTCCAGATAGTTAAGCTGCGTAACTATTCTAGATAGTTACGCTGCGTAACTGCTTAGTTACGTTGGGTAACTGCCTAGTTACGCCAGCGTAACTGCCTAGTTACGCTAGCGTAACTGCTTAGTTACGCTGGTTTCTGAAAAATTTTGTTTTTCGCTATCGTTAAGCATTTTCGTTAGTTGAAAGTTTACGATTAGTTATGAAATGAACTTAGGAAAGTTTATTATGAGTTTTCTTGGTATTAGGGTTCATTTATTGATTCTGATATCTATTCCGACACAAACACGTTCACGGTAAAAGTACAGTTAAGAACAAAAACAGATATCTCGAAGATATTGAACACGGAATTATACTGAATTTTGGACGGTTGTCATAATCAGTATGAACCTTTTCAACATGTATTAATTTCTTTTCATTACAATCTCTTATAAAATGGTATCTTATCTCAATGTGCTTTGTCTTGGAGTGCTTCACTGGATTGTTAATGATGTCTATTGTGCTCTTGTTGTCTATGTAAATTGGAGTGAAGATGGTAGTGTTCTTTTGATCACACACTTGTAATACACTAAGCAGATTGTATTGTAGCTGTTGCACATAGAAGACATCCTTGAAGCTGATTCTTCCATTACTAACAATTCCTTTCCTAGTAATTTTCCATCCTTTTGGATTTCCTCCAAAGGAAACATACCCTCCATTGAATTTCTAAAAGTTCTAAAGGCAAGAGATGTTGCCCGTCATGTGCCTGGAACAACCACTATCTACATGCCAAATGCTCTCTTCATCTTTTGTTGGCTCTGCACATATACAAAGAAATTAGTTTCTGGTGGGGACCCAAGCCAAAGTTTACTTGAGTTTTCCCATTTCATCAAAGTAATTCACCTTCCTTTGGACTAAGTTTGAGAAATCAGGTGGACTAGGTGGTTGAGTTACTTTGATCTTTGGTTGCCATACTCGTTTAATGGATTTTACTTTTGAAACATGTGTAGTATTAACAAGCTTTGGTTTAGCAGTAGGAACAGATACTAGTTTAACAAAAAAAAAATTACAGTATTAACACTTGCAGTAGTAACAGAGTTACGTTTTGCAGTATTAACACCATTATGTTTAACAATATTAACACGTGCAGTATTAACAAAACTTTGTTTAGCAGTATTAATCCTATTTCTACTGTTGTGAAAAGAATTTTTGTTAATACCTCTGCTACCCGATGCAGTATTAACAGAGTTATTCCTTACAGTATTAACTCTATTACTACTGTTCAAGGCAGGTTTTCTTTCAGGTACATTTATGGTTTTTGAAGCATGTGTTTCCATGATTTTCAACCTTGCTAGTATACCACAAACCCCTATGTTGCTTTTGAAGCATTTTCTTTTGATTTTCAGGGTTATAAAAGCAGATTTTTGCATAGTGATTAGCTTTTCCACAAATAAAACACACTTTAACTGGTCTCTTAGGAAGTTGTCCCTTTTGAATTTACAATTGGTTCCTATTTCTTTGATTTCCTCGTGTATCTATATGAACCCAAGACTTTTCTTTTTCCTTAGGACCTTTTGTGTTTTTACAGCAGTTACAATCAGACTTAGTTGTCTTCTTAGGATATTTATTGGGCACCAAAGACACCAGAAATTGTGAAGATTGTTGAATAACTCCTTCAATTGTGATTAAGTGATTTTCCAAAGGAATATCCTTGTTTTCACAATATTCAGTTTACTCTCTTCAACTAAGTCCTCAATCAGAACTTCATCATAGTTGATTGGGTCAACTTTGAATGATTATGTTGGAGATTTCTGTGAAATGGGGATTCTAGGTTCATCTAAAGATGGAGGGATATAGTTTTGATTAAATGGTGGGGCTACTTCTTTATAACCTAATCCAACTTTTACTTTTCCATGGATTTGTTGTTGAATAAGGTTATTTACAGATTTGGAAGCATATTCTAGTTTCCCTAAATTTAACCCAACTTTATCTTTATCCTCAACTAATCTTTTAATTTCTTTCCTAGCATCCTGGAGCTTAACTAATAGATCATCTCTTTGCCATTCAACCAAATTAATCTTTTCCTAATAACTTAACTCAATAGTTTTATAAGACTTAATCTGATTTTCTAGATTTTCTATACCCCTAGAGCTGATCTTCTTTGTTCTTCTAATGTTTTAAGTTAGTCACACAACAGTTGATTATGATTTCTATACTTAAGCATGACTTCCTTACAATCAGTAAAACAAGGTTTGGAATTTACCTCAGCCATGAGAGATGATGTTGTCGTGTCCTTTGACGAAGAATCAATGGCCATCAAGGATTGAATGAGATTGGATTCTTCACTCGATTATTGTTCATCTTCATCCCAGTTGTATCCAAGAATGTCTTCATATGGAGCAGTAGAAACAAGCACAGTAGAAACAGAAGTTGCAGTAGTATCAACTTCTTCCGTATTAACAACCTTTGCAGTAGAAACAGCACTAGTAGAAACAGAAGCAGTATCAATCACAAATGCCATTAATGATCTGTTTTGACTGGTTTCTTCTGCTAGGTCATTCCAGTCATATCCAAATACAACTTGCGTGATTAGTGCTTTTGATGTATTTTCTTGTGTGTTTCTTTAGTTGTTGAGCTTTGTCTTGTTTTTACACTCCCTTGAAAAGTGACCTGGTTCACCACAATCATAGCACTTCACTTTGCTTTTCTGGAAGACAACTCTGTCGTTGTTTCTTGGATTGAATCTTCTGCCAGTTCTGTTCACAAACCTCCTTGCCCTCAATGAAAGCATGGCCATCTGCCACTTGAGATCCATCCCTTCCCAATCATCTTGATGTATCTGCTTCAGATGTTCATTGGTTAAACAAGAGCTTTGTGAAATAAAAGCTTCAAAGTACATATATTCTCCACATTCATGTCGAGTTGTTCCAGCAGAAGGTGTGATAAGAGCAGTATTAAAATTGTTAATATTGTTGTTGTTGCTGCTTGGCTTCTTTGCTTCAACCTCAGCTTCAAAAACTCTTAGATCATTGTAGAGATCATCTAGTTCCATCTCCTCCAAAACATCACCCTGTCTGTATGAGAGAGTATAGATGATCCATTCATCCCCCAATGATCTTATGAATTTTCTATTGATATCATATTTATCAATTCTGACTCCTGCACTTCCTAGCTCTCCAGTAAGATTCTTGTATCTATCAAACATTTGAGTCATTCTTTCTTCCTTCAATGCCTTGAAGTTTTCATACTCTTGCTTGAGTAGAGCCTTCTTATTCTTCGTTGTATTCTTAGTTCCGATGAATCTCTTCTCCAAGGCTTCCCATAAAGACTTAGCAATCATTGTATCCTTCAAACTGAGATTGATATTCATTGAGAATAGCAATAAGAAGGATACTCAGAGCCTTTATCTCTGTTTGCTTCTCTCTTCTCTATAGATCAGTTGTGAGGCGAGTAACAGTTCCAGGCAATCCATCTGTTTATAGATGGGCAATCTCTTTGTTACCATTAACAATAACATCCCATACTGCATAGTCAGATAGCAGTATGTGTTGTTTGATACGTAGCTTCCAGAGATCAAAGTCGTTTCTGTTGAGTACAGGAACTTTGTTGACTAGCACGTCTGTCATGATTGTTGATTGATTTCTTCTTGTTGAAACTTCTAATAAACTTGTATATCAATGGATCTTGAGCACCTCTTGTGCTCTGATACCACTTGCCAGGATCGTTTAGGTTATGTAAACCCAAAGTATGTATAAACCAAGATCTTGATTATCAAGGAAGTTCAGCAGCGGATGAACACCTTGATATTACAAGTTTTACGATCAAAAAAATATTGTATTAATTAAAGAACAATGAATAACAATAATGAATGACGAATTTTAAGCCTCAATATATTGAAATAATATGAATTAATACACGTGTTTCTCTTTCTACAAGGATCTATATTTATAGACTTTGAGGCTAACCCTATCTATAATAGGAAACGTCTAAATACAATTACAATTCTATTCTAATTAGAATTGCTAAACTTGCGGAACAAGATAATTCAATAATTATCTTCAAGCAATAGAAACACCAACGGGGACAATAGTAATGGACATCTTCAGTAGTAACCAGCAGTAGTATCTGACTTGTAACTTCAGCTGTAGTAACTGTATTCCATACAATATTAATGATCTTCATACAGTATCAATGAAACAGTACTATCTGAACAGTATTAAATAAGCAGTATTAATGAAACTAAAACTATTTTAACTAAGTTTTAATCCCAACACTTGAGACCCTAATCTTCGAGATTTTTGGCATCAGTCATTATCCACTCCACAAAGATAATTTCGGACAACTCTTCTGACTCAATGGGGCATTACCTAGAGGGATACGAGCCGAGATTCGATTTCATAACTTATCAAGTAACAAATGTCTCTAGAATGTTTAAATAATTAATATGGTTTGCCCAAAATGAGATTGATAATTCTTTTTATATTATCAGTAGTCCTTAAACCCGTGTGTACATACGGACAGTTTCATAGTATTTATATATAAATCTATATTTTATATTATATTTTTTGATAATTTATTAAATAATGTGTCATGTAGTAAACAAAGAGTATGGTCGAAGAGAAAAGAAAAAAGAAATGTTTAATTGAATATTATGTAATTAATAAAAACAAAATAATAGTTTTATGTAGGTAATTTATACTTGTAGACATACAAACAATTTAAATTAATTTAATTTATAAATTTTGTACTAAATAGTTTTTGTTATAAACTTCTTAGACTTTATAAAGTTACATGTAATATTTTTAATTTGATTCAAAAGTTGCTATAGTAAGCAATTACTATGTATTTTTTAAAAATATGTAAAGTAAAATGTTTCAGAAGAAGAAATATCTAAAAAATTTCATAGTTTTTTCACTATTGTTATGATATGATCAAAAAACTAAATAACGTTGAGGGATATGATAATTTTGGTTGAAACTAAAAAATATGGGAGCCATGTATGTAAAAATTAAGATTATTAAGTAAGTTGTTAAAGAAATGAATTAAAGATTACGATTTTTAGTTGAATTGTGAATTAAATGATTAAATTTATTAAGTTACCAAAAAATAAAGAACTAAATTTACCTAACTTTTTAAACTTTCTTTTTTAATTCAGTATTTTAAATTAATTTTTTATAAGTTAAATATTCATATTTGTTATTCACATTTTATATTAGATTTAAAAAATTACATGTAATTAGATGTGATCACTATTTAAACTCAATTCAACAAGTGGATTATTTGGATTTGATGACATCGTTTGTTTATTTGGATTAGATTGGATAATATTATTTTGGATTTTAAATTTGTTTTTGAGTCATAGATATAAATTAAAATGTTAAAAACGTATTTATTATTTGATTGTTTGTTTAGTTTTTTGAAATGGATTAAATCATAACCAAATAGTTTGTTTTAGTTAAATTGGTTTTTTGTTTCATATGGTATAACTAAACATAAATTAATATGTTAATAACAAAACAAATATATATCGATAACAATGAAAAATGAAAAGTCATTACGTTGTGTTTTGTATAAATGAATATATCAAGACATTTAATTGCGTTTTGAAATTTTGAATTATAGGAGACAATTAATTATGTTTTAAAAATTAAAAAGTTAAAACGTATTTAGGTATCTTTGGAAAAAATAAAAGAGAAACGATTGTTATTATCTAGTTTAAGTAAGTTTTTATATTTATTTAAAAAAGGATTATTATTATCGTTATTGATTAATACGAGAGTTTTTAGAATTATATGGAGGTATTTTGGTTAAATGGTGGAATATTTGTTTAGAAAATATAAATTGAATAAAATGTTAAAAGTAGTTAATTAAATTGATTTTATAAACTATTCTAAATTAAGGCTTTCTATTGGTCAATAAAAGTTTGCTTTAATCAAATTCCTATTCTTTTATATATATATATATATATATATATATATATATATATATATATATATATATATATATATATATATATATATATATATATATATATATATATATATATATATATATATATAGAGGTGGGTTCATTTAGGAACCATCAATTATTTAGAACCATTAGGAACCATTTTTAGGCAAGGTGGCAATTTTGTAATTAAGTCAAATCCCCAAATTGGAAATCAATTAAAACCCACTTTAAAATACTAATTAACTTTAAATTAACATATCTAGAGTATAACTAGGTTTTAGGAAAAACTAAATACACCATTAAAACAAGCATTTAATTATCTTTCCAACGAGCACCCACTTGATATACTTTTGACGACTTTTTTTTTTTTTTTTTTTTTTTTTAGTGAGTTTCGGTATATACACTAGTGTATATACTAAATATTCACCAGTGTATATACTAATTCACCAAAAACACATCTAAACCATATACACTATACACTAGTGTATACACTATATTCACTAATGTATACGAATCTTTATATTAATTTCCTTTTAATTGTGAATACGCAATATACAAAAGTGAATATACAATATATATATACACAAGTGAATATACAATATACACCAGTGAATACGCAATATACACAAGTGAATATACAATATACACCCGTGAATACCATGTATTCAATAGAGAATACATCTTATACATTAGTGAATATAGTGTATACACTAGTGTATATTGTATAAATACACTAGTGTATAACTATACATTAGTGAATATAGTGTATACACTAGTGTATAAATACACTACTGTAGTCTATAAATACACTAGTGTATAACTATACATTAGTGAATATAGTGTATACACTAGTGTATAGTATATATGGTTCAGATGTGTTTTTTGTGAATTAGTATATACACTGGTGAATATTTAGTATATACACTAGTGTATATACCGAAACTCACTGTAAAAAAAAAAAAAAAAAAGTCGTCAAAAGTATATCAAGTGGGTGCTCGTTGGAAAGATAATTAAATGCTTGTTCTAATGGTGTATTTAGTTTTTCCTAAAACCTAGTTATACTCTAGATATGTTAATTTAAAGTTAATTAGGATTTTAAAGTGGTTTTAATTGATTTCCAATTTGGCTCTCAATTTTGACTTAATTACAAAATTGCCACCTTGAGTTTAATTACAAAATTGCCACCTTGCCTAAAAATGGTTCCTAAATAATTAAATGGTTCTTAAATGAAACCAACTCTATATATATATATATATATATATATATATATATATATATATATATAGAAGTAGGATCAAATAAAAAGTTTGAAATTTGTAAAAAGTGTAGGAAGTAATGTGGGCATGACACTTGGATGCTTAGGTGGCATTTAAAAAAAATATTTTTATTTTTATTTTTTTTTAATAAAAATAATAATATTTATTTATTAATTTTTTTTTTTTTTTTTTTTTTTTTTTTGAAAAAAAAAATTTATTTTTGGAAAAAAAAATTTTGAATTTTTTTTCGATAACCTCACCTGCCACGTCATATGATGCACACAAAACATACATATGATGCACGTAAAACATAAGATGCACATTAATAATTTACAAAAAAATATGATACACATTATTGATACACACAAAAAAATTATAATATTCAACTATGATGCACACATCAATGTTTATCATAGGTGTGCATCATAAATATACATCATATTTTTTTCTTGCATAACTTTTTTCGAGGCAAAAAAAAAAAAAAAAGTTCCCGAAAAAAAATAAATTCGTTTTTTTTTAATATTTTTTTATTAAAAATATTATTTTTTTATTAAAAAAATAAAAAAAATAATTTTTTTTACAAATGTGACACATGTCAATCCCACAATCCTTCCTACACTTTTTACAAATTTGAGACTTTTCACAAGAACCTTCCCCTATATATATATATATATATATATATATATATATATTAAGATGTTATATATCTTGATTTAATGGGTCGTACTATGTTAAAAAAAAAGGGAAAAAAAAAAGAAAAAAAGGAAAAAAAATTAAACTAAATGTACATATATTCGTTTGTGATTAATGGTATTGGGTCGACCCTAACCGTATCAAAAGTATCTATCGACTAACATTCTCAACTGGCTTATTTTGTCACCACAACTAAGTTGAACACACATAAGAATTGAATCCTACATTCATTATTGCATATAGTTTATGTAGTAACATTTTATTGGAAAATATAAATTAATAAGAAAAACAAATGTAAATTGTGCAATTTTAAATCATCTCATTTACTTAATTTATTATACTCTTCAATCACATCAACAAAATATAAACACGACATTATTTATAGATAAGGTATAAATATGTATAATAATAAAATGTTATCAAAAAAATATATAATTACCAACTTTTTATAATCAAGAGAAACAAAACAAGATTTTTCAAAGATAATAAAAGCGAAAGTAAATATGATTTTACGTATTGTTTTGTATGAAATCGTGTGATTTAAGTACTCTATGGTTTATTTATTTTTATTATGGGACGTTAATTGCAACTTTTTATCCATTGCATATAGTTTGTTTATTTCGATTTAGGACATAGGGAGTGGGTTAGTGGGTTTAGGTTGATGGGTTGAAAATATGTAATCCGAATCTAACCCATTATGAAATCAGATCGAAAATCTCAAACCTAACTCAAAACATATCAACCTGAACCCGACCCATCCTGATTAATAAATTGGTTAAATAGGTTAGTGGGTTAACATAGAGGTGTCAAGAAATGTGAATTTTGTCAAAAAATTAATGTTATTACATCTATAAAAAAAACCCCACTTACAAATGATAATAACATCCAAAAACAACCATATCTAGTTGGAGTACAACCACAAAATGACGAAGTTTCTTGTAATTTTTACTAATTATTATTATTATTTATTATACTTTATAATAAATATTCTTAGTAAAAATTATTTAAAAAATTTCGGATTATAAGGTCAACTCAGTTTTCTAAACTAACCCAAACCTAATCTAAAAAATATGATATTGTCAGATTAACAGGATTATAGAAGCTAACCTTTTTATTTTTATAACGATTTTAAGTTGGGTTTTAAATCGTATCCGAGTATTAAGATCTCCATAAAGATCTATCATTATTATCGGTAATTATGTTTTTATATACTACATACTACGAGTTGGCTAATGATAGCTATTTTTAAATAGACAAAAGTAAGATAATATCGTGTGGCGAAAACATTTTGAGTCTACCTTTTTTTCTTAGTTACAAATAAAAACAATAAACAAAATGCTGGAGGTCCTACATTCCACGTTCATTTTCGTCCTTACATTCTAGGGTTTGCAGAATTTATTTATTACATTAATTCTTTTATATATTCTTTTACTTATCATGTATTCATGTTATATCTTCATGGAGGAATAAGAAAATAAAATACTATTCGAAGTAGAAAGAAATTACCATTCAAAAACAAGAAAGACATCATTATAATACTCTAGGTATATAGTTACACATATAAAGTCTTCATAAACCAAAAAAGAAAAATGATTAAGATAGAAAGTGTCGTGCAAAACCAACAAAAGTGACTACCTATCCACAACCCTAAACTAACCCACTTTCCTATAAAAATCTTCATGTGTACTTTGTGTTTCCACCTTAGGTTGTAACTCAATCTTGTATTGGACTTTTTTTCGTCAATATACTTTTATGGAGGAAACCGGGGCTGGCGGCGCTACCGATTATTCAAGATTGTGTCCTAGAGGCCACTGGAGACCAGCCGAGGATGAAAAGCTCCGCCAGCTTGTTCAACAATATGGTCCTCAAAACTGGAACTCTATAGCTGAGAAGCTTCAAGGTAGATCAGGTATCATATAAATATCATCTATGATCAATCATCCATTATCAAGATTTTATATTTTATAGTAATCTTAATAAATAAAAAACTTAATTAGGTTTCAAGTACTTTTCTTGCTAGTCTTTTTTGGATGGATCCATTACATATGTAAAGTTTACCATAAAAAATATCGATGTTAATTAATTAATATTGCGTTCGATCATCTCTTTAGTTGATTTGTTTTTAGGTTAAGGAATTTATATTATCTTCAAGTTTGTATGTGCTCTTGGAGCTTAATTATTTACCACATATAGCAACTAATAGTGGTGATTATAAATACACCTATTTGTTAGTTTTGAAGAATATAATGAAGTATAATATCATCTTCTATGGTTTTAAGAAAGTTACCCTAATATATAGTTGAATAATACAGGCTATGCCGATTAATTGGGATTTGTAATTGATATAATATGCAGGAAAGAGCTGCAGACTAAGATGGTTTAATCAACTTGATCCTAGAATAAACCGAAGGCCATTTACCGAAGAAGAAGAAGAGCGGCTTTTGGCAGCTCATCGTGTACATGGAAATAAATGGGCATTCATTTCACGGTTATTTCCTGGTCGAACTGATAATGCTGTCAAGAATCACTGGCATGTTATTATGGCAAGAAAGCAAAGGGAAAAATCCAAAATATGTGATAAGTTGACAAGGTACCAAGATGGTTTACGTTGTCTCCCTGGTTTTGATAGTGCCATACACCAACAACATTTAAGATCGGATGAAGATTCTTCTAGCTCGAAACTAATTATAAAATTCAAAAGTGGAAATCAAGAAAATAGTAATCCGTGGACTTTTATGAGACAAACAACTATGTTACCTGAAAGTAGATCACCTTTGATGGATTTTACTGGCAAACGAGTAGCTTCGATAAGCTCATTTGACCATTCAATTTTCAAAAGTTATTATGGAGGATATCAGATTACTAGTGATCACTATCAAACATACAAGAAGGAAACATATTCAAGCCCCTTCGGAAGTAGTTATAACTCGCAGTCGATGGTGAAGATCCGGGACAATGGTAAGCAAGAAACAAAACAAGATGAATTGATAAATCACAATGATATACCCTTCATAGATTTTCTTGGTGTGGGTATTTCTTCTTAATTATACACGACATAGATTATATGATCTACTATGTTCATGTAGAATTAGTGTTTAACTTAATTTATATATAGTTTCCATCTGTACTTTAGGAACAATATGAATTCCATGAACAATATTAAATTATCGTCAAGAATGTGACCAAACATATTGAAAATAAATTACTCCCTACGAATTATATAAGTTTTTATTTATGATGATTTTGTCAAGATTCTTACCGTATAGTATTAATGGAAAATAATTATAATTAGTTGGCGTACGTAACTGCCATGAAGAGGACATCAATCTCAACACAATATGGGTGTTATTAAGTTTTCCACAAGAAAACCAACTGTCATTAGCATGATGCTGAAATTTGAACAGAACATGTTATTTTACATGGAAGTTAAAATGGGTTACATTGTTTGCTAAATATTATTACATTAAGCCGAAGTTGAGTAAACTCAATAGACTTTCTATGGTCGACCATTGTGACCATATATATGTTAAAATCATCGGGTTATGCAATCTAAATGTCTAATTTATGTATCGGTTTTAACACATGTACTATTTATCTTAACTATATTATATATTATTTCATTCAAACTCTTAAACTCTTAAAATTTAAGTAATTGAAATTACTAATCTACCCCTAATATAACTTTCACAAAATTTATCATTTAAAACAATTTACAATTAGTGACATTTTCTTAATTAGAATAATAACTAATAAATAATAATAACTATCTTTATCTTTATTTTTATTAATATATAAAACATTTTTACTTTTTATTAAAATTTTAAATTTTTAAATAAAGTATATATGTTAACTATATTATAAATCATTTCCTTCAAACTCTTAAACTCTTAAAATTTAACTAATTGAAATTACTAATTTACCCCTATTATACCTTTCACAAAATTTATCATTTAAAACAATTTACAATTAGTGACATTTCCTTAATTACAACAATAACTAATAAATAAAAATAACTATCTTTATCTTTATCTTTATTAATATATAAAACATTTTCACTTTTTATTAAAATTTTAAATTTTTAAATAAAGTATAATTAGTAATATATCCTTTAATGAATATAACATATACACTAATCTTACATTCCTTTAATTAATTCGATTACTAATTTACCCCTATTATACCTTTCACAAAATTTATCATTTAAAACAATTTACAATTAATGACATTTACTTAATTACAACAATAACTAGTAAATAATAATAACTATCTTTATTTTTATTAATATATAAAACATTTTCACTTTTTATTACAATTTTAAAATTTTTAAATAAAGTATAATTAGTAATATATCTCTTAATAAATATAACACTAGTATGGTACCCGCGTGATGCAGCGGATAAAAAAAATCATATTCAACAACTTACAACGGGTGATTTATGGTAGCTAAGCATTTGTTTCGTTACATATATGTGGAGTGTAATAGTTTAAAGTTATGTCCTTCAGACAATATAAAAAGAATGTTGTGGTAACAATTTATGGTTCGACCATTCAACGATAATAATTATTATGTCGTATGATCGATTTTCTCAATTCTTCTCCACTACCCTAAGGAATCTTAAATTTGTAAGTAAAGAAAATTTAGATTCCAACGGATTTTAATTCCGTCATAAACTTCAAACAAACATGTTATGGAAAATGAATTCAATTCAAATTCACTCAATTTTTTCTAGATTTCGTGGAACAAACACCCCCACATAAAATTTTCCATTCGGATCATTCAACCCATTTGGGTAATTCGACTCATTTGAAGATTAAGCTCATTTGCGAACATAACAAAAGTCTAATTTTTCAGGTCATTTTGTTTTGTTTAATATGTGACGTCTAATAATTTCACGTTCGGTCAAAAAAAAAATTAAATATATTTCCTGAATAGTATTCCCGTATAAACCCATGTTTTCTATAAACAAAATCTAATTTTCCTTCAACGATGCAATAACAAATTAAAAATACATTCAGACACTGCGTTTTCTAATCGTTTATCGTTCTCCTATTCAAGCAGAAAAAAAATATTTGCCTTCAAGACATTCAAATTCAGTCTGTTTCCATGAATCCATTAGGTAACGCATACTTTCGAATGTTGTAATGAAGGATAATCAATATGGTAACAAAGTTTATTAACCTTAAAAGTATCAAATGTAGTACTACTCAGGTTATTGGTATTAAGACGTATCGGTGACTAACAGAAGAGTATAAACTTCTGATGATAACCATCTTGCTAGAATTATAGAGCACCACGAACCACAACATTATCTACTAACTTTATAAAATTTAGATTATAAATCAAATATTTGATAAATATACTCCATCAAATAACGTTTCAAGTTAAAAAATAATGGTTACATGAATACAAAATTAATATCAGTTAATTTAAATTTCCATTATTTTATATGGGTATATTATTTTTTTATGAAATTAGTAATATAATTAATTAAAAGAAATTAACATTAGTTTAAATGTTATATTCATTAAGGGGTATATTACTAATTATACTTTATTTAAAAATTTAAAATTTCAATAAAAAATGAAAATGTATTGTATATTAGTAAAGATAAAGATAAAGATAGTTATTATTATTTATTAGTTATTGTTGTAATTAAGGAAATGTCACTAATTGTAAAGTGCTTTAAATGATGAAATTTGTGAAATGTATAAAAAGGGTAGAAAAGTAATTTCAATTACTTAAAATTTAAGAGATTAAAACTTTTAGGGAAATGCTTTATAATATAGTAAAGATATACACTAATCTTAATTTCCTTTAATTAATTCGATTACTAATTTCATAAAAAAATATGCAACCATATAAAATAAAGGCAATTCAAATTAATTGATATAAAATTTGTATTCATGTAAAAATTACTTTTTAACTTTAAACGTTATTTGGTGGAGTAAATTTTCAAATATTTGATTTTTAATCTAAATTTTATAAAGTTAGTTGACAGTGTTTTGGTTCGTGTTACTCTATAATTTTAGGAAGATGGTTATCATCAAAAGTTTATATATTCTTCTATTGGTCACCGATAAGTCTTAATACCAATAAGTTGAGTAGTATTACATTTGATACTTCTAAGGTTAATAAACCTTGTTACAATATTGATTATCCTTCATTACAACATTCGAAAGTATGTGTTACCATATTGGATTCATGGAAACAGACTGAATTTGAATGTCTTGAATGAAAATATTTTTTTCGGGTTGAAAACCAAAACGATAAACGATTAGAAAGCGTAGTGTCTGAATGGATTTTTAATTGTTGTTGCATCGTTGAAGGAAAATTAATTTTTGTTTATGGAAAACATGAGTTTATACGGGAATACTAATCAAAAAAATATATTTAATTCTCTTTTTGACCGAACGTGAAATTATTAGACGTCACTATTAAAAAAAACACAAAATGACCTGAAAATTAGACCTTTGTTATGTTCGCAAATGAGCTTAATCTTCAAATGAGTCGAATTACCCCAATGGATTGAATGACCCGAACGAAAAATATTATGCGCGGGTGTTTGTTTCACGAAATCTATCAAAAAAATGAGTGAATTCGAATTGAATTCCTTTTCCATAACATGTTTGTTTGAAGTTTATGACGGAATTTAAATCCGTTGGACTCTAAATTTTTCTTTACTTACAAATTTGAGATTTCTTAGGTAGTGGAGAAGAATTGAGAAAATCGATCATAAGACATAATAATAATTATCGCTGAATGGTCGAACCATAAATTGTTACCACAAAATTCTTTATATATTGTCCGAAGGGCCGAACTTTAAACTATTACACTCCACATATATGTAACGAGACAAATGATAAATTACCATAAATCATTACCCCACTATAAATTGTTGAATATGGTTTTTTTCATCCGCTGCATCGCGCGGGTACCATAGTAGTGATAATAAAAAAAATAAACATCAAATATTATATAAAAATAAAGAAGAGTAAATTACACGGATGGTCCTGTAGTTTGAACAAAATTACAAGTTTCGTCCCTAAACTGCAAAAATGACACGGATAGTCACTGTGGTTTACGCTTTAATTTGTTACATGTTTCATCCAAAACTCAAACGACCGTTAACGTTAAGTTTTTTGAAAATGACAATAATACCCTTTTTGGACCTTTAATATGATTTATATATAACGAAAAGTTTGGTTTTAGGTTTCTTTGTACGTTTTCGTTATTATATCCGTCAATTTGTAATTTCCCCCCAAGGAATGCTACACATACAAAATAAGTAGTTATTGATATGTGACTAATTATATAAAAACACTCATTATCTCTCCTATTCTTTTTTTCACCATTCACAAAATAACAACTCATTTTAAAATGTAAAATTTTATTTGTATATCATTTCTGTGTCACCCAAAGTTGAATGTTGTTAAACCATCTAAGCGGTTGTTTGTTTCGACTTATCTAACGGGTTTATGAGCTTATATAAATTCTGATAAGCTCATAAGCCCATTTTTTCCGGTTTATGAGCTTATCAAGTTGAGCTTATAACTTATTTAAACTCATAAACTCAACTTGATATGCTCATCAAAATTTACATAAGCTAATAAGCCCGTTAAATAACCCTAAAAACAAACACCCCTGAAAGCTTCACTAAAACAATATCTCAATTTTTAACCGAATACGGAAACTCGAATATTATCAATCGCCGTCACCGTCGCCGGTAATCGTTTTTGTTAGGTCTCAATAAGATCTCAAACACTAGCGAATTAGTCACAAATAAGTATTTAGATGTTAATTATTATGAATCGATTGATTACTCAGTTTCTTAGTTTATTATCGCGGAATTATAATAACAAAGAATAAGTATAACACACAGTTATATTGCTTCGAAAGGTGCAAGGTTTACAATGTTCAAGCTCACTATTTATATACAATAATAGTGAGCTTGATAAGGATAAATCTTAGAAAATTTTCTACAAAGATAGAATATTTTATCTAACAGAATTACCTAAAGTTACGCCTTACGTTTTTCATTATGGAGCTGACTAGTCAGCTCCACAATGCCTTAGTTTATTCTAGTCACTCAGACTCAGAGTCACTCAGACTCAAGGTCACTCAGACTCAACGACTAAGACTTTAATAAACAGATTTATTAACTTGGGTTAAATGGCTGATTTTCCCAACAATCTCCCCCTATCTGTTTAGATTAAAGTCTTTTACAAATGATGCACCAAAAATAAACACAAACTAAAACTGTTTACAGAAAAAATTGTTTGTGAACAAAAGGACACATAATACACATTACTTCCTCTTCTTGGCAGATCTTTTCTTCTTCAAAGGCATCTCCCATGGTGTAGGCTTGTTCACTTCTTTTGCCCATTTTAGCCTCTCTGTTTTCCAAGCAAGCAGTTTTTCCATTTCAGCTTCGGATTTATGGAATAGCATTTGATACTCCTTCTTGATCAGATCCACCTTGTCCATCAAAGTCCCCATCTCTTCAATTCTTCTAAGGTTATTAAATAACCAACTAATCAGCTTCATTCGGAAGGGGAGGCATTGATCAGACTCACATTCGTTCAGCAAAGCAATGCAATGGTAGATGGAAGCCATATTCAGTCTGTCTTTGGCTTGGAAGCATTCCTCTCCCCCACAATCTACATAACACAAGCCCTCATACTTTTCAGTCTTAACATACATCTTGTCTTGAAATGTGACATCTTTAGGAACAGGATGCATGTAGCTTGTTTCCAGACCAAGAGATTTTGCCCTAGCTCTCACCCTATGGATAGTACAAAATGCCCTGTAATCTTCTTCTGACATCAGCTTCAACACATGAGCTACATTTACATTTGAGACAGCTTCTCTTTTTACATCCATTATGTGAGCAATATTAGTTATCCCTGAGCTCAGACTGGCAATCTCTTTCCATTCCTCTAACCCCAATGTGTGCAGTTTGTGTACTCCAACCCTAAAGGATCCCTCCTTATGATAACAGACTAGCATGAGGTCAGATCCTCCAGTATCTACACACTCCAAGTTTTGAATTTTATTCTTATGCTTCCTCAGAGTAAAATTTGTCTCAATAAAGTCAAGTCTGGCTTCTTCTCTAAGCACTTGTTTGGCCATCAATTTGTCAGCTTCTAACCTCATCTGTTCTTCTTCAACAGCCAAATCTTCTTCTTCCTTTATCTCAGCTTCAAGGTCTTCAGCTGCTTTCATTGATTGATCTTGTGGATTTTCATCAAATTTCTCCATATACAGCCCTTTGACATACTCTTTGTATTGTTCCACAGTCATTCCTGAATTGTGAGCATACCTCTGAAGCTTAGCCAGTTTCTCAGCCTCATCTCTTCTTTTCTGGATTTCAATTTCTATCTCAGACTGTACATTTGGGGGCTGATCCATTTCAATCTTTTCATCAGTTTGTTGATCACTATCACTATCTGCTCCAACCTTCCCTTTTCCCTTCGTATCTTCTTTCTCAGACTCACTGCTTGAAATGTCACTGTAATCAGTCTCATAAAATACGTCAGACTGACCAGTTTTCAGATTGAATCTGGTGGTCTTGTAGTACCTCTTCTCCCATTCATACCTCTTTCTTTTTAAATCTTGCTTGGGGATCTCAGACTCATCAGTTGGTGCAACTATTTTCTCCCCCTGAGTCTGAGCATCTTCGTGAGAGACATCAGCAACCTGCTTCCCCTTTCTCATTAGACTGACCTCAGAAGTCAGTTTTAACACCATCTCCTTCAACTCCTTCATCTCCTCAGTATTATGACATTTCAATGCTTGTAACTCAGTCTGCATTGCACTCAGCTTGACATCAAACTGAGTTGACATGTCCTTAATGGCCTGTAACAGCACAGGGACAGTCAAAGCAACCTCAGACTGAGGGAGAATTGTAACAGTAGGATTAGAAACCGGTGGTACAGCTTCACTCCCTCCCTGTTGTTTGGGAGAATGATCATTAGCCAAAGAAAAGGAAGTCTGTACCTCACTCAGTTTAGGAAGTGAGGCATTGAAGACTTGTGCATAAGAGTGTGAGAGATTTGATGGTACCTTTTCGTGAACTAGCACAGAGCTAGTGAAAATAGCCTTTGAAACTGGCTTTGAAATTGAAGGGGGTGGTCCCATACTAAGTACAGGGATATTCAGGAGAGGAATATCGTCTTCAATGCTTACCACATGTGTCAGTGTGGCAGCAGCAGCGTGTGTCTCCAAGTTGACTACTCTAAGGGGGCTTTGGGTAGTCATGGTAGTCAGATCCAGCTCTTGCTCTAGCAGAAGGAGACTGGTCTGATCTACAACACTGGAGGGGAGTTTAGAACTCTCAGCCTCATGGAAAAGTGAATCCATTAGTGCTTGATTTACTGTGGGGCTTGATCTGAGTGCTTTTTCAAACGAACTTGGTGAGTTCGAAAGATTGGTCGCTTGATTTGCTAAGACATCAAGTTTGGGAGTGGACTGCTCAGCCTGAGGGGGGATACTCTCAGACCGAGGAGGAGAAAGATTAATATTCATACCTGATGCAGCCTCATCTTGCCCTACCCCACCCAGCTCTACCTCAGCATCTGCTGCAGGGATATTTCCCTCAATTTCCCCGTCAATTCCGTCAGATTGAACCTCTGAGTCTGAAGAGTCAGACTCAGTGAGTTCATGATCTATAAATGGATTTTCAATCCACTGAATCATAACGGGGGTTAACCCTGCTTCATCCTCAGTAATGTGGATGTAAGTAAAGATTTTTGGAGTCAGCCTGGGGAGATCACATGCATAAAAAGTTTGTTCAAGCTGATCATATATTTCTTTTCCCATGGCTTCCTCAAAACTGAGTGAAAGGACGCGAATGAATGGAACATCATTCGGTCGTTTTGATTTCAGGGCAAGGGAGAGAATCTCATCGAAATAGAGTTGTGAGAAGGAGATTCTTCGACCCGTGACCATGGAATGAAACAGATGAGTTTCAAATTCATTCATCTGATCCAAACTCCCCGATTTACCCCCCAAACACCTCGTGATCATGGAAAATAAGAATTTCCATTTGCCAGTAAAAAATTTGTATTGAATAACCCCTTGAATTTCAGGCTGACCAATTAGAGGGAAAGCCTCAGCTCGAGCTTGTTGCTTGGTCCGTCTGACCTGGAAGCCTCCTTCACCTGCTTCACTAAGCGTAGGAAGCAGTAAAGCTGCACGAATGGTCTCTTCAGTGATGGTGATCGTATGTCTCCCATCATTATACGTGCCAGTGATAGCGGTCTTTTCATCGTTTACGGTGCAAGTGTACCACCATTCACACAGTACCGGTGGATACATTGTGGTTTCACAAAAGAAGGCTCCATAGAGGGGATGTGCCTTCATGTATTGAATCAGTTGCTCAAATCCCCTATTATGGCGGGTAGCGGGAATATCAGCAGTTGCCACCCTGTTGTTGTCCTTGATTTGTACCCTGTTTTGAAAATCTGCGCCGGGAATCATACGAGCTGTAACATGAAGAACCATATTTGCATTCGCCATTGATAAGAATTAGAGCAGAAGAGTTAGAAAAGATAACAATTAGGTTAAGATTTGAAATTGAGTTGAATATAAACCGAATGAGCGAAATTTAAGTAACTAAGTTAGGAAACTATCTATTTAGTCCATGTAATTTAAAAGTAATGACACTTATGATCTTAAATTTTTTTTTTTACAAATGACTCAAACTAAAAATAGAAAATTAAAAAAAAACTCTATAGGCTAAAAAAAATTAACATAAAAGAGATGTAAAAGATATTTACAAAAATTTCACCCAGTCTGATTTCGAGGTCAGACTGATGGATCTGGAGCTGACTAACGAGTCAGACTGAAAATTCACAAACTGACTCAGAGGTCAGCTTGAGATTTATTATTTTGACAGATTAAGGATTTAACATTCCTAGTTCTCCTAACAAATAGAAAAACCTGTCCTCACTTAGAGGTTTCGTGAATATGTCTGCCAATTGATCATTGGTGGCTACAAACTCCAATCTGACCTTTCCTTTCTCCACACAGTCTTGAATGAAATGATGTCTTATTTCAATGTGTTTGGTCCTGGAGTGGAAAACGGGATTCTCAGTGATTTGAATGGCACTCTTGTTGTCACACATGATTGGAGTGTTTTGAATCTTGATTTCAAGATCAGCCAATTGGTGTTGCATCCATAGTAGTTGTGCACAACAGCTCCCTGCAGCCACATACTCAGCTTCAGCGATGGAAGTTGCCACTGAGTTTTGCTTTTTACTTGACCAGCTGACTAGCTTTCCCCCCAGAAGCTGACATCCTCCTGATGTGCTTTTCCTGTCCAATCTACAGCCTGCATAATCTGCATCTGTGTAGCCAATTAGTTCAAAACCAGAATCTTTAGGGTACCATAAACCAAGATTTGGTGTACCCTTAAGATATCTGAAAATTCTTTTGATAGCTTTAAGATGGGATTCTTTGGGGTCAGCTTGATAACGTGCACATAGACATGTAGAAAACATTATATCAGGTCTACTAGCAGTTAAATAAATCAAGGATCCAATCATACCTCTGTAAGTAGCTTGACAAACTGACTTGCCAGATGAATCTTTGTGCAACTTATCAGAAGTACTCATTGGTGTTTTCATTTCACAACATGTTTCAAAACCAAATTTCTTTACTAAATCATGAACATATTGACTTTGATTTATGAAAATTCCATATTTCTTTTGTTCGACTTGTAAGCCAAGAAAGAAAGTAAGTTCTCCCATCATACTCATTCTATATTCACTACACATGAGTTTTGAAAACCATGTACACAACTTTTCATTTGTGGATCCAAATATAATGTCATCAACATATATTTGTACCAAAATCACATGACCATTTTCCTTTTTGATAAACATTGTTTTATCAATTGAGCCTCTTTTAAAATTGTTTTTAAGAAGAAAGTCAGACAGAGTATCATACCAAGCTCTAGGAGCTTGTTTGAGACCATATAAGGCTTTGTTTAATTTAAAAATATGATCAGGAAAGTTAGGATCAACAAAACCTGGAGGCTGCTTGACATAGACTTCCTCCTGTAGATCACCATTCAGAAATGCACTTTTCACATCCATTTGATACACCAAGAAATCTTTAAATGCTGCATATGCTAAGAATAGGCGAATTGCTTCAATTCTGGCCACTGGGGAAAATGTTTCATCATAATCAATGCCTTCTTCCTGTTTGTATCCTTGAGCAACCAATCGAGCTTTATTCCTGATCACCACCCCATCTTTGTCATATTTATTTCGAAAGATCCATTTAAGTCCAATAATGGTCTTAAACAGGGGACACGGAACCTTTGTCCAAACATTGATCCTTATGAATTCTCCAAGCTCCTCTTGCATTCCATCAACCCAGTCTTTATCTAATAATGCTTCTTCAACCTTCTTGGGTTCCATCAGACTCAAGAAGTTGGTATAGAAACAAAAATTGGCTGTGGCAGTCTTTCTTCTCGTTTTGACACCTTCAGTTAATGAACCAATAACTGACGAAATAGGATGTCCCTTGACAGTCTTGATGTTTCCTATTTCGTTGTGGGAAACTGCTTCTACTTGAGTCTGAGTATCATCAGTCTGATTACCATCAGGCTGAGTGATTTGGAGCTGAGTTTGGTCAGACTGGATAGTGTCAGTATGCGTTTCATCAGTTTCATTGGACTCAGGATTTTCAACATCGGGGACACTCTGGAATGATGATTCATCGGGTTCAGTGTCAGAAGCTTGATGTTGATGGGCATTTGCATTATTCTGAGCCTCAGACTGAGAGTCAGCTTCAGACTGAGAGTCAGCTTCAAATGTGGTTACAAGTAATTCATCACAGAGCTGATTGATAGTGGCCATATCAGTCTGTGATGATGATTCCTCTTTATCAGACTGAGTAGTGTCATCAAAAGTGACATTAATGCTTTCTTCTACCACCTTTCTTCGTTCATTGTAGACTCTGAATGCTTTGGCAATGCTTGAGTATCCAACGAACAGTCCTTCATCAGCTTTACGAGACATTTTGTACAACAAGTCTCTTTGATTTAGAATATAGCATCTACTTCCAAAGATATGGAAATAATGAATGGAAGGGACCTTGTTATGGTACAATTCATATGCTGTCTTTCCATGTCTCTTCACGATGATGGACCTATTATGTGTGAAGCAGGCAGTGTTCACAGCTTCAGCCCAGAATTTTATCTTCATGTTTCCATAGCACAACATTGTTCTGGCAGCCTCAATTAGAGTTCTGTTTCTTCTCTCTGCAACTCCATTTTGTTGAGGGGTTCGAACTAAGGCAAAGTTTTGAACTATGCCTAATTGATCACAAAAGTCTATTAAGACTGAGTTTTTGAACTCAGTTCCATGGTCACTTCTCATCTGACGAACAATAGTGTTTTTCTGTCGCTGTTCTCTTTTGATCAGACTGATGATCTCTTCAGCTGCATCACTTTTAGCCCTTAAGAAGATAACCCAAGTAAATCTAGTGAATTCATCAACAATTACAAGGGTGTATTTCTTTCCTCCTTGACTCTCAATTCCAATTGGACCAAACAAATCCATATGTAGCATAAATAAAGGTTCATCAATTGAATGCAACATTTTGGATGGGAATTGAGTCTTTGTTTGCTTTCCAAGCACACAAGCTGAGCAAACTTTGTCTTTGGTATAGGTCAGTTCAGGGAGACCTCTAACCAATTTACTTTTTGACAAGGCATTTATATTCTTGAAGTTTAGATGAGATAACCTTCGATGCCATAGCCAATTAAGTTCTTCTTTGGTTTCTGTGAACAAACATGTCCCAGCTTCATCATTGGCCGTACTCAGATCCAGACAAAATACATCTCTTTCTCTCTTGGCGAGTAGTAATGGTTTTCCCTTGGCACTGTAGATTATCCCAGCCTGTTTCCTGAATCTGACTTCATGGTCTTCATCAGTAATTTGACTCACACTCAGTAAGTTATGTTGTAAGCCTTCCACATATGCAACTCGTTTGAAAGTGACAGCTCCAGCATGAATCTTTCCATATCCACGTGTCATTGATACCCCGTTGTCACCATATCTCACTTGAGGCCCATCTTTTTCTTTATAGTCTTGTAGAAAAGACTTCATTCCAGTCATGTGCCTTGACGCTCCACTATCTAGATACCATTTTGTAGAGTCCTGCACATGAAATAGAAGATATTAGTTCCTTTTGGGCACCCACTTTAGAGTGGATCCATGAACTGAAGCAGGTTTAAGTTCAGGTTCAGTCTTGCAGTCAGTTTTGGAGCTGGTATAGTTCCATTTATTTATTTCCTTCATGCAGTTAACAGAATAATGACCTATGAAACCGCAGTATTTACATGGAGTATCTTTAAGACTAACTCGAGATGGAACTGACTTAGTCTTAATCGGTTTCACAGATGTTGTCTTTGATTGAGAGTTATTTCTTTGCTTTTGAGGTGAAACTGACTTTGATGAAACCGACCTAGACTTTGATGAAACTGACTTATGTGAAGCTCACCAATGTTTTGGTGAGGGTTAATTGTTTGGAAATGCATCGAACTTGTCACTGAAAACTATTGTATATATCCAAATTTTAAATGCTCTAATGTATGCGTTAAATTCATATTAAAAGTTATTATATGTAGGTGTTTACCTTCTCTTTAGGTAACCAGTAATAATTTAAATTTAATAATTTTTTTATAGTATGTGTCATGCCACGTAGGAGGTTTTCTTAACAAACTAATTCACTTGTTGACTTTGTTTATTTGTTTTATGGTCTTTACTTTTATCAACACAACACATTAACAAGGTTTTGCTTTTTTTTCCATACCACACAACCCACAACTTTTTATCACCACTAAATCTAGCAAATCCAACAGCCACCATCCCACCACCACCAACTCCGACAGCCAAAAAATCCGGCGACAACCACCACCAACTCCGGCAGCCACCACCAACCGTTGTATAAAAAATTAGCATCTTTAAATGAGGAGTAAAAAATTATCTTTAAGAAATTAGCCACCACCAACCGTTGTATAAGAAATTAGCCACCACCAACTCCGGCAGCCAGCCACCACCAACTTCGGCAGCCACCACCACCACTACAAGATCCGATTTCCTTCAAATGAAACCCAGATCGACTCAAATCACCATCATCCCCAAACCACCACCGATCGACTCAAGATCCGATTTCCTACCTCCGATTTCCTTCAAATGAAACCCCATTCGACTCAAGATCCGATTTCCTACCTCCGATCTTGAACACGTGTTTAAAAATGCTTATTTTAAGTTGTTGAAGTCGTAATCCTGTATGGTCCAAAACGTATTTGGTTGCATTATACAGTTGGTATAAATTTACTTATATAGGTATAGAACAAGTTTGTGATCTTAAAAACTAAGGAAAGCCGGAATAGTTGTAAAAATGGAGATGTGAAAAACTTTCATAGTACTAGTATGTATTTTCAAGTTATTAATGATGTCATAAGATAATGAAGTGTTATCATTCAGTTTTATCTAACTATTATTTGTTAAAATATTCATAGGGGTAGGATGGTAAATTTCTGTTTTAAAAATGCTTACTTTTGGTTTGATGATACGTGGTTGTCACATCATATTAAGTATTAGATATATATAAAACCTGATCCACGTCATCATTGAGCCGGTTAAAGGTTAAATCATGTTGACATTAGACTAATTTGGAAGATAACTGAATACAATAGATGATTCAGAATATAGATGCATACAATAGTTTTGAGTGTAAAGTTCGATGCATTTCCATACAATTAACCCTTTTGGTGAAACTGACTTTTGAAAAATGTTTTTCTGTGGTCTAGACTGAGTCAGTTGTTTACAAAACACAGCTTCATGCCCTTTTTCACCACAATTGTAGCAAATTCTCTTAGGAGGAGTCTTGGGCCTGACGTGATTAGGTGATTTTTTCCTGACTAGAGTTTTTACTATGTTAGTCAGTTCCAACAATTGATTCCCCAGTTTATCAATGGTTTTTGTTTCATGACTTTTGGAACTGACTGGGTGCTGATTCTTAGGTTTACTCACAACCTTGGGCAATCTATTGGTTAGATTCACAGAATCCTTTTCAGCATGCACATTTTTATCAGTTTCAGATAGATTAACACATTCAGACTGAGAAGAAGATGAAGAAATACTTTTATTAGAAACTTGGGAAATTACAGGTTTTACAAAAGCATTTGACATCATTGTTTTTTCTCCTTTCATATATGTGAAAGTATTTGGAAGAATTTCTGGTTTGAAAACAATTTTTTCTCTTTTGGCTTTTTCAGCTTCTTCTTCTTCTTCAGTCATATACTTCTTCAGACTGAATCCCTCCCCCAACACAGCTTGAACTTGTTTGGGTACCTGTCTGCTCAAACAATCTTCATTTTTTAAGCATGATATGCACCATGATTTACAAATTCTTTTATAGTGCTCAGTTTCTTCTCTAAGTTTATGGTTTTCTTTTGCAAGATCACTATAAGCTTCAGTCTGAGCATTTAAAAGAACTTTATAACTTTCTAGTTCAATTATTTTATCATCTTTACTTTTCAAATTATTTTCAAGATCTTTGATTTTTTGTTTGAATTCAGATTGTTCTTCTAAGGTAGTGGTCAAGTCAACAAAAATATACTCAAACATTTGAAGTTTTTGTTCATTTGTATAAGTGTCAAAGTTGTGTACCTTATAAAGTTTTGACTTGTTTCAGTCTGAGTTGCAACTCAGTCTCTCAGCTTCCTTCAGATCCTTCTCGAACTGAGAACCAGATTTCTCAGCTTCAGTCACTTCTTCTGTGAATGCCATTAAGCATTTATCTACCACTTCCTCATCCTCATCAGAAGACAGTTCCTCATCTAGCCATTCTTCAGCAAAGAATGCCTTTTGCTCAGTTTGAGGCTTCTGTGTATTTGAACTGTTGCCTTTCTTGTATTTAAGATACTTCTTTCGATATCTTTGGGCCCTCTCAGCAACCTCGTCCATGTGCTCAGTCTGAGCATTCTTTACTTTACAGTCAGCAGCCATGTGACCATATTCATTGCATTTAAAACATTTCACCTTCTTCAGATCGAAAGGTTTCTTTCCTTTGTAGCCTGTCTTCTGTTCAAGCTTCATAGTTAACAGAGCAAGCTGACTTTTCAGTTTCTTGACCTCAGTCTCATCATCTGATTCTGAATCTGAGTGTGACTCAGACTCAGATGAGTCAGCTTTAGAATAAATTTCTTTATTCCTTCTGCTTGTTGCAACTAATGCAGCTTCAGGATCCCTTGCAGTTCGTCTATTGTTTATCTTTTTCCTTTCTTGAGATTCTTCAAAATTTAACAATAGTCCAAAGAGCCCAGGCAGCTTGTAGGTGGACAGCTTCTCACTAACTACAAGAGATGTAATGACAGATTCAAATTTGTTAGGTAAGATATCAACAAATTTCTTACATATTTCATCATCTTCCTTTGTTACTCCTAGAGCTGACATATCATTCAACATAATTTGAAATCTTGTATGCACGTCAGCTAGAGTCTCCTTTTCTTTCATATAGAAAGTCTCATAATTTCTAATGAGACTATTTAGTCTTTGCTCTTTTACAACTGGAACACCTTCATAAGACACAATTAAAGTGTCCCACAGTTCTTTTGCAGTTTTGCAGCCAGCTATCTTTGAGAATATTTGTTCAGACACTGCATTTCCTAGAATACTTCTAGCTCTTAGATCAAGATTGAACAACAGCTTGTCTTGATCTGTCCATTGTGATTTGGGAGTTTGAACCCATCTTGCACGTTGAACAATTTTGCTACCTTCCTTGACTTCATCAATGTTCTTTCCTTGAATAATGGGTCCTTCAGTCACTATTCTTATCATTTCCTCATGAATTCCTGAGAGATGCCACTCAGCTTTAAGTTTCCAATGGGCAAAATTATGACCATTGAATACAGGAATTCATTTTCCAGCCATTGCAGGTGTGTTTGAAGATGATGACATGGTTTGTTTGAGATTATATATATTGATCGTTTAAGATTTATAAATTTATTAAAATTTAAATCTTATTTGCTCTGATACCAGTTGTTAGGTCTCAATAAGATCTCAAACACTAGCGAATCAGTCACAAATAAGTATTTAGATGTTAATTATTATGAATCGATTGATTACTCAGTTTCTTAGTTTATTATCGCGGAATTATAATAACAAAGAATAAGTATAACACACAGTTATATTGCTTCGAAAGGTGCAAGGTTTACAATGTTCAAGCTCACTATTTATACACAATAATAGTGAGCTTGATAAGGATAAATCTTAGAAAATCTTTGTAGGTCCCAGTGGTCCGATCTACAGGATTAAACTATACCAATTACGAGGCGGAATCTCGTAATAGAACACGCAGGTTATAATCTAAAGCAATAAACACAAGAACACAATTACCGAATTCTTAATACTTTGATTAACAAACACTGTTACAATCCAAAAGCATTAACTCCGAATTCTCTCTAAACCAACAACCCTAAACTGATCTGAACACCTCTATTTATAGAGTAACATGTCCAGCCAGTTTGGGCTTGGGCTCTACTGGGCCTCACGGACATGCAAGTCCGTGAGCAGCCCATTAAGCTAAAACTATACAAACTAATACAGTGATAAGTAAACATAACACAATAGAACATCCAGTCATTGCATTCTTGCACCAACAAACTCCCCCTTGACTGATGATTCTATTCTCCGATCAAAATATCACTATCAGTATTAACCTGCAGAGTTACACAACCGTCAACTATCCTTTGGTAATATCTACCAATATCTCCCCAGCCTTCAAGAGAAATGATGTGATTTTTCTTCAATATCTTCAAGTCTTTTTCCGTCAGATTTGCCAATTGAGTAGCATCGATCACTCTCAGTATCTCTGTCATACCGTCTTCGACTTCATCATCTTTCTTGTATATCACGGCCTCGCCAGTTGCGGTATCAACCGCCCATATATGCATGTCACCAAGAATGTCTCGACCAAAATTCTTCATGGGGATCTTTGTCATGCATGCTATCGGTGGATATAGCATTCGCGTTGCTGCTCTGCCGGTGTCAGGATTGATCTTCTTTCTGTGAATCATAATTTTTCCTTTCGCCGATGTGAATTCCTTGAAGACCCCTGCTCTTCCTTCTTCTTTAATCAATCGTTCAAGCCAACTTGCGTATTCATCCCTTTATCTATTTATCAGATTGAGCCTTGACAAGCAAATAAGCTCCGACTTCGAGAATGAGTTGAAATTTTCCCGTTTTTTACTCAAATACTGCACACCATCAAATCTCTTAATCACAAAAGCCTGCAATTCTGAATCATACAACCAACTGATGATACCCAAATGCGGCTGGCGTTCTCTAGTAAAGAACTTTCTAATCAGTGGTGTTTGCTTCTTCGGATCAAGTTCTCGAAACCACCCTTGTCGTTCTTCAAGGCTTGGCTTCGCACTGCTTTCACCCTGCTGTTCTTTAGTACTTTCCGGTTCGTGAAAGATATATTCATCTTGTTCGTCTTGATTTTCTTCTGTTTTGTCTTCAAGTAGCCATGTATCATCATTGCTTTCCCCGAAGTCCTGCTGTTGATTGTCACCTTGTTTTTGCTGCTGCGGTTGCTCCCCCTGTTCTGCAGACTGATAAAGAACCAAGGCTCGAGAAGTGGAGGCGATCTGCTCTCTTTGTCGTGCAGCACTTGGATCATCGGGATCATCTCTTCGTTGCTGTCTGATAGTAGTTGCTTTGCACGTTTCCTCCCCCTGAGCAGATAGTCGCTTGGAGAGCATTTGAACCTGGGCTTCAAGAGTGGAAATGCGGTTTGACTTTTCAGCGTCAGACTGCTGAAGAGTGGCAACCTGAGAAGAGAGCTTCAAAACAAGTAAATGTAAGTCATTAAGATTAGGAGTTCCAGTGGGTGGTACAGTCTCCGCGGCCCGTTTCTTGTGCGGGCGCTCAGTTGCGGTAGAAGACCCAGACTCATCACCACTGATGAAGGGGCATTTCCCACGGTTGGTTAATCTAAGTTGCGAAGTCCAATACGGTGAATGAGTGATTCAAAGCGAGATTTGTCAAAGGCTTTAGTAAAGAGATCGGCCATATTGTTTTCGGAAGAGACACGAATTATATCTATCAGTTTCTTTTCATAATAGTCTCTAATGAAGTGATGCTTAAAATCTATGTGACGGGTCTTGCTATGCTTAACAGGATTTTTAATAACGGAAACGGCAGCCTCATTATCTATATTAATAGGAGTAGAGGTATAGGATAAACCGTAATCCAGCATCTGTTGTTGTATCCAGAGAACCCGTGACACACAGCTACCCGCAGCGATATATTCGGCTTCACAGGAAGAGACGGAAACAGTTGTCTGTTTCTTGCATTGCCAAGACACGAGGCGTCCTCCCAAAAATTGACAACCACCGGAGGTTGACTTTCGATCAATATTGCATCCACCCAAATCCGAGTCGGTGAATGCTTCGAGAAAGAGGTCGCTTCCTTTGGGATACCAGAAACCCAGCCCCGGTCGGCCTTTGAGATAGCGAAGAATCCTCTTTACAACAGAGTGATGAGACATCTTAGGAAAAGCTTGAAACCTGGCACATAAACATACAACAAACATTATGTCAGGACGAGAGGCAGTAAGATACATTAATGAGCCTATAATGCCGCGATAAACAGTTGGATCCACGTCAGGATCATTTTGTGCGTTTGGTTCCAAATTGTGCTGCTGAGGAATGGGAGTAGCAATGGACTTGGCGTCGGTCATATTGAATTTCTTTAGCATTTCAGTGACGTAGTTTGATTGATGTACAAACATCCCGTCTGGTAGTTACTCGACTTGTAACCCTAGAAATATCTTGAGTTCACCCATGGCGCTCATCTCGAATTTGTCTTTCATTAGCTTTTCAAAATCCTTACACATTTGATTATCAGTGGAACCGAAGATAATGTCATCCACGTAGACTTGAACCAATAGTTTAGCCTTGGGCGAATCTTTGATGAACAGGGTGCTATCGATACGACCTCTCTTGAAAACGGATTCTAAGAGAAAAGTTGATAATGTTCCATACCACAGACGAGGGGCTTGATGAAGACCGTATAAGGCTTTGTTGAGCTTGTAAACCCTATCAGGGTGTTGTGGGTTTTCGAAGCCGGGGGGTTGCTGAACATAGACGGTGTCATCGATTTTACCATATAGGAAGGCACTTTTAACATCAAGTTGGTAAACGGTAAGTCCCATGTGAGAGGCATAGGCTAAGAAGAGACGAACGGCCTCGAGGCGAGCGCCTGGGGCAAAGACATCCTGAAAATCCAATCCTTCTTCCTGATAAAAACCTTGTACCACTAAGCGAGCTTTGTTTCGAGTGATAATTCCACGGTCATCCCGTTTGCATCGGAAAACCCATTTAGTACCTATAGCGTAGGCGTCGTCGGGCAGGATCACGAGTAGCCAGACCCCTAGTTTCTCAAACTGAGCTAATTCTTCTTGACAAGCGTGTACCCAGTTTGCGTCTTTAAGGGCCATATGAATGTTGGCAGGGACGTCTTGGGAAACGAAGCAAAAATAGCGACAGTTGTTGAAATCCTCGGAGGTCGTGACAAAGGCATACATGCCTTGTAGATCCTCTAGTTGCGTTCGAGTTTGAACGGGTGCGTTGGGATCACCAATAATGTTTCCGAATGGGTGATCCTGGTGAATTCGAGACACAACGTGCGATTCTGCCCCATCGTCTTGAGCGGTTGCAGTATGTGGTTTTGCCACATTTTCTTGATCATCGGCTGGATCTTCGTCGACGAGTGGTTCTGCCACAACGTCTTGATCATCTGCTTGAGCATCGGTGTCTGCAGGTTCAACAACAATTTCTTGAATGACTTGGGTACGAGGAAAGACTGAATCTTCATCATCAGAAGAGAAACTCGGGTTCTCTGTTCCTGTATGAGTCACACTAGGAGAAAGGTTAAATGATTTAAATAATGCATCATAGTCGAAGGCGATATCTGGACCGTTTTGTTTTTCAAAAGTGTAGCTAGTTATTTCCAAGTTAAAAACAATTTCCACTGTACGTGAAGGTTTTAGGTAAACTCTTTTGTTAGCGCAACCCTCAACATATCCAAGAAAGTATCCCTGGACGGCTTTGGGTGCGAACTTGGTGGTGTAATTTGTTTGCAAAACAGTGCAAGGAGCCCCAAAGGGTTCCAATCCAGCAAGATTAGGCTTACGACTATTAAGCAGTTCATAACTTGTTTTATCAAACCGTTTCATCGTCAACACTCGATTAAGGACGTAACAAGCTGTATTCACTGCCTCCCCCCAGAATGTAACGGGGAGAAGTGAGTCAGCGAGCATGGTACGTGCGGCTTCTATCAAGGTTCTGTTTTTCCTCTCATCGACTCCGTTTTGTTGTGGTTCATATGGAGCGCTGTGTTGTTGAACTATTCCATTTGCAAGACAATAGAAGGTCATCGTGGAATTTTTGAATTCTGTCCCGTTATCGCTGCGCAGACGCTTGACATTGGCTTTGTATACGTTTTTGAGCATGTCAAAGAAGTGATTAGCGTGCCAGCTGTTTCACTCTTAGTGGCTAAAAAGTAAACCCATGAGTAGCGAGTGTAATCATCGGTGATCACTAGACAGTAGTATTTCCCTCCGAAGCTTCTTTGTGCAATAGGACCGAAAAGATCAGTGTGCATTAGCTCGAATGGTGTCTCGATTGTGTTGATGGCCTTGGACTTGTGATGTTGCTTGTGTTGCTTTCCGAGTTTGCATGGAATACATTTATCTTCATACTCAAAACGTTTGAGTGGAACTCCATTGACTAGCCCTTTCTTTGTGATCTCATTCATTTTCCGAAAGTGTAAATGTGCCATCTTTCTGTGCCAAATCATGGCTTCTTCACTAGTTGACTTGGACAATAGACATGTTGAATCGGTGGTGATTTCAGTGTTGTTCATATCCATAATGTACGTGTTTTTCGTTCTTGGTGCACGCATCAGTATCAGATCCTCGGGAATATCAATTCCGGATTTGAGAATCAAAACCTCCTTCTTGGTAAAATACACGGGATTATCATTGTCGCAGATTTGAGAGACACTAAGCAAATTGTGTTCTAGCTGCCTGACGTAAAATACATCCTTCAGTGTGATTTTTCCGTTTGTAACTGATCCAATTCCAGTTATTTTTCCACCTTTTTCTCCAGCAAAATTTACTCGACCTTTCTTTCCGGATTCGAAGTTGTTAAGCAGACTTCGTTCTCCTGTCATGTGCATGGAACAGCCACTGTCAACGTACCAGTTCTTGACGAGTCGGTGACCCGGTTCCTGCACACAAGATAAAATTATTAGTTCTCATGGGGAACCCAGGCCATGACAGACCTGGATTGACCGTTCTCAGTCACATATGTGACTCTTTTGTAACCTCCCTTATTTTGGTGAGAAATCGGAGATGTGTGACGTATAGAGTAATGACTGTTAGAGTTGTAAGGAACTCTATGACTCATTGGTGGGGAACTGTAACGGGGATGAGTGTAATGACATGGTTCATAATGAGGACGTGGAGGACTATGATTATAATTTCCATGATAGTGTTGTGGAGGACTTGGATACTGATTATGATGGTGATATCGTGGAGGACTGTGGGAGCGTTGGTCATAATGGTGTTGGCGATAAGATGGAACGAAAGGTTTTTGTGGCCGCTGGTGAGGACGTTGAGAAAAGCTTCCCGTGCTTGGTTTACTGTGCCCATAATTTCGTGAATTTGTGTCTGTACGTTCGTGGTGTGGGTTTCGTAGAATTTGAATTGGTTTCGTGGGAGTGGATTTAGCTGACTGTGCGGGCGTGGGTTTAACTTGAGATTCTTTTCGCTTGTTAGTGCAAACTGAGGCCACGTGTCCACGTTCACGACATTTGAAACAGTTTAAAGTTTCCATCTTATTTGATTGATCGGGTTCAGCATCAGAGGATATACTTTGCTTAGATTTGATATCTTTACTTGAGATGAATGTTTTGAGCAAAGGTTCACATGTGGAGTGTTGAGGCTGAACACTTGTGGGTTGTTTCTCTTGAGATTTCGTGTTTTCCTGATCCATAGAGCTTGAAGATTCACATTTTTCAGACTGTGGAGGCCCGTTTTTGAAGAAACTAAAGTTGTTATTATATGGGGGTGGTGTTTCGTTATATCCTAGGCCTTCAGATTTTCCACTTGTGCGTTGACGACTCAGAGTTCAAAGTTACTGAAGAAGTACGGAATTGCTCGAACTTCCTTCCTGCTCAGTTCGTTGTTTTCACCAAATGTTTAACTCTGGGACTTTTTCAGCAAACTTTTTCTTTTCAGTTTCAAGACCTTCATATAGTGTGTTCAATTTTATTTGTCAAAATACCGAACATTTGATTAAAGTTCCATTCGATCTTCATTTTTATAATATTTTGTTGCAACATCATCTTTTTGATAAGTTAGATTGATATGGTTTGCTCGAGTTCCGTTTGCTGCGATTCAAATTGGGATACTGATCTAGTCAGGTTAACGTTTTGGGAGATCGGAGCGTTAAAACAGTGTACGATTAGCAGAACCTCTTCAAAGCTAGAGTCAAGAATAACCTTTGTCTTGTCCGCCGAGTCAAGGTCAGCCATTTAGCAATAAGGTTCTCATTGGATAGATCGACGTACAACTACAGACTTAGGGTGTCTTGAATATCTCAACCTCTTCAGCTATTTTTCATTTTGCCAATAGTATGTTCGATCATTGAACTATCATGGCCTGTGACGCTAAGCTGCGTTGTGGTTGCGAGGAGGTGGTCCTGGTTTTGTCTTGATTTGGAGTATATTCCACATTAGGCTGTTGACATTCTCTAGCGAAATGGCCATGACCTTGACAGTTGTAACAGCGTACCTTGGATTTGTCGAAGCCTGCTTTTCCGGTTCTAGGACTGCGTCCTGTTCTAGTCATAAATCGCTTGATCCTGTTGGTAATCATGGCTGTTTGCCATTGTAAGTCCATTTCCTCTAGGTCATCCTGATCGACTTGACTAAAATCTTCATCCCACAATCCTGGATCAGTAATTTTACCTTGAACTTGATTACCGTAAGCAGACAAAAAACATGATAGGATTTCTAGACTTTCTTCTGCTGATTTAACACTCATTGGCATTTTTTGATGAGTATTAGCAGCATTTGGTACTGCTGCAGTTGTAGTTGTACCAGTAAAGGAATGAGTGTCAGGAGTTGCTTGACCATTTTCAGACATGAACGCAGTTGCATTTACAGAGGCATTAGATTCTGAGGGTTGCCCATAAGGTGTTTGATCTGAGACAGCATCGATAGTTAAACGTGTTTGTTCATAACCTCTAAATCTCTCAATTACCGTTGGTAGAGTTAATTTGGTACCGTCATCTTTTGTCTGATAGTATTCATCTTTTAGTAAGTTCACGTAAACCTCCCAACGCTTGGGTAAAGCATCCAAAAATCGTTCTACTTTTTCGTCTCCAGTGGTTATACGAGCTCTGGCAAGGTCAGATAGCAGATTGTGAAATCTATTGACAGTGTCTTCAAAATTTTCATTTATACCTGCTCTGAACGTATCGAATTGTCTTTTAAGAATACTTCCTCTACTTCTTTGTTGAGCAGCACTTCCAACATACTGAGTCTCGATTGCTTTCCAAAGTTCGTAAGCAGTTTTGTGATCCTGACAAATGTGTATTGTTTCAATAGGCAGAGCCATTTTCAGACTTGCCCATACTCGGTTTTCAGCATCAAATACTCTTCTATGCTCAGCTGAGAGGGTAGAGATTGGAACAACGGCATTTGTACCATTTGTGTTCGTAGTTGGACGTGTGTATTTTGTTTCGATACATGGCCACATTTGTACATCATTATACCGACAGAAAGATTCGAATTTATCGGCCCATTCGTAATACTGTAAAGAATTGATTAACTTGGGAGGGGTGTTAGTTGATTGTCTTGAATCCATTTTAAAAGAAATCAGCGAAGTTGACTCACGAAGATGTAAGGTCACGAAGATGTTTGGCGAAGATGTAAGGTCACGAAGATGTTTGGCGAAAATGTAAGGTCACGAAGATGTAAGGTCACGAAGATGTTTGGCGAAGATGTAAGGTCACGAAGATGTAAAGTCACGAAGATGTAAGGTCACGAAGATGTTTGGCGAAGATGTAAGGTCACGAAGATGTTTGGCGAAAATGTAAGGTCACGAAGATGTTTGGCGAAAATTTAAGGTCACGAAGATGTAAAGTCACGAAGATGTAAGGTCACGAAGATGGTGCAACGAAGATGGGTGGTGTCAGTCACGAAGATGTTGTTCGGCGAAGATGGGTAGATGTTGTTCAGCGAAGAAGGGTGTCAGTCACGAAGATGTTGTTCGGCGAAGATGGGTCACGAAGATGGTGTTCGCAGACTTAGAAGATCCACTAACGAAGATGTTCACGAAGATGCTCCACGAAAAAATCCACGAAAATGTTTCACGAGAAAATCCACGAAGACGTCTCCACGAATTAAATCCACGAAGATGTCTCCAGGAATTAAATCCACGAAGATGTCTCACGAATTAAATCCACGAATTAAATTCACGAACTAACGTCCACGAAGGTTGATGCCACGAACAAGCAGAAACCCTAATCCTTAACAGACAAGCCGCCGAAGATGTAATAATAACTAACCCTATTCGCACAAACAGCCGCCGAAGACTAAGAAACCCTAATTTCCAGTGGTCCGATCTACAGGATACGAGGCGGAATGTCGTAATAGAACACGCAGGTTATAATCTAAAGCAATAAACACAAGAACACAATTACCGAATTCTTAATACTTTGATTAACAAACACTGTTACAATCCAAAAGCATTAACTCCGAATTCTCTCTAAACCAACAACCCTAAACTGATCTGAACACCTCTATTTATAGAGTAACATGTCCAACCAGTTTGGGCTTGGGCTCTACTGGGCCTCACGGACATGCAAGTCCGTGAGCAGCCCATTAAGCTAAAACTATACAAACTAATACAGTGATAAGTAAACATAACACAATAGAACATCCAGTCATTGCATTCTTGCACCAACAATCTTCTACAAAGATAGAAGATTTTATCTAACAGAATTACCTAAAGTTACACCCTTACGTTTTTTCATTATGGAGCTGACTAGTCAGTCTCCACAATGCCTTAGTTATTCTAGTCACTCAGACTCAGAGTCACTCAGACTCAAGGTCACTCAGACTCAACGACTAATTTAATAAACAGATTTATTAACTTGGGTTAAATCGCTGATTTTCCAACAGTTTTTAAGATTTCTATGAGAGATAACGATGAAAAAAATGAGCAAATTAGTGTTTAGCAAAACCAACTGTCTCTTGTACAGATCATTTATTAATCTACTATAACTATAGCATACCCCCCTTTCACGAATTGCTGCATTTATTCGAGTGATCCACAAACGACGAAAATTGATTTTTTGCTTATCCCTATCCCGATGAGCCGAAACCAAAGCTCTTATTTTTTGTTGAGTAATAGTTCGAGTAAGTCTTGAATGAGCCCCCCGAAAGCTTGATGCAAATAAACGAATTTTTGTTCTACGTCTCCGAGCGATATATCCCCGTCTAATTCTGGTCATTGAATAAATGAAACTTTAATGAATAACTAATAGATTTCCTTTCTTTTAGTTATTCTTTTGCCCCTTTCCTAGTATATTAATAACAAAACGGATTTTTCCAATGTATAAACTAAAAATTCCAATGGCTTTGGCTACTATAACCTTCCCAACCACTATTTTTGATTTTTTCTAGGCATTTCACCTCGAAATACGAAATTGTACTATATATACTAGGTATTAAAAAAATAGTACTGATAAAGAAATAGTGGATTCCATCGTTTCTATGGTTACTTCTTAAACGGTGAGGTCTTCTCTATACACCGGAGCCTTTACTTCATTTAATCAATGTTATTGCTAACTTGTATAGTTCGCATTCTTCGGCTCTACCCATGAATTATTCAGTAATAGGTCTTTCACAACGAGCTCTACCTATACAGTAACGGTATTTAATTATGAAGGTTGGCTGGGTAGCTGACCCTGTTAGTCCGTTCTTACAAGAGGCGTCTATGTTAACTAAGATTTCCTCCGCTTAATGGATAGCCGTTTGCTACCAATGGAGAATTGCTTCTCATCTTGAATTGAGGTGAGTGGATTTACACCAATAGAAACCATAAATTTCATACACAATAAAAGGGATCTGATTCATTTTCTTATTTTTAGATAGGAAATGTAGTTCGTTTTTCCCTTCTATCCTATTTGATCATTGATATTCGAACATTGTTCTATTTCCTTTGTTCTAGTTCATGATCTGATGAACGAGTCGCACATACACCCTAGTACATGTTCCTCGACGCTGAGGGCATCCCCGAAGCGCGGGGGATTTTGTGACATTTCTAATTGGCTGTCTTGTATTTCTAATAAGTTGTTTAATCGTTGGCATGTTGAATTATATACATAATGGGCTGGTTTAGATCGATCCTAACCGGATGATTTTGAATTACTTTTATTCAATAGATTCAATAGAAGAGTAAATAAAAGTCATAGAATATTAAACTCGGCAGGGTTAACTTCAAATCAGGAATTGACGCTAAATACAGGCTATTGTCATTCAACCGCTACAAGATCAACAATCCCATAAGCTTGGGCCTCTGTTGCTGACATAAAAATATCTCTTTCCATGTCTTCGGTTACAGCCCATATGGGTTTGCCCGTTCTTTGTACATAAACCCTTGTCAGGGTTTCACGCAGTTTCAGCAGTTCTCCCACTTCCAGGATGAATTCTCCCGTTGCTACTTCAGAAAAAGAACCAGCAGGTTGATGGATCATTACCCTGATGATATAAGATAATAAAAGGTTTCTCTATTTCGCATGATGAGGGGAAGATAAAAGAAACATAAAAGAATAACAAGAAAAAAAAAGATAGAATTGAACAACCGTACGGGCATTTTGCATTGCATACGGCTTTACAATAAAATTGACCCTTACCATTCATCAAAGAAATAAAAAAAATAGGATCGATCAGACCCCGGTCGGTAAATGATCAACTTACCACCCTTCCTTTCGGAGGAATTCAAAAATACTATGATGGCTCCGTTGCTTTATATATTTATTATATTTTTTTGTCTGTGATTTGTCTGTCATTCAGCAATCCCAAAGTTGCTTTTTTATTTGATCAAATAAACTAAGGAAAAAAGAATCTTATTTTTTTTCGCTCTATAAATATTGTTAAGAGACCCCTGTTGTGAAAAAAATTTGTGACGCTGAACTGGACTTCCGATAATAAAATAGGAAATACCTTTTTCTCATATTACTCTCTCGATACATAATCTAATGTTTTGAAAACAAAATTCCTTATATCGAATTCAAAGTGCCATGCTATTATTACTTAATATTCATTTTTCATATGGCGAAGGCATAGTCTTCTTTTTTCTCTCAAATAAAAGCCTCATTGGCGCCAAGCGTGAGGGAATGCTATACGTTTGGTAATCTCTCCTCCGACCAGGATAAAAGATCCCATTGAAGCGGCTGCTCCCATGCATATTGTATGTATATCTGGTTTCACAAATTGCATAGTATCATAAAGAGCCACCCCCGGTATTACCCATCCGCCAGGAGAGTTTATAAATAAATACAGATCTTTGATCTCATCCTCGATACTGAGATATATGATAAGACCAATAAGTTGATTTGAGATCTCGCTATCAACCTCTTGACCTAAAAAAAGTAATCGTTCTCGATAAAGTCGGTTGATTAGGGTAAAATTGTATCCCTTCGGAACCGTACAGGCGCCTTTTGACGCATACGGTTCAAAAAAAATCAATGTGTAGATTTCAATTCTTTTTATTTTTTCATAGCAAGTTCCTTCTAATTTATAAGAAAAGGATTTATTTATTTTTTTTTACATTATAAGGAAAGGAAGACAAACTCTTGTTTAGTAAAAAAAAATAAATAATTCATTAAACTTATCCAATTAACTTCTCATTGATGGATAGTTTTATCGAGATTCAATCCAAATCACGATGTCATTTTCTTGTTCTTAAACGAGCCTCTTTAATCTTTTTAGGTTTATGCTCTACTCCGGGTAAAGATCCGCCCGATTTTGATTTGCACATATAGTACAAATGCTCCCATTACCACTTCTTTTTGTTATCCCTTCTTTTTTTTTTTTTCAATTCATGCATTCCGTAAAATAGTTGACGGCTTCATGCATATTACTCGATTGATTAATTGATTAACATAAGAGTTTGAAATAACTTCTACTTACAAAAAAAGGATAAAAAAAAAGAATCCTTTATGATATAAAATAGATATATTATCACTTGGTTTTTTTAAACGGAGCCTGGATACTTCAATGTAGTAGTCCAACTAAGCCAACCATAAATTATTCTAATTGATAATAGTAATTAGAATCCCCCCCAAAAATGGATCTAATTGCACTTCACGCTCCAAATTTTTGATGATTGAATTAATCTTTCGTGGGCGAAACAGAGGATATCTCGATTGGGGAGAAAACGGGGAAATCCCATATGACCCAATATATCTGACAAGTCGCACTATATGTCAACCCAAGATGCATCTTCCTCTCCAGGACTTCGAAAAGGTACTTTTGGAACACCAATAGGCATTAAATGAAAGAAAAAAGAACTAAGTACTATATTTTACTTTGATGTGGAAACGTAACAAAGCCTTTTCTCTTTATAATATTGTACTTTATCCTAAAATCCTAATCATATTTTTTTTCATAAATTAGAAATTTTTATAAAGAAAGTCAGAAAAAATAAGGGAAAATTATTACGAATAGTGTCCTTTAATGATGAACAAGTATGGGCACATTCGCTCATATAAAATGGCCTTAACCTCCCCATTGCGTATTGGTACTTATCGAGTATAGAATAAATCTGCTTCTCTTTGTTCCTACGAACAAAATTGTTCCATTATTACCAACAGAATAGAACAAATATGAACCCTTGCGTTGAAATAATCCACTAAATAGGGGGTCCATAACATAGTCATAGTATATTCCAATGCAATAAAGTTACGTAGTGTGTTTTTCTTTCATAAAGGGGTATTTCCATGGGTTTGCCTTGGTATCGTGTTCATACCGTTGTATTGAATGATCCCGGACGGTTGCTTGCTGTTCATATAATGCATACGGCTTTGGTTGCTGGTTGGGCCGGTTCGATGGCCCTGTATGAATTAGCAGTTTTTGATCCTTCTGACCCTGTTCTTGATCCAATGTGGAGACAGGGTATGTTCGTTATACCCTTCATGACTCGTTTAGGAATAACCAATTCATGGGGCGGTTGGAGTATCACGGGGGGGACTATAACGAATCCGGGTATTTGGAGTTACGAAGGCGTGGCTGGAGCGCATATTGGGTTTTCTGGGTTGTGCTTTTTGGCAGCTATCTGGCATTGGGTGTATTGGGATCTAGAAATATTTACTGATGAACGTACAGGAAAACCTTCTTTGGATTTGCCCAAGATCTTTGGAATACATTTATTTCTTGCAGGTGTGGCTTGCTTCGGTTTTGGTGCATTTCATGTAACAGGCTTGTATGGTCCTGGCATATGGGTGTCCGATCCTTATGGGCTAACAGGAAAAGTACAATCTGTAAATCCATTGTGGGGTGTGGAGGGTTTTGATCCTTTTGTTCCGGGAGGAATAGCCTCTCATCATATTGCGGCAGGGACTTTGGGCATATTAGCGGGCTTATTCCATCTTAGCGTCCGGCCGCCCCAACGTCTATACAAAGGATTGCGTATGGGCAATATTGAAACTGTTCTTTCCAGTAGTATCGCTGCTGTCTTTTTTGCAGCTTTTGTTGTTGCCGGAACTATGTGGTATGGTTCGGCGACTACCCCCATCGAATTATTTGGTCCTACTCGTTATCAATGGGATCAAGGGTATTTCCAACAAGAAATATATAGAAGAGTTAGTGCTGGGTTAGCGGAAAATCAAAGTTTATCAGAAGCTTGGTCTAAAATTCCTGAAAAATTAGCCTTTTATGATTACATCGGAAATAATCCGGCAAAAGGGGGATTATTCAGGGCGGGCTCAATGGATAGCGGGGATGGAATAGCGGTTGGATGGTTAGGCCATCCAATCTTTAGAGATAAAGAAGGACATGAACTTTTTGTACGTCGTATGCCTACCTTTTTTGAAACATTTCCGGTCGTTTTGGTAGATGGAGACGGGATTGTTAGAGCCGATGTTCCTTTTCGAAGGGCAGAATCTAAATATAGTGTCGAACAAGTAGGTGTAACTGTTGAGTTCTATGGTGGTGAACTCAATGGAGTCAGTTATAGTGATCCTGTTACTGTCAAAAAATATGCTAGACGCGCCCAATTGGGGGAAATTTTTGAATTAGATCGTGCTACTTTGAAATCCGACGGTGTTTTTCGTAGCAGTCCAAGGGGTTGGTTTACTTTTGGACATGCTTCATTTGCTTTGCTCTTCTTCTTCGGACACATTTGGCATGGTGCTCGAACCTTGTTTAGAGATGTTTTTGCTGGTATTGACCCGGATTTGGATTCTCAAGTAGAATTTGGAGCATTCCAAAAACTTGGAGATCCAACTACAAGAAGACAAGTAGTCTGATACAACATTTCTTTGGTTTCTTTCAAATCTATTTTCTTTTTATGATATAGGGTACCGAAGAAATATTGATTTGAATTGTCATTTTTTTTGTTACTCTTGCTCTTTCTTTATCCGGGATATAATCCCCCCAAAAATAAACAGGTATGGAAGCTATAATTGTAAACCACGATCGAATCTATGGAAGCATTGGTTTATACATTCCTCTTAGTCTCGACTCTAGGGATAATTTTTTTCGCTATCTTTTTTAGAGAACCCCAGAAAATTTCAACTAAAAAATAAATTTTCATTATCGCAATTGAAGTAACGAGCCTCCCAATATTGGGAGGCTCGTTACTTCAATTAGTCCCCATGTTCCTCGAATGGATCTCTTAGTTGTTGAGAAGGTTGCCCAAAAGCGGTATATAAGGCGTACCCAGTAAAACTTACAAGTAAACCAGATATAAAGATGGCGACTAGGGTTGCTATTTCCATTATTATATAATTTCAAGACCACAATGGATCTATGATAAGATCGTTTATTTACAATGGGATAGTATACAAAGTCAACAGATTTCAATGAATACAATAGGATTTATGGCTACACAAACTGTTGAGAACGATTCTAGATCTGCTCCAAGACGAACTAACGTAGGGAGTTTATTAAAACCCTTGAATTCGGAATATGGTAAAGTAGCTCCTGGGTGGGGAACGACCCCTTTGATGGGTGTCGCAATGGCTCTATTTGCGGTATTTCTATCTATTATTTTGGAGATTTATAATTCTTCCGTTTTATTGGATGGAATTTCTATGAATTAGATCTATAAGAACTCGCAAGTCCTAGCTTTTCAATAAAAAATGAATCCTTTATAGCTGGGATTTCTAGCTCATTTTATTTTGGTAGTTCGACCGTGGAATTTCTTTGTTTCTGTATTTCTGGAATATGAGTGTGTGACTTGTTATAATTGATCCTATTGATAGTACAGAGAATGGGTCTGTCATCTTGATAGAGATGGTTCTACTTCGTCGGATATTTATTCTAGTATCTGTAACACGGAATATATCAAATAGATTAAGAAATATTTGAACTATGATTCATACTTAATATTCAAACCTCGCGGCCGGACTCCAAAAAAATTTCCAAGAATTTAAAAATCTAAATTGTTTGTTCTTTCAAATGCCTGTTTATTCTTATTTTTTTGACTCAAGGACAAATTTTTTTTCGGATTTTTGGTGATTATCTATTCGTGGAATAAGTGATGATCCAATGGTTCTTACTCAGGGAATCTTTGGGCTTAACAACTTAGTAGTTTTATTGAATGATCGTGGTTGTAATATGAATCTGCGGTTTTAATCGATTCATAGGGTCTTAACAAGAGAATTCCTATCAATAATAAATAAAACAAATAATAAACATTATACAAATAAAAGAAATAAATAGGGAAGAGAGGATTCAAGAGGCCCGTAAGTATCAAGATAAAGACGACTGAGCCGACTTGATATTTTGGTATTATCGCCACAAAGAAGAACTTTCGGATGTTTTTATTCGTATCTTCAGAGCAGATTGAATTGGAAAGTAAGAAGTTTCTTTATATTACATATCCGTTCCAATCAGTATTTGGGTGTTTTTGTTTGAGCTGTACGAGATGAAAGTCTCATATACAGTTCTCGGAGGGGGGGATCGCGCCTATCTCAATAAAGTCTATGATTGGTTTGAAGAGCGTCTCGAGATTCAGGCGATTGCAGATGATATAACTAGTAAATATGTTCCTCCTCACGTAAACATATTTTATTGTCTGGGGGGAATTACGCTTACTTGTTTTTTAGTACAAGTGGCTACAGGATTTGCTATGACCTTTTACTATCGTCCGACCGTTACTGATGCTTTTGCTTCTGTTCAATACATAATGACTGAAGCTAATTTTGGTTGGTTAATCCGATCAGTTCATCGATGGTCGGCAAGTATGATGGTCCTAATGATGATACTACATGTATTTCGTGTATATCTTACCGGTGGATTTAAAAAACCTCGCGAATTAACTTGGGTTACAGGTGTAGTTCTGGCTGTATTGACTGCATCTTTTGGTGTAACTGGTTATTCCTTACCTTGGGACCAAATTGGTTATTGGGCAGTGAAAATTGTAACAGGGTGTACCTGACGCTATTCCTGTAATAGGATCACCTTTGGTAGAATTATTGCGCGGAAGTGCTAGTGTAGGGCAATCCACCTTGACTCGTTTTGTAAACAGCTTAACTTTAATTTTAAAGGTCGTTTGAGTTTTGGATAAAACGTGTAACAAAGAGCAAACCATAGTGACTATCCGTGTAATTTTTACACTTTAGGGACGAAACCTGCAATTTTGAACAAACCAAAGGACCATCCGTGTAATTTACTCTAAAAAAAATATAATACTTTTAGAGATAAGATTTATAAGTGTTGACACGTTATTAAATCAACTTACGTTTTTTTTAAACACAAAGAATTTATTAAATACTTATATCCCGCAAACGAGATGTCCGGGAAAAAAAGTTGCAGAATATGACCGGGAAAATTACAAGTCGTAATCGGGTTAACTACCCAATTTTCCCATTCTAGCAAGATTTCTACACCTATTGGAGATTCAAGGTAAGGTGTGTCTTTAAATATCTTTGAAGCATTATCTTCGAACTAGGCTCTTTTAATGAAAATGTTTTTTGATTTCTCGCATTCCAAATGACCCAATCCGTGACAAAGATAGAGGCCTCGAAGCAATTGGGTTGAAGACGATGAAAAATCTTCCATTTTTATTCTTCTAGCGATCCGACGAACCCCTTTAAAACTTAAATATTTGTATCTGAAGGGAGTGAGAAGCCTCACCACATAAACACCTTGATCCATAACGCTTTCACCCAATTACACTCACATGAATCAGGGTCTCGGTAAAATCATCCCAAAACGGACATAAGAGTGAGTTGAGATCGATGTTCCTTTTATCTAAATTAACACATGTAGGAAGTCTATCTTTATCAATTCGCCAAATAAAACATTGACTTTATTTGGAATATACGAGTTCCCTTTAGTCTTGCCACAAGAAGGGAGAACATTTAAATCGAACAAACAACGCAACTAACTTACTTTAAATTATTCAGAGTCATCCAACAACCATTTCCAACCATCAATGCGATCTGAAATTTTAACGTTTACTAAATCACTTTGAAGAGATTCAAACATAGCATAGCTTGTTCTCTATCATGTATGATATATCTACGCTATTCCTAATGCCAACAAATAACATTATCTGAAAATAAACAACGATCCTTAAGCTTGACACTGTAATGATTTTCAACAAATAAAGTCTTGGGTATTTGTCTGCTAGTTTATCTTGTCCCAACCAGTAATCATCCCAAAATAGGTCACCAATTTGTTTAGAAAAGGATGAGAGAAGAGGAATACTATTTGCTCGAATCATTCAGCCTGCTTTAGAGAATGTATTTAGTACCTCCGAGATTACCATGAATATTAGTGATCATGTTAGCCCAAGGAGAATATTTTTCTATTCAAATCCCCCCACCGCCATTTTGATAAAAGAGCAAGGTTATAAGCTTTTAAGCTTCCAAACCCAAGACCTTTGTGATCGAACTTTGCTATAAGAATATGCTCCAAATGCTTTCAAGAACTTAAATCATAGAAGACACCTTATACAATGAGAAATAATAAGGAGACAAGTGAGATAGTAATGGTTTAATTAGGGTCATTCTCCCACCTATCAAGATATTTTTAGTCTTAACTTCTTTGAAAATTTTAACACGATCGGATTCAAATATACAACTTTCTTCATTGATGAACCCATATCATGAAACAATGGCGATATTTTAAGCACGTTGATGTCGTTGTTCGACCCGGCGACACCGAAGTAAGCATGCCATATCCATAGATCGTACGAGGCAACAGCTTCCAACATAACCGTTGGATAACCATGGTCACCTCCTGTGTATTGCCCTTTGTATGCATTTGGACATTGATCCCATTTCCAATGCATACAATCTATGCTACCAAGCATACCCTTAAACCCATGAACCCCATCGTGTTTTTGATATAAACGATTAACATCATCTTGTGTTGGGGCTCTTAGATAAACGTTTGTATAAAGATGGATTACACATTTTAAAAAATTATCTAAGGATTCAGTTGATGTTCTTTCAGACATTTGTAAATATTCGTCGAAGGCGTCCGGAGTAATCCCATACGCCATCATACGAATAGCGGACGTGCTTTTATGTAAACAACTAAAACCCATTTTACCCGTTGCATCGGGGCGTTGTTTGAAATATTTAAAATAGTCGGGCAAAGGTTCTACAGAGTAATTAGATATACCTTCGACTATTCTGAGGAAAAGAGGTCTTCTCATACGAAATCGTCTACGGAAATATTCATCCGGGTATACGCTTTCGCCGGAGAAGTAATGTCGTATCACGTTTTCGTTTGCTTCGGCGCGATCGCGGTTGATATAACGCCTTTTTTTTCCACTTTACGGCGAGAACTTTCCGCCTCATTTTCTTCCATCTCCACAGCTTGTACCGCCATGGCTAGAACTTGTAACAATTCGGCTTCGGAAGATGACGAATCCGTAACATCGTGATCGGTTGACGAATTCGAACTCATTTTTTGTATATATAGTTTTTAGAAAAAGATTGAGATGGAAAGAGATTGAGAATTGGTGTGATTTTTTGGTTAAATTGTGGGGGTATTTATAGGTGAAATTAAGATTTAAAAAAAAAAAAAAAAATTATTTTTATAAAAACCAACGGTTATATAACCGTTGGTGTGTTTGTTTTATATTTTTTTTTCCTCCTTTTGACCGTTGCAACCCAAAGAAAAAAAAAATTCTCGTTGAGACCCGTTGTGGAGACAACGCCCGCCCACAACGAGCCTCACAACGAGGGAGCTCGGTGTCATAACGAGCTACAGAGCTCGTTGTGAGCTCGAGAACGGGCCGAGAACCCCCCACTCCGAGTGCTCTAATCATATAAACAAAAGTACGGTGATATTAGTGTTTAAACTAACCTCGCTGACCAAAATTCTACCATCTACTATCACTATTACATTTATATATATTTATAATTTTTTGTATTATTTAAATAAACGTATATACAAGTATGCGACTCTTAATCACGATTGTTGTACTAGTAATAGTAGATAAATTTTTTTTAAACTTAATTATTATTTCATATTAATGGATTAGGCCAAAACAGACAAAATATAAAAAATAAAAAATGTTTAACTTATCTTTACTTTTTTAATTTTGAAAGTCTAGGGGAGACCGGAAAACAAACCAAAAACAAAAAATCCGAAAAAAAAAAAAAAAAAAAATCGGACCGAGAAAACCGACCCAAAAGTAAAAACTGATGGTTTGAGTTTCAATTGTTAAACCAAAAATGATAGGAACCGACCCAACCCGCTTTATCCTAATAATATTTTAAGTGTATTTTTAATTTGCTTTATATATGTTAATTTCCTTTTCTTTTTTCCATGTCTAACTTGTTATTAGAAAAAAAAAAAATTATTGCAAAACTGTTTCAAGATATTTTATTATCTCAGCTTTTACTTTACCGTGTATCAAATTTCTGTTTAATAGTATAATTATGATATCTTATTAGTAAATTAAAGTTAGGAAATAGTTTGATGAAAATACTAAGATTTAATTATTATATACTAAGACTGTTACATAACAGAAATTTTTTAAATAAATAAGTATTGTACTTCTGTTTGATTTTTTTTTGTTTAACCCATCATTTGAACTTGTACATGTTTAAAAAACCGAAAATATAAACTGAACCAAACCGTCGAAACCGAAAAACCGAACCGATGTAAAAATCGATCTGAACGGTTTGGACTTTTTATGAACCGTAATTTTCGGTTTGGGTTCAGGTTTAGGTCGGAACCGGCCAACACCGACCCATGCACACCCCTATTTGAAACCATTTCATTCGACACACACCAAAAAATAAAAAATATTTATTTTTTAAGAACTTTCTGTAAGATTATATTTTATAAAAAGGAAAAAAATAAATTAATAAGAGATACTTAATAATAATTAGATTAATTATAACCAATAAACTATTAAAAAAATAAGACAAATTAATAAGAGACACCTAATAATAATTGAGTTATATGGGTTATTGAGGTTATCCAAATAAAATTAAATACACTCTTACCCATACCCTATAAGTTTTGGGTGATTCGAGTTTGAACTATTTAACTCGTTTAACCCAAACCGTATAGCCAAAAACTCGTTACCCCTGGTGGAAGTTATTGGAAAATATGGGGTGCGGAGGTTGGAGTGCATTTTTTTTTTTTTTTTTTTTTTTTTAACCATTTAAGTAATATATAAATAAATATAATAAAATGAAAGTTAAAGATAGGGGTATTTTAGTCAATTAAATTTGGCTCAATAACCACAGTTGTTATAGAATGACTATGTCAAGGACCATCGATGTTATGAAAAGACACGGACTAACGGCATAATTAGATCATTAACTTATTATACGAGTCGTAAATTTCTAAAATATTGAAGCAATGATCAAATTAAATCTAACTAATGCTTAATAAACATCGGATTTGTTTCCCAACATTTATGTTGAATAACAACTCCCAGATTAACATCATTAACGTTAGATACAAATTTCTACAATGTTTCCTTTAAATATTGAGTAGTTAAAAATGCATGTTAAAGATAATACAAAATTAAATATTTATATTAAAAAAAAAAGGACTATATAGATTGATTAAAAAAAAAAAAACAACTCAAAATATTTAGTGTGAAAAAAAAGTTTAAGGATGAAAGTTGAGAATTCAAAAGACTCGTGGACGAAAATTGTAACTTACTCTATCATATATCTTTGACACATTTTGTGAAGATTTGTGACGAGGAGGTTGAATTATCATAATACTGATGCTACTTTAAGTCAAAAGAAACCCGAAAACATTTTTTAAGAAAGTAACTGTTTTAAAGCAAAAAATAAGGAAAAAAAGTGTTGTTGGAACAAATCATAGTCTCAGTTTCATAAAACAATGAAGAAATTTATAGCAAAAAAAAACAAAACAAGACAAACATATGTGAGTTAGTCCGGGCTAAATCAACCCGTTTTCCGATCTAGGTTGTTTTGATCTATCACCCAACTTCGTCACCCTACCAATTTTGACACCTCTAGTCTACTTTACACTTTGTAATCTTATCAAGGTCAAGATCATGTATCTAATATTTTACAAATGTTTTGTTGGTATTTGAATAGGTATAACAAATGTGTGTCCGTGAATGTGTGAGCCTACGGGAGCACACGCATCGACATTTAGACACGACTATACGTTTGTTGTTATCTAATTATTAATTAAATGAGTTAATTGTAATAATTAGTAAATATGAGGGTGTATTATGTAATTAAAAAGTTTCCTAATTGTAATACAACTTGTTCACCAAGTTATTGTTTACCTATATAAACTAAACCCAACCCTCATTCTTGAACACACCAAATAAACCTAAAATCGATTTAGGTTTCTTCCTAATCGATTTTATGCTTTTCTAGTCAACCGAAACCCTTCATAGGGATGTTTGACTTTCGGTTTTTCGAGAAAAGAAGGTTTGCTGCTTGCGGCGTAAAGGGGGTTCGAGCAGATCTGTTTGAGCATCCAAGTAGCGTGTTGTTAAAAGTAGAAGATGTGTACAAGACAAAGGTTGTAAGTTACAAACGTGTATAAGCATGCAAGTCGGTTGCTAAAAGAAGGTGTCGCGTACGTAACCGTAGAATAGATCTTACACTTAGATTTACACAACTTGCTTGCTGGTAATTCAAGACTAAAAGGTATTACTTTATCCGATTTAATTATTCCTATGTATCCTATTTCCGCTGCCATGTATTGTTTGACAATATGACTCGAGTTGAATACCTATAGTGGTATCAGCCAAAACATATGTAAATATTATTTTGGATCTAAAACATCAAAATTGAGGGGGGATCCAGGGTTGGTTTATTGTATGATTTTACAAAATTAAAAAGTTAATTTGAAATCAATCTACCTTTCAATTTGATGTTTAATTACCTTATTTACTTTTATGCAAAATTATGTTTATAAAGTTACATGCATAACTTTGTTAGCATAATTAGATATATTGATATTGTTAAAAAGTAAATTGAATCATTGACATATTATTAATTGTTAATTGAATATGTGCGACACAAAAGGATTTGTATGATAAAAAGTTATGTGTGGTTTATTTGATATACGAATTGTTTACATATTGATAGCTTACGCAATCCAAACTTGTTTTTTTGGACGGATGTATGTGGTCCGTTTCCTTTGAAACGGGAGTGATTCAATATGTAAACAATGACTATAGAGACTTTTTAGGTATTACCCAATTAGTTGCGTAGAATAATTCTAAATTGTTTATTATAAATATTGTTTGTCAAATGTCTTTTGAAAGAAACAAAATTTAATAATAAGACTAAAGAATTATTATGACGAGTTATTAATTTATTTTGGCACTTTTATACGTTCTATAACGCATTTGGTTGGGTTTATATACCGTAATTTGGTCCAGTGACGGAACGTATAAATTTACAAAATATCTTAAAAACCATAGATTTAATAAGCGTGTGATTGGTAATTTATAACTAGATTGTACATGCTCAGTGTATTATTACCCAACTAGGCTCACCTACAACAGGGAACGATGTCTAGGAAAGTTATGCGGAGTGGGGTACACTCTAATGAGGCAATGCTATTAAGAAATGTTGAACCATTCGCTACACCTCACATGCTTTCGTGGTCGTACCCTCGTAGAGCTACCGAAAGAGTTTTAATGATGACCATGTTACGATTAGTTGTATTAATTAGGTGATCATAGAAACACGTTTAATAACCAGTAAAATAAAAATATTTTGTTTTTAATTAAATTACGTTAAGAAATTGTTGCATGACAATTGCGTATGTAGATTTTTAACACCCATGGAATTTAAGTCAATTGCTATCCGTATTGCCTAGAAAAACTTGTACTTGCTCGTCACTCTACGTGAGACGTAGGTGAAGTGTATCCAAGGCGGATTACCACTCATAGTGTGACTGTGGTGGACTATCTGCAGTCTTCAGTCGGATGACTTAAATCGGGTTATGCAGTGAGACTGTAAACGCCGATAGCGATAAGATGCGACGAAACATGATTAATGTCATGATCACCATTTTGATGCTCGGATCGAATTATGACATTAAGTCCCATTTTCTAGGAGTTTCACCGCTAAATGCAATTACGGATCGTCACTTACCTTTTGAGTATTATTTAGTTCCTAGCAGATCAACTGATGGAACGGTAATATGTCAATTGGGTCCTAGTCTTAACGGAAAGTAAACCATGGGTTTTACGTTTTGTTAAGAAATCTTATGTCGAAAGTACTAATGAGAACTTTCTTCTGTTTTGTAGAAATGGCACAAAATCCCGATTTAAGCGGGATTATGTCATAAATCAAAACAATGTTCAAAGGTGAAATACTTACTAAACCAAGTTTTAATGATTGGTTCATCAGATGAGAATCGTTCTATGAGCGATGAAGTAATTACCAGTCATTAATAAACTAATATCTCTTGAGCCGAAGAATGCTTATGATGAGATAACTCGGGCAACTTATCAAGCAGCGATAAGTAGCCGGATATAATGATTGTTAAGCTTCACATTATGTATGAGAAACAAGTCGGTCTTGAATTGAACGAATTGATTCAAGAATTACATTAGTGAAAACATGTTGCTGGAAGGTCAGTATGGACTCACGTTGTCAACATAACAAGCTAAGTTAATCATTTGGAAAGGATGAATTACCCTATCATCAAACTATTATTGTTCTAAATTGCCTTTTACAAGGTATTGGTGAATTTACACCTAACAACAATATGCATGGTATGGCTAAAATTCTCAAGAACTTCATATGATGCTCGTAGAGTTTGAGAAATTCTTTCCTAATCGGTTACCGACCAGATCCTAGCGGTCAGTGGTGGTATGGTTCAGATAAGAAAAGACAACCGCAAGCTAAGGGCAAAACTAAACAAGATGGAACGAATAAACAAGCAAGTGTTTATATTCACAAGCCTAAGCTAACCCCTCTAGCGAAAAGAGAACATCCTACTAAGGATGATGGTTGAAATCACTGTTAAGTGATTAGGCATTGAAAGAGGAATTGTCCTACTCTAGCCGAGGTGCAAGATAAGAACAGAGTCGGCAACGCCGGATCTTCGGGTATCTTCACTTATAGAATTATGTTTTTTCTCTAAAAACAAATACATGAGTATCTGACATTGGTTGTGGTACTCATATTTGTGATTCCTTACAAGGATTTAGAGCAAAGAAGAAACTGAAGAATGGATCTCTATAACTATACATAGGCTATGTCAAGCGTGTAGTTATGAAAGCCATTAGAATTTAAGACTTACATTTACCCTAGGGCATAATAATTGTATTAGACAATTGTTATTATGCACTTACTTATGTTAGGGGGAATGATTCAGTTTATGTTTTACATAATAATGAATTTGGTATTTCTGTTTCGAACATAATGTTATTATATTAATATGATTGATATTAATGACATATATGAAATAGATTTGCATGCTCATTCTTCTTTAAATTATAATTCTATATTTATTATTAGCACTAAATGCGTTAAGTCCAACTTGGACTCAACCTATCTATGACATTGTTGTATTGCGCACATATACAAGTATTGCATTAAAAGGCTTCACAGCTTTTAAAGTCAAATGATATTTTATTTGATAAATGCGAATCTTGTGTGTGTCGGGCAAAATGACAAGGAAACCTTTTTCGTATGAGACGAAAAGGGCAACTGATCTTTTAGGAATCATACATACTGATGTATGTGATCCCTTTAGACATGTGTCAAAGAAAGGTGCTAACTATTTCGTTACATTTACGGATAATTTAAACAGTTATGGTTATGTTTAACTTGCTTAAACATAAACATAAGGTGGTTGAAACATTCAAAGTGTTTCAAAACGAAAGTAGAAAATCAACTCGGACAAACCATCAAGATCCTTTGATCAGATTGTGGTGGTGAGTACTTAAGCCTAAAGATTAAGGATCATCTCAAAGCATGTGGTATTGTCCAATTGCTTACTCCTTCTGATAATCCTCAACACAATGGTGTATCGGAGAGGAGAAATCGAACCTTGCTTGGCAAGGCATGATCAATGATGAACCTTAATATTCTGCCATTATCTTTTGGGATTATGCTCTAGAGTCTGCTTTATGCATTCTCAATATGATTCCAACAAACTGTTCAAGTTGCACGATATTTCGAGTTTTTCGAAACACGGCTTATCGGACAAGGAAACAGTGGGAGGGTTGTAGAACTTGACAAGGTTCAAGAGGGAGATACATCACCTTCTACTCACACTGGTGATCACAGTTCGGGGGGGGATAGAGTTGAGCCTCATGTTATGCCTCAATCTAGTCCGACTCAATGTTGTGATTGAGCCACAAGTTCAGTCTCAACAACAAATTGTTGATGCTTCCAATTCGTAGGTCCGAAAGGACTATACGTGCACCTTCTAGGTTGGAACTTAAATGTTAATCTAGAGGATGGTGACGTATAAGGGGATCTGAACCTCGAAACTTGAAAGTTAGTATCAGCTCCAGACGCGAGAAATGACTTCAAGCTGCGAATTTGGAGATCTCAATCCATGAATGACAACGACAGTTTGGAATTTGGTAGATAAAAC